>CM053569.1:51254097-51346174 GCA_028646485.1 Cryptoprocta ferox
GTTGTTTAACATAGTGCTGGAGGTCCTAGCATCAGCAATCAGACAACAAAAGGAAATAAAACGCATCAGAATCGGCAAAGAAGAAGTCAAACTTTCACTTTTCGCAGATGACATGATACTCTACATCTAAAACCTGACCGACTCCACCAGAAGCCTACTAGAACTGATCCATGAATTCAGCAAAGTCGCAGGCTACAAAATCAACGTACAGAAATCGGTTGCATTTTTATACACCAATAATGAAGCAACAGAAAGAGAAATCAAGAAACTGATCCCACTCTCAATTGCCCAAAAACCATAAAATACCTAGGAATAAACCTAACCAAAGATGTAAAAGGCATGTACGATGAAAACCATAGAAAGCTTATGAAAGAAATTGAAGAAGACACAAAGAAACGGAAAAGCATTCCATGCTCATGGATTGGAAGAATAAAACATTGTTAAAATGTCATTATTACCCAAAGCAATCTACACATTCAATGCAATGCCAATTAAAATTGCACCAGCATTCTTCTCAAAGCTAGAACATACTATCCTAAAATTCATATGGAACCACAAAAAAACCAGAATAGCCAAAGTAATACTGAAGAAGAAAACCAAAACGGGAGGCATCACAATCCCAGACTTTAGCCTCTACTACAAAGCTGTCATCACCAAGACAGTATGGTACTGGCACAAAAACAGACACATAGACCAATGGAATAGATTAGAGAGCCCAGAACTGGACCCACAAATGTATGGCCAATTAGTCTTTGACAAAGGAGGAAAGGGTATCCAATGGAAAAAAGAGAGCCTCTTTAGCAGGTGGTGCTGGGAGAACTGGACAGCAACATGCAGAAGAATGAAACTAGACCACTCTCTTACACCATACACAAAAATAAACTCCAAATGGATGAAGGGCCCCATGCCCACTTCTTGAAATGGTTATATGCAATACAATGAGCCTGTATACTGTATTCATAGTGGAACCATTTAAGATGAACTGAGATTACTTTTCTATAGAATTTCCTCTTTTACTGCGTTAATGAGCATTTTATTTTTCTCTATCACTTAGTTTTTTATTTGGGTGGGGGGGAATGGATTTAGGAATTCAACCCCAGAATCTCCATCATTTGTCTAGTTGCCTCCCCAAAATGTTCATTCACGTTAGGTATTCTATTGAGTTTAGCTTCTTAAAGAAGTTTCTCCTGGAGCCTGATCTGGACAGTGCCCTCTGGGAGTGGTGCACAGACAGTAATCATCACAGATCTCCTTTCTCTGAGAATCTCCATTGTCTGTCTACACTGGGGCTCCTATTTCCCATCTGCTGTTTCTTCTCTTCCTAATTTTTACTCTCTGACATTATACAGCACATTTCCTAGTAGCTTCCAGAGAAAGGATGAGTGTTTTATTAGTGAGCTTGGGCTGCCAAAACAAATATCACAGGACTGGAGGGCTTAAACAATAGAAATGTATTTCTCATAGTTTTGGAGGCTAAAAGTCTCATATCAAAGTGCCAGTTAATTTTGTCCCTGGTGAGAGCTCTCCTCCTGGCTTCTAGAGAGTTGCTTTCTTGCTGTGTCCTCACATGCCTTTACTCTGTGCGTGTGCAGAGAGAGAGAGAGAGCAAAGGAGCTCTCTGGTGTCTGTTCTTGTAAGGATGCTAATCCTATCAGATAAGGGCCCCACTCCTATGACCTCATTTTGCCATAATTACTTCCTTAGAGATGCCCTCTCCAAATGTAGCTACATTGGGAGTTAGGGCTTCAGCATATACATTTGGATGGAAGGGCACAAACGTTCAGTCCATAGCAGGTCTATTTTAAAAGATTTATTTTATTTCACATTTGGTTATTATTTGACAAGGTGGGAAATAATTTAGAAGCCGTCATTGTTGGGAGTTGCTCACATAGTTGCTGTTAAGAAGTCTGAAGTTGGGGCGCCTGGGTGGCTCAGTCAGGTCATGATCTCACGGTTCGTGGTTTGAATCCCGCATCGGGCTCTGTGCTGACAGCTCAGAGCCTGGAGCCTGCTTCTGATTCTTTGTCTCCCTCTCTCTCTGTTCCTTCCCTGCTCGCACTCTGTCTCTCTGTCTTTTAAGAGTGAATAAATGTTAAAAAACTAAAAAAAAGAAGAAGAAGTCTGAAGTCATGGACAGTTCTTTCTCTCTCCTCTCTCTCACTCTCTTTCCCGTTTGTAGAATCTTTGTCCTCAGGCCAAATTTAAGTATGATAGGCCTGTATGTGGATTTCTTTTCATTCATTGTGCTGGACATTTAGCAGACCCTTCCTACCTAGAAACACAGGTAAAGTTTTTTGAATTACTTCTTTGATTGTTTTCTATTCTCCCTTTTTGGTATTCTCCTATTCCAGAGCTTTTATTTTTCACATAGTACATAATGGGTTGATCTAATTTTCTAGTCCCCCTCCCCCATTTTCCATCTCTTAATATTTTTGCACTACTCTCTGGGAGATTTGCACACTTTCTACAGAGTTTTTCATTTTGGATTAAAACATTTTTTAAAGCACATTTTTTATAGCTTCTTTTTTAATCATTCCCTTCCTGTTTCACAAATATGGTATCTTATTTTTTCGTTTTCAGAAGACTTGTTTTGTTGACATATAGTCAACATACAATATTATATTAGTTTCAGGTGCACAACATACTGATTCGACATGTATATACATTATGAAATGATTACCGTGATAAGTCTAATCACCATCCATCGCCACACAAAGTTATGTTACAATATTATTGCCTACATTCCCTTTGCTGTGTTTTATATTCCTGTGACTTATTTGTTTTTTGGAAGATTTTAATGATAATTTTTAAAAGTTGTTTCTGAAATTTTTCTTTTCTATAGTCTTGAATTACTAAGATAAAGAGAGAATTCTGAAAGCAGCTAGGGACAAATGGTCCTTAGCTCACAAGGGTAGACACAAAAGTGTAGCAGGAAACCTGTCCCCGGAAACTTGGCAGGCCAGAAGGGAGTGGCAGGAAATATTCAATGTGCTGAATGGGAAAAATATGCAGCTAAGAATTATTTATCTAGCAAAGCTGTCCTTCAGAATAAAAGGAGAGATAGAGTTTCTCAGACAAACAAAAAGGAGTTCATGACCACTAATCCAGCCCTGCAAGAAATTTTAAGGAGGAGTCTCTGAGTGGAGAAAAAAAAAAAAAAGAAGACCAAAGCAACAAAGACTACAAAGGACCAGAGAACATCACCAGAAACACCAACTTTACAGGTAACACAGTGGCACTAAATTGATATCTTGCAACAATCACTCTGAATGTAAATGGACTGAATGTTCCAATCAAAAGACATAGGGTATCAGAATGGATTAAAACAAACAAACAAACAAACAAAGAAGATCCATCTATATGCTGCCTACAAGAGACTCATTTTAGAAAGACACCTACAGATTGAAAGTGAGGGGGTGGAGAACCATCTATCATGATAATGGATGTCAAAAGAAAGCTAGAGTAGACATACTTATATCAGACAAACTATATTTTAAAACGAAGACTGTAATAAGAGATGAAGAAGGGCATTATATCATAATTAAAGGGTCTATCCATCAAGATCTAACAATTTTAAGTATTTATGCCCCCAACATGAAAGAACCCAAATATATAAATCAATTAATTACAAACATGAAGAAACTCATCAATAATAACACAATAATAGTAGGGGACTTTGATACCCTGCTTACAGCAATGGACAGATCATCTAAGCAGAAAATCAGTAAAGAAACAATGGCTTTCAATGACACACTGAAGCAGATAGAGTCAGAACATTTCGCCCTAAAACAGCAGAATACACATATTTCTTGAGTGTACATGGAACATTCTCTAGAATAGATCACATACTGGGTCACAAATCAGCCCTCAACAGGTTCAAAAAGATTGAGATCATACTTTGCATATTTTCAGATCACAACACTATGAAACTTGAAGTCAACCACAGGAAAATATTCGGAAAGCCCTCAAATACATGAAGGTTAGAGAACATCCTACTAAAGAGTGAATGGGTTAATCAGGATATTAAAGAAGAAATTTTTAAAAATACACATGGAAGCAAATAAAAACACAAACCATGACAGTCCAAACTTTTTGGGATGCAGCAAAGGCAGTCCTAAGAGGCAAGTATCTTGCAATTCCTATCTTAAGAAGCAAGAAAGGTCCCAAATACACAATCTAAACTTACACCTAAAGGAGGTAGAAAAGGAAAAGCAAATAAAGCCTAAATCCAGCAGAAAAGGGGAAATAATAAAGATTAAAGCAGAAATAAATGATATAGAAACAACAACAGCAACAACAAAACCAGTAGAACAGATCAGTGAAACTAAGAGCTGGTCCTCTGAAAGAATTAACAAAATTGATAAACTCCTAACCAGACTTAGCAAAAAGAAAAGAGAAAGAACTCAAAAGGATATGATCAGGAATGAAAGTGGAGAGATCACAACCAATACCACAGAAATACAAACAATTATAAAAGAATACTATGAAAAATTACATGCCAACAAACTGGGCAATATGGAAGAAATGGAAAAATTCCTAGAAACATACAAACTACCGAAACTGAAACAGGAAGAAATAGAAAATTTGAACAGACCCATTATCAGCAAAGCAATTGAGTTGGTTATAAAAAATCTCCCAACTTCCAGGGGAATTCTACCAGACATTTAAAGGAGAGTTACTACCTATTCTTCTCAAACTGTTCCAAAAAATGGAAATGGAAGGAAAATTTCTAAACTCATTCTATGAAGCCAGCGTCACTTTGATTCCAAAATCAGATAAGACCCCATTAAAAAGGAGAATTACAGGCCAATATCCCTGATAAAATTGGATACAAAAATTCTCAACAAGTACTAGCAAATAAAATTCAACAGTACATTAAAAGAATTATTCACCATGATCATGTGGGAGTTATTCCTGGGTTGCAGGGCTGGTTCAATATTTGCAAATTAATCAATGTGATACACCACATTAATAAAAGAAAGGATAAGAACCATATGATACTCTCAATAGATGCAGAAAAAAGCATTTGACAAAATACAGCATCCTTTCTTCATAAATACCCTCAAGAAAGTAGGGATAGAAGAAACATACCTCAACATCATAGACGCCATATATGAAAGCCCCACCGCTAATATCATCCTCAATGAGGATAAACTGAGAGCTTTCCCTGTAAGGTCAGGAACAGAACAGGGATGTCCACTCTCACCACTGTTGTTGGACTTTATTATTGTTTTTAGTAATTATTTAATTATAGTCTTGAATTACTTGAAAAATTGTTTTTCTGTTTTCACACTTGCTGAAAGGATCTAGCCATGGATCCCCTTCCCCACTTCCTTTTAGGGTTTGCAGACCACAGTTTTAGAACAGTTGCCCTCATCATTGGCACTTTTAATGAAGGGAATTGTAGTCGAATGATGGGGCAGAAGGAAGCAAGAGGGCAGGGGCTTGAGGACTAAATGGGAAGATGAAGAAATGAAGGTAACACAGGCAGGCTTTTTAGTACACTTGTTTACAGCTGACAGAAATTGGCAACTAACATTATAAAATTCTAATTATAAATTATAAATGTTTATGAACAAATAACTCCATCTAGAACAAAGTATAGAGAAAAAGATACAATTTGATATCTGCATGAAATCCAACTTTGAGTTAACCTTGCCTAATCTAACTCTACCCTTGTCTCAAATGCAGAGTAAACAACTTTCCTTGCACCTTATGGGCATTTCAAACATGTTGCAAGCATTCTTTGCCCATTCTGAGTACTTTACTTTTCTTTTTCATAAAGAAGATTCCATGGGCTTCTATATGATGTATGTCATATGAAAAATTAGAAAACTACTTTGTGCTTGCTCTTTATATGCTATCTCACTTAATCCTTATACAACCCCATGAGATAAGTATTATTACCATGCTTCTATTAAAGATAAGGAAACTGAAGCTCAGAGAGGTCAAATTCGTTGTTTAAGATCACGCAGCTAGTGGTATGTGAAGCGGATCTGTCTGTCAAGGGCAGTTAATGCTCCTCTGGCACATCTTCCTCCACACAGCAGGAAGGGATAAACTAGGGCTGTCCCTGTATATTTATGTCCCTAATCTTTTTAACTCTTGTTTTTTTCCCATTGCTTCCTTCTAAACTCTTGTTTTGAAACTTGATCTTATCTAGAAATTAAAGCTAAAGTTGCTTAACCATAATCTTTAACCATTTCAGGTAGGTTTTTAATATAGTGTTTTTCCAGCCAAAGGTCATCACCCGTTAGTGGGTCATGACATAAATATAAAGGGTTGAAACTAGCATTTGAAAAAGGATAGAATAGGAAATATTCATACTCCTAAGAATGTTATTTTTAAGTTTATTTATTTTGAGAGAGAGAGTGCAAGCAGGGAAGGAGCAGAGAGAGAGGGTGAGAGAGAATCCCAAGCAGGCTACAACTGTCAGTGCAGAGCCCGAAGCAGGGCTTGAACCCATGTATTGCGAGATCATGACCTGAGTCGAAATCAAGAGTTGAAGGTTTACCTGACTGAGCCACCCAGGAGCCCCTCCTATGAATGTTCCTATGTATATTCATTGCATGTAGAAAGGGATAAGCACTGGATAAGTTATATATGTGTGGATTTGTATAGTGGGTCATGAAATAGAATGTTCTTCCTATTCTGGGTTATGATCAGAAAGGGAATCCTGATTTACTATACATTGTCTTTCATAGTCTGAGCCATTTCTGGCATATACATTTTAAAACATATTTTAAAAAATACACAATTTGCATGAGATGAAAAGCCATCATGATTCACCCCCTGCCACCCTAGATAACCTTTTTGTGGTCATTTTGTCCATAAACATTTTATATTTTAACCATACCAAATTAATTTTACCAAACAACTTTACTGACTTATAACATATCTAATAAAATGCACTCATTCTAAGTGCATAGCTTTTTTTTTTTTCTTTGACAGAGAGCACCTGGGTGTGCACGTGCAAGCAGGGGAGGATCAGAGAGAGAGAGAGAGAGAGAGAGAGAGAGAGAGAGAGAGAGAATCCCAAGCAGGCTACAGGCCCAGTGCAGAGCCTGTTGTGGGGCTTGATCTCATGACTGTAAGATCAAAATCAAGAGTCAGGCACTTAACCGACTGAGCCATCCAGGTGCCCCTAAGTGCATAGCTTGATGTATATTGTATACACTTGTTTAACCACTATCATAAATCAATACATACAATACTTCCATCATTCTATAAAGTTCCCTATTCCCCCTACCCCTCAATCCCCACACCAGGCAACCACTGAACTGTTTTCTATAACAATGAGGTAGTCCTGCCCTTTCTAGAATTTCATATATATGATATACCATATGGAATCTTTGTGTCTGATTTTGTTCATTTAGCATAATGCCTTGAGACAACAATGTTCTTATATGTATCTGTAGGCCATTGTTTTCATTGATGAGTAATATTCTGTTGTATGAACATAGCACAACTTGTTTATCTGTTCATCTGAAGGTCAGTGTTTGGTTTTTCTCTAGTTTTAGGTCGTTATTAATAAAGCTGCTATGAACATTTGGGTAAAATTTTTGTGTGATCCTTGGCTGGAGGGGGTGAATACATACCTCAGAGCATAATTGCTACACTGTATGGTATATCTATGCTTAACTGCATAAGAAATTGGCATTTTCAAAGTGGTTATATTATCACAGTGCCTGAGTGTTCTAACTGTACCATATCCTTGGTTGTGTCAAACTGTTAAATTTTAGCTATTCTAATAGGTGTATAGTCTATCTCATTGTGGTTTTAATTTGTATTTCTCTGGTTACTAAGGATGTTGAAGATCTTTTCATGTACTTATTGGAATGTACTCATGGCATTGTACATTTGCTTATTTTCTTTTGTGAAGTGTCTGTTCAAATCTTTTGCCCATTTTTTTTTGCCTAGGGTGTTTTGCCTTTTGATTACTGAGTCATATTTGTATATTCTGAATAGAAATTCTTTGTTAGATACATGAATTACAAATATTTCCTTCTGGTCTTTAGCTTATCAGTTCATTTTCTTGATGGTGCATTTTTAAAAATTATTTATTTATTTTGAGAGAGAGAGAGAGAGAGAGAGAGAATCCCAATGAGGCTCTGCGCTGACTCCATCTCACGAATTGTGAGAGCATGACCTGAACCAAAATCAATGATGGGACACTTAAAGTGACTGGGCCACCCAGGCTTCCCACAGATGGTGCATTTTGAAGAGAAAACGTTTTGAACTTTAATGAAGACAATTGTATGAATTTTTACTGTTAGTGTTTTTTGTATCCTCAGAAATCTTTAAAATAATATTTTTTGAATGTTTATTTTTGAAGCGGAGAGAGACAGAGCATGAACAGAGCAGAAGCAGAAAGGGAGACACAGAATCCAAAGTGGGCTCCAGGCTCTGAGCTGTCAGCGCAGAGCCCAAAGCGGGGCTCGAACTCACAAACTCTGAGATCCTGACCTAAGCTGAAGTCAGACGCTGAAACGACTGAGCCACCCAGGTGCCCCATGAATCTTTTTTTTTTAATTGAGGTATAGTTGACAGACAATGCTACATTAGTTTCAGGTGTACCACACAGAGTGTGCTATGCTCCCCGCAAGTGTAGCCACCATCTGTCACCATACAAACACTATTACAATACCATGGACTATAGTCCCAGTGTTGTTCCTTTTATTTCTGTATGTATCCTCAGAAATCTTGCCTATCCCAAGATCATGAAGGTTTTCTTGTGTACTTTTTTCTAGACACTTTATAGTTTTAGGTATTACATTTAGGTCTCTGATCCATTTCAAATTAATTTTTATATTTGAGAGGAGTTATGAATTGAGGTACTTTTTCTCCCCATATGGATATATAGTTGTTCCAGAACCATTCACTCCAAAGACTCTCTTTATCTCCATTGAATTACTTGTGCACCTTTGTCAAAAATCAATTGACCATATGCATGTGGATCTATTTCTGGACTTTCTTCTTTATTCCAGTGATCTATATGTCTATCCTTACACTAGCACCATACCATCCTGATAACTGTAGACTTAGAGTAAGGTTTCAAACCAAGTAGTATAAATTCCTAACTTTGCTGTTCTTTTTAAAATTTGTTCTGACCATTCTAAGACCTTTCCATTTTATATAGATTTTATAATCTATTTGTCAATTTCTGCCAAAAATTTGCTGGATTTTAAGTAGAATAATTGCTCTGAAACTGCAAATCGACTAAGGGAAAATTGGTATCTTATCCATAGTGATTATTTAGTTCATGAACAGGGTGTATCTCTAGATAAATTTAGTGCTCTCTCTTAGAAATATTTTATAGTTTTCAGAAAACAAATATTGCACTTATTTTATTAGATTTAACCCTAAATATTTCATGTTTCTTTACAGTATCATAAATGGGAACTTTAAACATTTTCACTTTCTAATTTTTAAAATGGACTTTATAGGGGTACCTGGGTGGCTCAGTTGATGAAGCACCTGGACTCTGGATCAGGTCATGATCTCATGGCCTGTGAGTTCGAGCCCTGTGTCAGGCTCTGTGCAGACAGCTCAGAGCCTGGAGCCTGCCTTGGATTCTGTGTCTCCCGCTCTAACTCTCTCTCTCTCTCTAAAATAAATGAACATTGGGGCACCTGGATGGCTCAGTCGGTTTAGCATCTGACTTCACTCAGGTCATGATCTCACGGTTTGTTAGTTCAAGCCCCATACCCCGTATGAGGCCAGCTCAGAGCCTGGAGCCCACTTCGGATCCTGTGTCTCCTTCTCTCTCTGACCCTGCCCCATTCCTGCTCTGCCTCTCTCTGTCTCTCAAAAATAAATAAACATTTTTTAAAAATTTAGAAATAAATAAATAAACATTAAAAAAACTAATGGACTTTATATATTAGGACAGTTTTAGGTTCATAGTATAATTGAGGGGAAGGTATGGAGATTTCCTATACATCCCCTACCTCTACATATGCACAGCTTCCCTCACTCTCAAAATCTGGTACAAGAGAGGTATGTTTTTTACAATGAGGAGTCTGCATCGATACATGATTATCACCCCACAGTCCGTGTTTTACATTATGGTTCACTCGTGGTGCTGTATATTCTATAGGTTTGGACAAGTGTGCAATGATATGTATCCACCATTATTGTATCATACAGAATATAAAATTCCTTTGACCTTCGCTTATTTATTCCTACCTTCCTCCTTAAGCCCTGGCAACCACAGATCTTTTTACTATCTCCATAGCTTTGTCTTTTCCAAAACATCATATAGTTGGAATCATATCAGCCATGTAACCTTTGCTTAGAAACATGCAGTTAAATTTCCCCCGTATTTTTTCATGGCTTGATGGCTCATTTCCTTTTCATGCTGGATAACATTCCATTGTCTGCATATACTGCAATTTATTTATCCATTCATCTACTGAGGAACCTCTAGGTGCTTCCATGTATTTTCAATTACCAGTTAGGCTGCTATGAATATCCGTGTGCAGGTTTTTGTGTGTAGAGATAAGTTTTCAACTTATTTGGATAATACCAACGTGAATAATTGCTGGATTTTATAAGAGTATATTTAGTTCTGTAAGAAACAACCCGGTTGTCTTCCAAAGTGGCGGTACCACTCCACATTCCACCAGCACTGAATGGGAGTTCCAGTTGCTCTTCTTTTTCATCAGCATTTGGTATTGTCAGTGTTTTTGGATTTTGGCCATTTTAATAGGTATGCAGTATATCTCATTGTTGTTTTAGTGTACAATTCCCTAATGACATAGGATGTTGAATATCTTTTTATATGCTTATTTGTCATCTATATACCTTCTTTGGTGAGGTGTCTGGGTTTTTGCCCACTTAAAAAATCTGGTTGTTCATTTTCTTTAAAATTGTTTTTAATGTTTATTAATTTTTGAGAAAAAGAGACAGAGGACGCGGGGCTCAGACCCACAAAATGCGAGATCATGACCTGAGCTGAAGCTGGATGCTCAACTGACTAAGCCACCCAGGTGCCCCCAGCATCATGTTTTATAGTGAAAGACTGAATGCTTTTCTCCTGAGATTCAGGACAATGCAAAGATACCTACTTTTACCACTCCCTTTCAATATTTTACTATAGGTTCCAGCCAGTGCAACAAAGTAAGAAATAAAATTAAAAGCATAGATGATAAAGGAAGAATTAAAACCGTCTTTATTTTTATATGACATGATTGTGTCTGTATAGAATCCTAAGGAGTCTATAAAAAAGTTACTAATAAAATAAATTTTACAAGAAAATTTATTCTAAATAAATTTTAGAAGAATAAATGAGTATAATAAAATAACAAAATACAAAGTCAATATTAAATCAATTGTGGAGTGCCTGGGTGGCTCAGTTGGTTGAGCAACCGATTCTTGATTTTGGCTCATGTCACGCTCCCAGGGTGATGGGATCGAGCCCTGCATTGGGCTCTATGCTGAGCATAGAGCCTACTTAAGATTCTCTCTCTCTCTCTCTCTCTCTCTCTCTCTCCTCTCTCTCTCTTTCTCTCTCTCTCTCCCTTTGCCCCTCCTCCCCACTTATTCTCTTTCTCTCCCTAAAATAAAAAATACATATATGTAAAAAAAAGAAAAAAAAAGAAAAAAATTCTGTAAAATACTATTAAAAAGGTCATTTGCATTTTTATTTACTAGCAAAAAACAAAACAAAAACCACAAAAATTGTCATGATCCACCAGGGAAAGATTGATAAGCTGGACTTCATTAAAATTAAAAACTTTGCTATGATAAAAACACTCTCAAGAGAGTAAGAAAACAAACTAAGGTAAGAGAATATTTACAGAACACATATATGGTAAAAGACTGTTATCAAAAAGTGTAAAACTCAACAATAAGAAAATGAACAACCAGGGGTGCCTGGGTGGCTCAGTTGGTTAAGCGTCCAACTTTGGCTCAGGTCATAATTTCGGGGTCCGTGAATTTGAGCTCTGCGTCGAGCTCTGTGCTGACAGCTCAGAGCCTGGAGCCTGCTTCAGATTCTGTGTCTCCCTCTCTCTCTGCCCCTCCCCAACTCATGCTCTGTGTCTGTCTCTCAGAGATGAATTAACGTTAAAAAGATTTTAAAAACCATGATGTTAGCTCTAGATTTTTTGTAGACACCTGTATCAGGCCGAAGAAGTTCCTTTTTATTCCTAGTTTTTTTGTGATTTTTTTTTATTATGAATGTATATTGAATTTTTTCAAGTGCTTTTTCTGTACCTATGAGATGATTATATTGTTTACCTCTCTTAGTTTGTCAATATAGAGAATCATGCTGACTGACTTCCAAATGACAAAATAGCTTGGCATTCCTAAAAAAAAAAATCCCACTTGGTCAGGATGCATTATCCTTTTTATAGCTTGCTGGATTCAGTTTGCTAATATTTTGTTAAGTTTTGTGTTTATATTCATAAGACTATTAGTCTGTAGCTTTTTGTGTGTGATATTGGTCTAGTTTTGGTGTCGGGGTAATACTGAACTCATAAAATGAGGTGTGAAAGGTTGCTTCCTCATTTGTTTTCTGAAAGAGTTTGTACACAGTGGGCATTATTTCTTTTTTAGATGTTCGGTGGAATTCACTGGGGGAGCCATCTGAGTCTGGAGTTTTATCTTTGAGGAAATTTGGAAATATTAATCCAGTTTTATGTAATAGATACAGAGCTTTCAGGTTAACTATTTCTTCTTCAGGGAACACAGTAGTTTGTGTCCTTCAGGGACTTTGTCTGCTTCATCTAAGTTGTGAAATTTATGGGTATGACATTATTCAGAATATCCTGATATCCTTTTAATGTTTATAGGCTCTACTCACACTTTCATTCCTGACATTGGTAATTTGTATTATCACCTTTCTTTCTTTGTTTTCAGTTTTATTGGTCATTTCAAAGAATTTACTTTTGATTTGATTAATTTTCTCTATTGTTTCTGTGTTTTATATTTCATCGATTTCTGCTGTTACCTTTATGATTTCCATCCTCTGCATGATTTGGATTTATTTGCTCTTTTTCAAATTTCTTAAATGGAAATCGATCATTGATTCCTGAGTGGTCATTTATTTGAAACTCTTCTTTGTCTTCTAATGAAAGCATTTAATGCTCTAACTTTTCTTCTTGAAACTGCTTTAGCTACATTCTGCCCTTTTTGATATGTTGTGTTGTCACTTTCATCCATTTCAAAATATTTGAAAATTTCCCTATGATTTTTTCCTTTGACCTGTGGGTTATCTAGAAGTATACCTCTTAATTTCTAAAAATTTGGTAACTTTTTTATTATTGATTTCTAATTTAACTCCATTTTGATCAGAAAAAATATTTTTTAAATTGTTTATTGCTGCTTTATTTCTCTTTTAAAAGAATTTTCCTTAATTCTTCTCTTTTTCTCTCTTGGTTAGCTTGCTCTACTTCAGAATATTTCTGGCATAAAAAGACTGCCCCAGCCCTGACTCTCTATGACCTCTCAGCTCCAGGAACCAATACCAAGTAATTGTTGGGACTCAATTCTAAATTCTCAGGAGAGTGTCTGATTGGATCTGCTTGTGTCTGGTCCAATCAGCCATGGCCAGAGCAGTTACTAGCACATGGAATTAACAAGGCAGGCTGGTCTATCCTTTAGCAGGACTATGGATGAATACAGCATAGAAAAAAAATGGTACATGGACTGGCTAGCACTCCAAAATTTCGAGGATACATATTCAACAAAAACATGTCTCAGATTTTAGAGTTGATGGGGGGCGGGGGGAAGGTTTAGAACAAAATGGGAAACCAAACCTTCAAAGAGCATGACTCTTTCAATGGTTCTCTTGATGGTTAAGTTTGATTTCTCTTATTGGAGTATGCAGTGGTATTACAGGGCTGTTAAGAATTATAGAATAAATATGGTGCATCTTCTTGAACTTTCAATTTTATTAGAAGTTGTAGGAGGGTTTTATATTTTGAAAAAACATGAGTGTATAATGGATTAAACTGAAAACAGTCAAGATTTTAAAGACATGAAATAGAACTTGAATTTCATGCTGGTGGATGGATCCTTTGTGAAAAAGATCCTGTGGGCTCTTTAAAAGAAGCTGTGGAAAACTCTATGAACAATGTCAAGAATCCTATCTAGAGTCATAATCCTCACCCTTGTTAGCATTTAAGTAATATTTCCATCTTTACCATCTACAATGTACATGGAAATATGACACTTAATACCATGCCAGATTCTCTAGGGCTTCTTGATTCATAGGCACAGAGAAAAGGATTAACCTCAGCGTGCTCATTGCATACCTATGAGCTGCTAGGTTAAATATGTATTTTAAACATAGTTTCTTTTGCATTTACCTTGCTAAAATAAATGGGAAGAATGTGAGGGAAACAGAGATAAATAGAGGTCAATAGAAATGGCGAAACTATTCCCAATTTTTAAAGAAGAAAGGATGGGGATATGAGAAGAGAGTGAGATCATGTTCAAGAACCAGCACTTATACTAGGCATTCTGACTCTAGCAATCTAATTAGGCTGCCCATGGGAAATAGCTTGACAATCACCAAGGTGAGTAAACACAGACATCTCTTGGGTCCAAGCTCATGTCCATGACTTTACCCACACCGCTAGTCCCTCCTCTTGCTCAGACTTTAGCTAAGAAATCACTAAATTGACAACAAAATACTAAGAACAACTGGAAAACAAAATAAGAGTTTCTCATTAATCTCACTAACCTCAATTTTCTTTGGAGGGAAATAATATAGATTATTGCACATGTAAGAGGAAGGCCCAGATTACATGATGAATTTCGTTATGACATGTAGACTGCGCAGTTGTACAATGTAGTCACTTTAGGTGTTTTCCTCTCCAGCTATGAGAGTTTAAGAGACAATGAAGCTGTGTATAAATGTTATACCTCTGTGATATTGAAAGAGATGCATTCTAGAATATGGACCCTGATGAATAGCTAGCCTCTAAACACATACTCTGCTTTGTCATTGGTCCCTGATATTCTACCCTTAGGGCTGGGTTAACTTGGATTCTTTGAACCCTGTTGAAGTGTATAACTATCTCTGGGAAGGATATCCATTTTTCTTCATCACTGTGTGGTTGGGAAAGCAGAAAGGAGTGTGGAACAACACAGATGATCTTGGTTCTAGGGAAGCCCTGCCACTGGATTTCTGTGACCAAGGGCATAGCACCTCTTTGAATTTCCATGGCCTCATCTATACGTAAAGGGGCTGAACTAAAAGATCTCCACTGTTCTCTTCAGGTTCCACTTTCTATGAGTCTATCAGGAAAGACTATGTGGGCAGGAGTATTTGTAGAATAGGGATCTGAGTGAGCAGGTTTCTACCCTCAGGGCAAAGAGCTCAGAATAAGAGGCAGGCACTCAATGCCAAAGATTCCTTATGTCATATTTCTGTCAAGGAAAACCCTTGGGGCTGTAGATCTAAATGACCATAATAGTAATAAAAACTATTGTTAGTGGCTATTCTGTACTCCTGCTGTCTTGTCATCCTTTATCTCAAGTACAGGTGACACTTGAACAACATATAGTTAAGGGTGCCAACCCCTGTGCAGTTGAAAATCTATGTTTAACTTTGACTCCCCCCAAACTTATCTGCTAATGGCCTACTGTTGACCAGAAGGCTTACTGATATCATAAACAGTCACCTGACACATGTTTTCTAGTCATGTGCAGTATTTACTGTATTCTTACAATAAAGTAAGCTAGAGAAAAGAAAATCTTATTAAACAATTATAAAGGAGAGAAAATACATTCACAGCACTGTACTGTATTGATTGAAAAAAAAATGCACGTATAAGTGGACCCATGCAGTTCACACCTGTGGAGTTCAAGGGTCAGCTGTACTCATGATTCAGGAGAACTGTTGATGTGAGCCTAGGGCACATACCTCTCTGAGTAAGCCTGCACCACTACCTGAGTTCTAAATCCTATAGGCATCCTTGAGAATCAGCCAATACCCATTTGTCTCCATGGTTTGGTAGGACAGATGTGTTTACGATTATCCAACCTACTAGTCTTACCTCATTTCAAGAACTTACCAGGCAGAAAAGGTATCAACAGACCTTCATTGGAAGGAAAGAAAATTCATATACAAAGAGTTGGGAAGTTATGGTATATCCAAGTGGAGCTGTCCAGTAGGGAATTGGAAATATGGGTCCAGGGCTGAGGAGAGATCTGGACCTAGGAGTTATTTATATAGAGGGGGTGGTTGATGGCCATAATCTTCCAGCTTGTTTTTTTTTTATGTTTATTTATTCTTTTTTTATTTAAAAAAATTTTAATGTTTATTTATTTTTGAGAGAGAGAGAGCATGAGCAGAGGAGGGGCGGAGAGAGGGAGAGACACAGAAATGGAAGTGGGCTCCAGGCTCCATGCTGTCCCCACAGAGCCCGATGCAGGGCTCAAACTCATCATGACCTGAGCCGAAGTTGGAGGCCTAACTGACTGAGCCACACAGGCGCCCCTAATGTTTATTTATTCTTGAGAGAGAGAAGGAGCATAAGCAGGAGAGAGGCAGAGAGAGACACACACACACAGAATCTGAAGCAGGCTCTAGGCTCTGAGCCGTCAGCACAGAGCCTGATGCGGGGCTAGAACTCACGAACTGTGAGGTCATAACCTGAGCAGAAGTCGGAGGCTTAACTGACTGAGCCACCCAGGTGCCGCCCCTCCCAGCTTGTTTTAAAAAAACTTAATAATTGTGCATTTGTATTTCCTAAAATCTGCAGCATAAATAAGATAATGTGATACAGGAGTAGAAAAAATGTTTGAAGGATTTATGTGTTTCAAAGCCCTGAACATGGCTACTTCTTGTCAAGTGGCTTAGGAGAGGGCTGAGAGAGTGTTAGCATTCTGGTGAAAGAAGTTTTTGATTCAGACTGTGTTCGTCATACACTTCTCCACTTCTAAAATAGGGACAGTTCGGTCTCACTCTCATTTCGATTGAGACAAGAGTTTCCTAGTCCGCAGGAGTTTTGGGGCGGGGGCAGTTTTCAGGGTCTGTGGCATGCAGGTGCAGTGGTGAGAGGCAAGCAGGATGAGGGGTGTGGGGGCCTGATGCCAATTTCTCTCCCCTACTCAGGAAGGTTAGTGCTATGAATCCTCCTCCACGTTCCTGGCCTTTCCTAGTCAGCACCAGTAAGCTCCAGGGTCTCCTTGCAAAGAGGCTGGAACTCTTAGAGTAGAGACACGTGGAGATAATTAACTGGTAGTTTGTGCCACGACCTGCTGCTCCTCTTCTAGGAACCACTGTAAAGATAAAATGACCTACTGGCTGTTTTTTTTTCCTAATGTCTCTGGTGCCTGTAACTTTTGCAGTAATCATGACATTTTGGGTTTATCATTAATATTCTAGCTGAAAGCATCTTCTTTTCTCTCCTCTTGTTCCTGCCATGGCCCATCTGCAGTTCAGATTATCAGCTTTCTCAGAAAATGCCCTGTGAGGCCCAAATGTTGGCGAGTTAGACAGGGTCACCTTCAGCACCCCATGTATGTGCTCTGTCGCCTGCTTCCGATTCCCGCTGTGGACTGAAGGCCTGGGGAGGATGGTTTCATGCCACAAATACCTCATTCGTCAGTGCTGTCTTCTGAATCTCCCTCCTCATGTCCATTATCACAGACCTTGAATAATTGTTTTCATTCAACCATTTAGTACATTACTTTTTTGACCAGCAGGCTAAACCCGAGTATCTTCCTGACTCCTGAGCTGTCATTAACATGCTTCTTGTTTAACTCAAAACAGCTGTTCCTCCTTCTCCCTGCTCCATCCCTAATCTTTCCTCCTTAGACAAACCTTGCTTATCCACAAATTTTGGAAAAGAAGTAGTTTTGAATTAGTGAAAGGGTAAGGATTTCCCGCTTTCAATATGGAAACTTCTTTTATTTTAACCATTTTAATGGAAATCTTTCCAAAATACATTGTTTAGTATCTTCTTAAACAGAGAAAATAGAGCATAATTCAACTTTTTCTTGAGGTGTTTGGATCATTACGGTGAACAAAGGTAATGTGCTTTGTTCTGCAGTCTGCTGCAGCACACTGGAGCCCTGAGGGCCTTTGGAGGGGGACAAAGGGTCCTAGATTTCTGTGATTCTGAAGTTACCTTGTAAACTTAGGAAGAGACTGTCTTTCTGCTTTTTATCAGGCCCCTACCTACCACTTCCGGTTATCAATATACCTATCCTCGAAAATCCTTCTACCCTAATTTTCTAATTCTCAGTGTTTACTGTGACTGTAGAAAACCAATATGCACACGCATATGCACAATGTGCTCCTGTGTGTGTAAAGGATGGTGAAGATGGACCTGAGAATTTTCTATGAGTAAATCGAGGAGATTGTGATTTCTTTTTTGTTCGTCTCCCAGAGGCCATCTTTATTAAATTTTTTGGCCGATTTTAGAAATGGAAAGGTGCAAGACAAATGAGTTTGACCTTGGTGAAGAGTTACTGTTAGATTTCTAGGAGCCATTTCTAGAAACTTCTTTCTAGGTTACATTCTTTGTTTTCACTTAATTTTAGAGCAGGCAACAGTTACTAAGAAGGGATTCTTTTTCTGAAAGGTCTTTCATTTCATTATCCCAACTTCACATGCAAACTATTTCACTGACTATCTTTAAAAATGTTATCATGATGTTCTCAAACTATTGTCATTAAAAAAACCCAAAAAAACAAAAAACCACAGGTGCAAAAACAAACTGCAACCACACGAGCGAAATCCCCCTCTCTCGTTTGTCCTCTTTTGTCAAAGTGCTGTGGAAAGCCGAGTAAGTGAACTGGGCCATTTGACAGAGTAACCCATACCAGCCCCATTGTGCAATGCCTTGAACGTAAGTCCTTTTCAACTAAACAGAGGTATATTTTCTTTTATATTGTTGACTTTGACCCTGCAGCTTAGCAAAGAGCACTTGTGCAACGTTTTGGGGATCAATTTATCATCTCCTCAGAGCAGACGTGCATTTTTCTCATCATTAAAGGGAAACCAAACCCATCTACATAATCCCCCTTTCTGCTTTGTTTCTTTCCAGTCCTTCATGGCCTAGGTTCTGAACTATTAATGAAGGGATGTGAGAGTCACGCGCTGTCTTCTCACACCCAGGCCCAGTGGGAGCATGGGCATGGTCAGAGAGTGGGGGGATGAGAAATGTCCCCATTTTGCAAAATGAAGTGCTTCTCCAAGCTGGGTTGCTGATCTGCCTTCCTCTCTGCCAAGGCGCTTATTTAAAATGCAGATTCCTGGGCACATTCTACACCTGCTGAATCAAAGTGTCTGGAGGATGGGGCTTTGTGATTTGCATTTTAAATCAGCTAGATGATGGCTAAGTTTTTTGTTTACTTACCAAATTCTATGGGTCTGACTCTTACATCAATGCTAGTAATAATTAAACTTAGGGAAATACTTGTGGAGTACTAATCATAGTTAAACTTTATTATTGTACGAATAATACCTTTCATTTTCATAGCAGCATTTTTAGCCTTTCAAAGTATTTTTCTAAATATAACCCTCTGAGATGGGCCGGGGAGGTGGAGGCATACCTCATTTTATTATGTTCCACTTTATTGTGCTTCACAGATATTGTGGGTTTTGTTTGTTTGTTTTTTTACAAACTGAACGTTTGTGGCAACCCTGCATCAGACAAGCCTATTGGTGCTATTTTCCCAACAGCATTTGTTCACTTCATGTCTCTGTGTCACATTTTGGTAATTCTTGCAATATTTCAAACTCTTTCATTATTATTATATTTGTCATGGAGCTCTTTGATCAGTAATTATAACTCACTGAAAGCTCAGATGATGTTAGCATTTTCGCAGTCATAAGTATTTTTAAGATATATACATTAGATAGAATGCTCTTGCACACTTAATAGACTATGGTATAGTGTAAACATAGCTTTTACATGCACTGGGAAACGAAAAAATTCATTTGACGCACTTCATTATGATACTTGCTGTATTGAAGTGGTCTGGAACCGAGCCTGCAGTATCTTGGAGGTGTGCCTGTATTACTACCTCCATTCTAGAGGTCCAATTGCGACCCTACGGCTTAATGACTTGAACAAACTACACTGTAACTTGGTGGCCAGGAATCAGGAGTGGCGGACAGGTCTTCTAGCCTCATTTCACTGCATGTTTGGTTTCTAGGACCTGAGACACAAGAGAAAACTTTATCAAGGTGCTCCTTAAAAACAGACCTGACATGAAATCAGTACCTCCCAAGCTACTCCACATGCTGTTGGGTGAGCTGTGTGTTTGCTCCCAAAAGATGAAAGCATAGACCGAGCCCTGGACATGGGGTGGGCGTGGGGGTGGGGGTGGGTTGGGGGGGGGGATGGAACAGGAATCTTCAAAACAAAGAAAATCTCATTCCTCTTCTGCTCATCCCCTTCAATTTTCCGATCTTTTTCCTCCACTCCCTCTTTCTTGTAAAGACTCAAACTCTGAAATAATTATATGAAATTAAGTCGGTAAAAGCCAGGCTTGTTTCCTTAAGATTGATGTGTTAACATTTTGGGCAGTTTTCTCAGGACTCAGGGAGACTATTATTTCTGAGCTTGGCTGTAGGAATCTTTCTTCCCCAGGCAGGGGTGAACCTCCTCTCCCAAACCCCGTGTTTCTTTATTCCGTGACCCTTCCCTTCATGATACAGCCAGTGAGCAGAATACGTTTTAGAAAAAAATTGTTTTTAGTGCCCAAGATTTCTTTTACTTTGGTCATCTCTACCTACTTTCCCCCCCAAAAAAAAGGGATCGCGGGGAGATAGAGACACGGGAATCTCTAAACTCGCTCTGAAAGACTGTTTTCAAATTGAGTGTTTCTCTTCCCATGTTGGACATTAAGTTTTGATGGTCCAGGATAGCATGACCCTGCCTCTGGGAGTCTGGAGGAGGTGAGGGAAACACTTTCCAGCCCCACCTGCCTGTTCTTATCTACAGATCAAGATAAGTGAGCTGGTATGCTATCATCCAAAAGAAATCTTTTCATGTAAACTGTACTGCTCTTTAAAAAATAGTAATAGTAAAATAAAGGCGTGGCTTTGCCCATCACTTTCCCACTGTGTGCAGTAAAATGAATGAAAGATTGAAAGGTCACCGGGCTTCTTTGTGTTGGAAAATAAATGGCTTGGGTGCCCAGTGCTGAAGCCGCGCTGAATTTCCCATGTTCCTGAGGCAGCATGAAGAGACGAGCAGGGTCAGGTTCAGGAGGTACTCGCTTGCCTTGACACATCATTCCTAATTACAACGCCTTTCTAAGCCCCTTCCCTTTAGCTTCATGAGGCTTGTAAAAGGTGCCCGCAAACTTCTGCCTTCCTGTGCCTCCCTGCCCCGAGGTAGAAATCCTCTTTGCAGGAAGTGCAAAGCAAAGTTCAAAGCTTTCTCCATCAAAAGAAAGTGAGCCTGATGCAGTATGATGTGATTATGTGACAATTAAGGGAGAAAAAAAAAATGCCAGGGCAACTGCCTCACTGGCCAGTGCTGGCCCCTTGCAATCTCCACCTTTCTAAAAGATATTTACAATTTCCTTGTTCAGTATAAAGACGCGCACCAAAACTGAGCACCATTTAGCGTCAAAGGCACTGGTAGCTTTGGGCTACCTGGGGATGGGAAGTTATAAAGAAGTTGTGGTGGGATGTCCCCATGAAATGCAGAGGCTAAGGGATCAAGCCTAAGGGAGAGAGGAGAAAGAAAGAAAGGAAGCCAAGGGTCCGCAGACCCCAGGGCTCAGCAGACCCCAGGGCTCAGCCCTGTGGCTCCGGTGATTTTCTGGATGACTGCCAAGCTTGTTTCCGTGCTATAAAACAAGCCCAGTTCAGCCTATGTATGTTAAAAGCGGGTTAAAAGGGCTCCTAAATCTTTCTGGGCATTGAAGACCCACGGAACATTCAGCCTGATGTCTTTCACATCTGTTTCGGGTTCTCAGCCTCATCTGGCTCAGCTGCCTTTTCTCCAGCGAGAACTCACAAGCCCCATTCAAGCCGCTGAGTGGCAGGTATAGGGTGTCCCCCCTCAGAGCACAGGGGATGAGGGGTGAGCGTCCGGGCAGCAGGCAAGTCCCCAAGGCTGGCCCACTGACACCGTAAGTTTATACCCAGGGGCCGGTGGAGGGGAGGTGGCGGGACTAGGGTGTAAATGGGCAGCACACCCAGCCTGGAGAGGGGAGCCTAGCGGCGGGTGGGAGAGCGCTGGCTGAGGTCGGTCACACGGAGATTGAATTTCAGCTGAATTAGATCAGAGCTGTGGGAAACAGCACCTCCTTCACACACACAGCCGGTCTCGTAGGAAGATGTGGGAGGGCGGCTGGGGAGACGGAGGCAGGCAGCTGCGATGACATACCGAAGTCCGCTCACAGGGGCTAACAGCCAACTTAATTACTGGATACCTCTCCCCAGCGTGCGGGCCAGGCTCCGCAGACTCCGGGGTTTTAGACTGAAAGGCTCCATGGGGTCAGGGAGAGATGGGGCGGTCAGCATTTAAAACACACCCTCGTTGGGGAGTGAGTCTGTGTGTGTCTTTAAAGGAGGAAAAGCATGATTGTGAATAACAGTATGGGAAAGGCATGGAACTTTTAGATTCACAGCTGCAGACACAAACTCCAGAAGGGGTTTCGGTGGCTTTCGCTGTTACCTTTAGGGTTTGATGTTTTACAGCATTTCATTAACATGCAACGTGAACTTTCAATACTGTGTTTGCTGTTAAGAACTGTTGCTCTAATCTCCTTTCTCTGCCTAATAACCTGACGCCATTTCAGTGACCCAGAATACCAGCTTTTCTTGGAGTGGTTGGGGAGGGGGGGACATTGGAAGAGTGGAAAATTGGAGGAGAGTTTTAGAATTAAAACGGGAACACTTGCAGTCCTGTTAAAAAGGGCAAGAAGTCAGCTGCTTTGAAATCCACCCCCTCAGCAGGGGTGGGGAAAGCCTTTCCAGGAGACAGTGGGAACACATTTGCTCCTAAGCTGGCACCAGAGTGGCTTTCTCCAGGGCAGCAAGGGCCTGGCATTCTGTAGGCTCCGTTTGAATCGAGGAGCCTTCAAATGATCCTTTTTTCTTTTCCTGTCACTCAACAAGAGGCTGGAGGCAAAAATTCCTACAGCCGCTTCCCTTGAACCAGACAGAAAACAACCCCCGAGGCTGCCCAGTGCTCCCTAATCTGCTGGTTTGCACATCAATTTTGAGCCTACTGCGGCCGATGAGAAAATGACCTCAAACCACTGTTCACTCAAGATCTGTGTTTATTCCGATGCCGTGTGCTTTCTGCATAATGCGCCTTTTCTTGGACCCAGAAGCTTCTGGAGTTTGCACAATGTCTGGGCCTGAGGAAACCAGCCAGGATGTCCCTAGTAGGATGAATTATCACCCCCTGTAAAAGAGAGAGACACCCAGAACAGAGCCAGTCTGCTGAGCAGGATTCCCACTCAATGTCTGAATGCTTAGGGGCTCACCACTTGAGTGGCTTTCTTGGGATTCACAAAAAAGAGACAGTTAGAACCCTGAGAACTCAGGTGCTATTTTGGCTTCTCCTACACTAGGCAGGATACCAGAAGGGCACATGGAAGGACTGCAAGGACTTTGTGAATCGTCTGAAATTATATTGAAAATGTATATGTAAAAACGTTATGTTTTCCACAGCCCCAGGAAGAGAGCTCTTATATAGTCAACATATTTTCAAGAGTCCAAGACTCCCCAAGATTTAAGAAGTACTGTTTGAAAGATTTTCCAGAGGTGATTTTATGGGTGGGATGGGGGGAAGGTGCTTGGCTTCCCTCAACCCCACAGGCCCTGCAAAGTCAAATGCACTGTCTTCTGTCCCCACTGTACTGTACTGTAACCTTGGTGTTTGATTCATGCAACTGAATGAAAATAGTGATGGAGAGAGGACACGCAGAAGCAGGTATGGTGTCCCACACAGTGGCGCTTCACCTGACTACTTGGGAGTGGAGTATGGCTCTTCCTGGGGTGGGTCCAGCCAGTTGATACCCCGCTTCCAGCAGTTATGCTCCCAAGGCAGTGTTCTAGGAGGACATATTAACTAAGAGAGAAAGCATAAGTGAGAACCTTAAAGAGCGTACAGTCTAGTGCAGACTTGATAAACCTCTGTGATAAGGAAGTCAGATAAAATAGAGCAAGATTCGGATCCAGCACTTGGGAAGAGTGTGCACTGGCCTGCGGTGGTACAGACTCCTTTCTAAAGGGCACGGGAGGACTCTTGCGGGGAGAGGTGGTTGTCATAGTGCATCTTGAAAAATGACCAGGTTGCCAGAATTCCACAGTCCTCCACTCTGGCTTTGATTTTCATTTTCGTTGCAAAGTATAGGCATGCTTTGCCTCAAGAAAATCCCAGATTTTTATAAAAGCTGTTCCCCAAAGCAGATATACTGGGGATGGTGATTATTTACATTAAATAATAGCTCCTATTGATGCCAGACTCTTATGAAAAAAGATTTACATACATTATCTCAAGTAAACTTACATCTCAATGAAATATGCGCTATTTCTCCCATTTTTCAGATGAGGAACTTAAGGCTTAGAATGCTTAAAGCAACTTTCTTGCCATCACTACTGCTTTATGGAGTGGCAGAGAGAATCTGCTTTGAAAGGCAGATGAGGCCATCTCCAAAGACCATGGTTTTATATTCTCCACTAGACAGCTTCTCAGTGCGGTAAGATGTGATGCTTTGCCAGAAATGTCAAGACCCCAAATTCATCTTAAGCATGACTTGATTTTCAGTGGTAGGGGAAAAAAGGATGTTTACAGGAATACCTACTGTATTCTAGATACAATGCCAGAGAATACAAGGATCTCATATTGTCAAAAATTAAATTTTATATAAAATTCAATTCTTGGGGCTCCTGGGTGGCTCAGTCGGTTGAAAATCTGACTCTTGTTCTCAGCTCAGGGCTTGATCTCAGGTCATGAGTTCAAGCCCTGCATTGGGCTCAGTGCTGGGTGTGAAGCCTACTTAAAAAAATTGTTCAATTCCTCTGGAAAAACTTCAAAATAATTTTTTATTTAAAGTTAGGTACACACACGCAAATCATCTCCCACCAGGAAATCATAAATGAGTCAAAACTTTCCCAGAGCAGAGGGCAGATGGTATGTAGTATTTTATCCCCTTTTCTCGGGAGAATGTCCACCCTAGGCCAATAAATAATTGCTGGATGAATAAGCAAGTACCAGAATGAACCTATTTTAAGGACAGTGATCAGAAAGTCTTACTCCTTAAAATGGAAACAGATCACCTTGGGCACCAGACATCAAGATATGGGTATAGCTCATTATATGCCCAAAGTGAGTTCACATGAGGGAGACTAAGAAAGGTGAGAGAGAAAATAAGAGGATATGGAGATCTCTGTTTTGAAACTTGAAAAACTATACTTTGTTTTTCTAACATTTAATTGTTTCTATTCAGATTGGGGAAATTAAAAGCTCTTGCTAGTTGAAATTTCTGTGGCAATGAACACAATGCCTGCCCTTTTCAGAGATCTCAGTGAGCGAGTCCTCAGTGATTTTTGGTTCATTACGGCACTCTAGTCCATATGATATTCAAACATAATATTTTCCCTCTCCCTTCTTGGCGTGTGAGTGTTTGGAAAGGGTTGATGTGCCTGGGGTCTTTGGTACTGGAAAGCTATTTCTTTTCTTTTCTTTTCTTTTTTATTTCTTTCTTTCTTTTCTTTTTTTTTTTTTTTTTTTTTTTTTGTTAGGAGCACAAATAGTTAATCAAAATGGCATGCTGTTGGTGAACCAGAGAATGAAAAGTGAACTAATTTTAAGGACAGCAATCATGGGCTTGAATTGCAGCTTTAGAAATGCCATTTCTTTTGAGAAGTGTCCTGAAGGAAGTGCTACCAAGGGGAACTGTGCGCTTTCCAGACTTGAAAAAAACTATGGGTAACCATCCCTCCCAAGACATGCAGGGATTCATGTGCTTAAAGACAGAGGGTTGGTGCAGATGCTATCTTAAGACTGCTTATAGGTCTCTGGTGTGGTCAGAGTTCATGGAGGGTAAAGACACATAAAAAGTTAGCCACTCCCTGCTTTTAGCTCAATCTCTGGTTGCCCTTAATGTCTTCAGGCCAATAGCAGAGCACTGTAGAGATGGAGGAGGCAATAATCATTAGGCTCAGAGCTCTTCAGGGAGCTTATCTCACTGCCTGCTCCACAAGATACAATTAAGTGTCCCAATTAGGTTGTTCTAGGGGTCCTTTAGTCCTTCCTTTCTTTCTTCCTTCCTTCCTTCCCTCCTTCCCTCCTTCCTTCCTTCCCTCCTTCCTTCCTTCCCTCCTTCCTTCCTTCTCTCCTTCCTTCCTTCCCTCCTTCCTTCCTTCTCTCCTTCCTTCCTTCTCTCCTTCCTTCCTTCTCTCCTTCCTTCCCACCTACCTTCCTTCCCTCCTTCCTTTCTTCTTCTCTCCATCAATTTACTCACTAATTTATTTGTTCATTTAACAAAGATTGATGGAGTCTCTCCTATGGCTTCATAGTAGCCCCCATCCGGTCGGATGGAACACACAAGTACGCACTTCAAGTCCAATGTGTGTTAGAGAATTAGAATTATGCACAGCTGTTAGCTGAGCAGAGCAGAGAGGCCCCCAACCACTGGCATTTGGGGGTTAAGGAGGTTTCCCCAGAGCAAGTGAACTGGAGCTGAGCCTTGAAGGACACATGAAAAGTTTGCTGGGAACAAAAGACACACTAGGGTTCTCCAGGCTGGTGGAACCCCACGTGTACAAGGATGGAGGGACTGTGGAGAGGGGGCAGGCCAGGGAAATTGTGGCAGATGTCAAGACTGGCAGTAATCCTGCCCAGCCCCCAGGCTGTGTGCAGAGCCCTGATGGGAGATGAGGTCAGATGTGAACAAAAATTGCCAGCATTTATTGAGCACCTGCTCTTTTCTAGGCACTGTTCTAACCACTTTATATGTTTTGACTTAATCATTACAATAGCCCTAGGAGGTGGGTATTAATATGGCTCCTACTTTGCAGATTTACAGGGAGATCAAGTATCTTGCCAAAGAGCATGGAACTAGAGAGTAGAGGCCAATATTCAACCCAGACAGTTTGACTCCAGAGCCTGTGCTCCTAATGGTTAGGCCAGGCTGCCGCTCTGACAACCTCATTTGCCTTGACAAGTGACAAAGTAGACTCTTTCCTGCCTTTTGGTCTAGTGTAAGGTGGAAGTTTCCATGAGTGGCGAGATAGTTTTCTTATAGCAGACTCTCCTTCCTTAGACCAAAGGCAGTGAGGCTGCACATGCTATTTTAATATCAGAATGCCAAGGCGGAGGGTAGGGACCAATCTGTTTGACTCATCCTTGTATGTTCAGTACGAGCACAGCATTTGGTATACTGTAAGTACTCACTAAATACTTACGGGATGAACAGTAAATGAATTCATTGATTTTTACTTACTAATCTTATTATGAAAAAGTACATTCAGACTCCTTCAGGGTTATGCAGATTTTCTCATTTGAGATGTTAATTAACTTAGCAAAAGCAATGCATTCCACTAAAACCTTGTTACATATCTTATATATATTTGGAAATCTGAACTATTCAACCCCAAGTCAAAATTTCCAGAGATTAACTTCTTTAAAAATTACGAATCATGGAGTGGGGTGTGTGTGTATGCCATTTATATCATATGTATTTGTTTTCTCTAATATGTGTATTCTTCAATTCACAGATTGTTCAAACTTCTACTTCTCTTCCCATTGAATCCAAAGGAGGGTCCTGTGTGCTTACAGTTTTCAAAAAGTCTACACTATCTCTTTTGAAGATGATCGAAAGTTGGCTGGGTTTGACTTTGGAGCTCCAAAGAAATGGGTTAAGTCATAGAATCACGTTAGTGAGGTCCAGGGATGGAAATTGCCCAGTGACATTAATGCATTGATTGCTTCCTATTTCAGTGTCATAAATGAAGTTGCTCTTTCTTTGCAAGAAGTGAAGAGCCCGGTAGAAAAAGAGAAGTGTGTTTTCTGTTTGGTCAGCAAGGCAGGCAGGGCCTTGTGTGTTATGTCCGTCACCACTGATAAGCTGTGACACCGGGAGGCTGGAAGAGTCTCCAGCTGTTCCACCTACGCTGGACCCCAGAGCGCCATGATCTCTTTCATGAAGCCAAGGGAGCCCAAACAGAGAAGGATGAGTGCCACGAACACAAGTAATCTTCTACTCAACTGGAGTTTCATAAATTATTCGAGTGTTCATATATTTTGAACTTCAAGAGACCTTCATTTTCTGGATTCCTTCCTCATAGCTCAAGAGCACAAGTTCTGGTGATCTCAGTTGGCACAACTTCTCTACAAAAGCCTGCCTCAAAAGGAGTAATCATTTTAATAAAACCAGTCAAAATTAGAGCAAGATAACAAGATAATTCCTTTCAGAATTTCTCAAAATTTTTCTTTGACTTCTTAAGTACATTTGTGGTGTCAGTAGTATTCAAGGTATTTTATTCAGTTGTGAAGATATTGATGATTATAATTCACAAGACTTATGTGTTTTATAGTTTATAAATATACAAATTACAGATTTAGATTTGTTCCTTTTGTTCTCATCAGCTCTTTCTGAAATGAGGAGAGATATTATTATTCTCTTTTTATAGATAAGGAGACCAAAATTCAGGAAGGATTCTAGGTTTAAGGGATTCATCAAGGGACACCTCATGAAAAGTAAAGTAGACAGAATTTGAACCCAGTTCTGATTCAAAAACCTATCTGCCTCCTCTCCATTCTGTGGATAAATTGAGTAGAGGGGCCTATTACTGAGTGTCCAGCACGGGCTAGTAATTTCATACATGCTATGTTTCATTTCCAAACTACAGGGTAGGGAACTACGATCAAAGATAGAGAAATTAAGGTTTAGACAGGACCAATAATTTTTTAGATGCAGGGAAAGGGCTGAGCCCTTTCAGTGAGAAGCAATCGATAACTCTGGAAAGAGAGGTGTTGTCAGGTTACTGAAGTTTCTTGAGCGTGCAAAGCCACACAGAGCATCTCACACAAGGAAGCTCATTGGTAAAAGGAGAGTTTGGGAGGCGTGTTTGCTATTCTGAGGAATATTTTCTTTTCCTTTTCAGCAAATCTTTATCACGTACGGAATCTTTGCGCTGCCACCTGCAAACAGACTGGAAAACAATGACAACCACCCTCTGCAGGATATTGATTCCGATGGAGCAAATGTTGATTAAGCAGAATGGTGGCTTTTTTTAACTGGAGGAATTCCAGATCTTCCTTAGGCCTGTCTCTCCAGGGAAATGAGCTCTATCCTCAAAAATCTACAAAAAACCAGAGTAAGAATGTAGATTTACGATGGGAGACGCTGGGCGGAAGGAGGCTATCTGGTGGCTATCTAAGAAGCTCATCTTTGTGTTATTGGAGAAACACTCTCCCTCTTGACAGGATATAGTCTGGTTATCACATAATCTTCTCAGGTTTCATTCCCATTCTGCTTACAAATGCCCCAAATATAAAGAGATGCATTTCATTAAGACAGCCTTTTAAGAGGCAGTTAATCCCAGCTGTTGCCGTCTATCTTAAACACCTACCTTTTCACCCTAGTGTGGAGTTTACATGTCGATAAGGGATGTGAAAGAGGGAACTGTAGAAATCTCGGCAAAGGAAAAACACCAAGGCTGCCTGTGGGAATTGGAGTCAGAGAAAGAGCCCAGGAAGCTTTAAGTTCCAGAATGGCCCCTGGTATAATGCTTGCCTGCCTTGGAGCTTTGGGCTGACCCCAAACACCGGGGACTGTAAACACTTTTCCAGTCACATAAACGGAAGGATCCTGTGCCTGCTACTTCAGCATTTTCTCGTTAAGAGACCTGTGGCAAAACAAGTGAAAAACACAGGTAGGAAGCTGAGAGCCAGACCCCGAAGTTTTTGGCTGACTCACCGATTCTCTTTGCTGGCACTGCCCATCCCCATCAAGGATGAATTCTCCATACCTGATCTCACGGCAGACCTGGTACACACTCCCAGTTGGCATTGGCCAAGTTGGGATTTGTTGGCAAATGACCTGTGAACTGTCTCTCACTCCTGGGTCTGCAAACAGAGTCAGAGGCTACTGACCAGTTGGCCAAGTGGGATTTGTTGGCAAATGACCTGTGAACTGTCTCTCACTCCTGGGTCTGCAAACAGAGTCAGAGGCTACTCAGAGGAGTCTGGAAGGCTCATGGAGGGAGGGGGAGAGGTTAGAATTAAGTGTGAAATGGGGAAAACAGGAGGGGTGGTCCCAAAGCCCAGCCAGGGTGGCGGCTGTAGCATTTTGGCTGATGGGGGAGTGGGGGTGGGGGCGGGGAGACCCTCTTTTGTTGGAGAGGAAATAAACCTATGACTCCAGCCTGCCTGATCCTGCAGGCTGGGCTGCCTGTGTTTGAAGTCAAGACTGGTGGGATCAGGAAGCTGGCTGCATCAGGTTCCCATTAGCTCAGGCAGCGACACAGTGGGTTCACACCACGACATGGTAACAATTAAGCCTTCTGCTACTGGTCCTTACCCTGGGGTGAGGCGCTTTTCTTCCTTACCGATGTGGCTTCAAGTCGCCCTGATTTCCTTATGGCTCGATTTCCTGCAGATTCCCATTACTTCGTGTCTAATCTTCTGAGACCGCTTATTAGACCACACAAATTGTAACAATTGTCTCCAGCGCACAGACCCCCCCTCCAGACCCACAGTGTGGCTAGAAGAAATACAGTATCTGTATCTCTCTGAAATGTGAGAGTTACTTCCTATGTAAATAGTCGAATTACCCAAAATCAGAGTCATAAATATTGGGAGAAAATAAACTAATTATACATGCCTGCCCTGAGGCATGCTAGATTATTTTCTTTCTTTTTCTTTTAAAGAGTGGTTTAAAAAAAAAAAGAGTGGGTTGGAATAATTATCTCCATGTTCAACGATGAGAGAGATAAGACACAAACTAATAGACTGTAATATGAAGCAGCAAACAAAAAAGATATACAGTTATGGTTTTCCAAGGAAGGAAAAACTTACATGCAGAGAAGAAGACAGGTCACCTGAAGTGCCATTTGAGCTGAACCTTGAAAAGTAGGTAGAATTTGGATCCATGGAAGTTGGTGGGAAGAAGAAAAGACCATGAGCACAGACAGATGCTATGGGAAGGATAATACATTAAGTAAAATAAGACATAGTTCCTGCCTTCAAGAGGCTTTCAGTTCAGTTGAAACGATAAAACAGACATAGGTAAGAAAAAGTGTAGAGGACAATATAAGACATAGCAGGCTCAAATCACTTCAGATACAGTTAATACTTAAATGTGGTATGTAAATGTTAAATGCAATTTCAAGTAAGGAAGTTGTCAAAGTTTGATGAAATAACTGGGCTGGACTTCAGGCCTGGGATTTAAGGCATTAGCAGGAAGGAAAAATGAATGGAGTAAACATCAGGCTGGCCACGTGCTGGAGACAAGTGGTTCTCAGACTTCAGGGAGAAACAGAAGCATCCAGAGGACTTGTCAAAATATATGTCCTTGGGCGCCTCACCAGCATTTCTGATTTAGTAGAGCTGGTATGAGGTGTGGCAAGTTGCATTTCTAGTAAAGTTCCCTAGTGATGATGCTGATATTCCAAGAAATCGCACATTGAGAACTACTGCTGTGGACCCAGCAGCATTAACCTGGGGGAAGTACTGGGACATCAGACTGGCCAGGGAAGTCTACCCGAGAAGTATTAAAAATGAGTATACTGTTAACTCTCTTTGTTTTCCTCACTGAGGATTCTCCGTCTGAGTAGAACAATAAACATTCTTGGGGTATTTTTTCTATTCTCAAATGGCTTCTTGGTTTAGGATAAATTACTGTGAAAGAAGACAATAAGACTTTTATGCCAGAAGAAACTGGTTTGGTTAAAGCTGGATATCATTAAGGAGATAGTTTCTGTTGATAACCTTCTACAAGCATATTTCTTTTTTTTTAAGTTTATTTATTTATTGTGAGAGAGAGTGTGTGTGCATGCACGTGCAAACAGGGAAGGGGCAGAGAGAGAGAATTCCAAGCAGGCTCCATGCTGTCAGCACAGAGCCTGATGCGGGGCTTGATCTTACAAAGCATGAAATCATGACCTGAGCCGAGACCTAGAGTTGGAGGCTTAACTGACTGAGCCACCAGGCGCCCCTACAGGCATGTTTCTAAACAGCTTTGCCCCTGCCAGGTCTATCATATGATTGCTGTTATAGAGTTTCATGTAATGGATGGCCACTGTCACAGCCAACCCTTCTTAGAATCCAAGTAGTAAAAACACTGACCAAAGCTCTTTGCAACATAATGTAGTTTTGGATTGCTTTGATTCTCAAGGATTCACATCATTTATTGTCTCAAATATTATGTAAACAGAAGTTATAATCTTCATTCCATGATGTTCTTGCTTTTGCATATTTAAATGAAAACACCACCATTGTTTCCCCTCATTTTAACAGAAAAAAATCTAGTCCAATTAATGTGAAAAAAGATTTCTAAATTTAAAAATGTTTTAGAAATACCTTCATTCTGTTTGAAATGAAACAAATTCATAATCTTCTTCCTATTGCATGGGGTTATTTATGAGTTTCTCCTTGAGTTTGTAGGCTAACTAGAGTGGGAATGGTTAGAAAGTAGACAGTCTCTCCTACATATGTTCAAGATCAAGTTACATATTTTTAAAGATCAGGTTGTAGTGTGTGGACTCTGCAGACAGAAACATGCAGTCCACTTTCCAAAATTCCTTTTAGTCTTTTGACTTATTTACTGTGTAGTATGCAAATGGTAGTAATTAGACAACATCACAATGCACACAGTTAACAGCATGATGCATAGTTATGAAGTACTGATTTTATATGAATACCAAAAATATAAAGTGATTATACTGTTCAAATTTTGAAATGAGCAAACAGACAAAAGGGCTAGGGAGGGAGTTTATTTTATAACAGTGAACCAAATTTATTATCATTTCTCACAATTTAATGTATAAAAGTTAACTAAGGTATATAACTTTTAAGGTATTTCTTAAGTTTTTTAATGTTTATTTATTTTTTAGAGAGAGAGAGTACGAGTGGGGAGGGGCAGAGAGAGAGGGAGACACAGAATCCGAAGTAGGCTCAGGCTCTGAGCTGTCAGCACAGAGCCCAACTTGGGGCTTGAACTCATGAACCACATGATCATGACCTGAGCCGAAGTTGGACGCTTAACAGACTGTGCCACCCAGGCGCCCCAAGGTATTTCTTTCTGTAGAAAGAAATGATATGCTCTGATGTGATTAGGGACTAATGGTGCTCATTTCTTCCTACACCTTAGAAAAGGGAATTTTGTAGCCCAGGTAAAAGAGAGGTAGGGACAGGCACCTGCCTAGCTAAGTTGGTAGAGCATGTGACTTTTCATCTGATCTCGGGGTTTAAGTTCAAGCCCCAAACTGGGTGTAGAGATTACTTTAAAATTAATTGTTTTGGGGAGGCTGGGTGGCTCAGTCGGTTGAGCGTCCGGCTTCAGCTCAGGTCATGATCTCGCGGTTCGTGGGTTCAAGCCCCGCGGTTCGTGGGTTCAAGCCCCGCATCAAGCCTGTCTTTAGATTCTGTGTCTCCCGCTCTCTCTGACCCTCCCCTGCTCACGCTGTCTCTCTCTCAAAAATAAATAAAAAATTAAAAAAAATTTTTAAGTAAATATTTAAATAAATATTTTTAAATAAAAAAATTTTTTTTAATTTGTTTTAAAAGAGAGAGGTAAGGAATTATTACATGTTTTGAGACTTGAAGAGGGTCTTTAAGGGACCTGCCTAGGAATACACAGTGTCTAAGTGACCGGGTAAGACCAAAATTCTGGATTTGTCAAAATTTCTGACTCCTTGGCCAGGGCTCTTGTCATACTGTGATAAGAAGGAGCTTCTTTTGAGAGGAGAAATACTTTTTTTTTTTTGTAAATTTACCATAGACTCATCCCCTACCAGCATTTATCATCCTCTACCCTATACTTTAAGCAATTTAGTAAAACAGTATCTTGAATGAAAATGAGTTGAATATAAGAAAAAACATTTTATTTCTCCTCTAACTCAATATTAAAGATGGAATTTTAAAGTTTTTTTTTTCTTGGTCAGATGTATTTTTCTGTGAAGAATATTTGTTAAATTGAGATCATGTTTTCATTCATTGCTGACAACTGGTACATCTTCTCATTTATGCAGTTGTATGTTGTGTTTGTAAGCTGTAGGCATGGGATTCTCCAGTGTAATACGTGAGGTTGTCAATGCAACACGGCAGGTGTCACTTTGAAGAAAGGAGATGAGATTTTAAACAAATACTGCAGTTAATTTATTTAAAGCATTATTGTCCTTCCCTATATTCACCCTGGGAGAATATGCTCAGGACAGTTTCAGAATTTCCCCAGTATTTGTGTTCAAGTACTTGGTGAGTACTCTCCAACAACTTGGTCTCATTTTTTAATTGTCATTTTGTCTTTAACCAAAAGTGCGATTCAAAGTTTGGTCAACGACCTCATCAACCAAACAATGCTTAAGAGATTTTTGATTATTTCTAAAAACATGACACCCACCAAAATCAAACCTACATAGAAAGCACGATGAGATGGTACAGCTGAGGAGATCAGAAAGTGCAGAGAGAAGGTGACAAGTAGTGTGGGTGACCACAGCACCCAGGGAAAAACACAGCCTTCCGAGAAGCCTTTCTTGACCATATGAGCTCTGACATCTGGAGAAGCAGTGCAGCCCCGTCACACCAGTACCATAGGCGCCTGCCACGTATTCTCAGCGTGATACATCTAAGCACCGCGACAGATCAAAATCCTGCCTGTGCCTCATTTGCCTATAAGTCTCACTTTTAAATATCTGTGTGAAACAGTGCAAGAGAAACACCTAGTGAGGAATTAACAGGGGATGTTGAAATGGGATGTTTTTTCGTCCTAGAAACTCCTGTTTTTATTATGCCATCACGTCCTTCCTTCCTCTCCTCACTTCCCTAGCCCGCATCCCTTACTCAATCCCTTCAGTTTCTCCCCTAAGTACTCAGTTCCCTGGTCTTTGACTTCGCCTCCCACTGGCCCTCGGTGTTCCCCCCACTGACCCTCCTGCCCTCTTTCCCAGCGATGTGTTCTACTAATTGTATTAGTGTGCTAGGGCTGCTATAACAAATACCACAGAATGGGTGGCTTGGACAACAGAAATTTATTTCCTCACGGTTCTGGAGACCAGAAGTCTGAGAGCAAGCTGTGGGTAGGGCTGGTTTTTTCCGAGGCATCTCTCGGCTTGCAGACGGCCACCTTCTCGCTGCATCTTCACGTGGTCTTCTCTCTGTACCTGTCTGTGTCCTAATCTCTTCTTATTTTTTAAAGTATTCTTTTAATGTTTATTTATTTTTGAGAGAGAAAGTACAAGTTGGGGAGGGGCAGAGAGAGAGGGAGACACAGAATCTGAAGCAGGCTCCAGGCTCCCAGCTGTCAGCACAGAGCCCGACACGGGGCTTCAACTCACAAACTGTAAGATCACTACCTGAGACGAGGTCGGATGCTTAACCGACTGAGCCACCCAGGCGCCCCTAATCTCCTCGTTTTATAAGGACACCTTATTGGAGAAGGGCCATCCTAATGATTTCATCTTAATTACCTGCTTAAAGGCCCTACCTCCAAATGAGATCCTGGGAGTTAGGACTTCAACCATGTGAATTTTGAAAGGGCCACAGTGCAGCCCATAACACTTATCTTTGATTCACCCAAAGGCGACATGGGGCCTGTCGCATTTGTGTCATTGGTTAAACAACTTGGGACAAAACCAGGGAAGGGCACATGCGCCAGGATGCAGAGAAGAACAATCCTCACAACCTGTTACTGATAGCATCTTGGGGAAACGGTGGAGAAAGCAAGGAAGGTTAGTCATCACCTCTAATGTTTTCCTTTCAATAACATATCCTCACACCACAGGATTATGTCACTGAAGTTGGGTTTCATTTTCCTGGTAAAATGATACCCCTGGGAAGGATGACATAATAGAACTACAAATTGGAGAAAGACAGATTCTGCTTTTGTTACTCACTCCTGTGAAGGCTCTGTGGCCTGGCACGCAGTGAATACACGTTGGCTGTTGTTGGTTTTATTAGTATTATGATTATCATCATTGACTCTAAGCTCCATGAAGACAGGGACACTTCATATCTTGTCCATGGCTATCCTCCCTGGCCTCACATGGTCCTTAGCAAAAAGTAGAAGCTTAATATATGTGTTCAATAAATGAAGATAGTTAACCTCAGAGGCTCTCTTTTCTCATCTCTGAGAAGAATTCATATTTACTGAGCACTTACTATGCATGAAGCTTGTGGACCTGGTTTATGTGGATTATTCTATTTTCCTCCTCACACCAATCATTTGAGGTAAGTACTGTTTTTATCTGCATTTTTCAGATGGGGAAACTGAGGCACAGAGAGTTCAGTAACTGGTTGAGGCCACAGAGCTAACAAACAGGAGAGCTCAGATTCTGTTGCACTCAAACCTGAAGTACTAATCAATGTGCTATAGCGCCTCCCTCATGTCCTTAAAGAGGGTGAAAAATGGCAACTTCGCGGGCTCTTTGGAAGATTAAACTGGAATTTGTAACGTGCCCAGTATGTCGTAGGAGCTCAATAAATATTACACCCTGCCACCTCAGTACATTTACCTTGCTGTCCAGACAGAACTTGTCTTCTAACCAACAGCTCCTCCCAGATCCTCTATTGACCCAAACACCCTGTAGTCACTGCCCCCTCCCTGTTCCCGTTCCCTTTCATAGCAGAGCTACTCTGGACTCAAGAGAGATCTCTACTTTGTCTCGAAGCCACTCAAATCAGGCAGGAGCCTCTCCTCCCTTCTGAAACTGCTCTTAGCAAGATGACCAAATACATGGGATGAACAAATCCAACAGCCTCTTTGTCTCACTTTCCCAGCCTCTTAGCATCATTCATCAGAGCTAATGACTCTCCTTAAAATGCCCTTTTCTCAGAGCTTCCTGGCTTTTGTTTCAATCCCCTGAACGCTCCTTCTTGGTCCCCTTTGCTGGCATGCTCACCTCCATCCTGCATCTAAATGTTGACATATCCCAGGCTAAAACTTCCTTCTTTATCTGCAGCCGCTGGCCAGGAAATCACGTCCACAGCCATGATTTAAATGTCATTTGTATGGAGATGGTTCCAAACTTCTGACTCCAGACTTGACTTCTCCATGGAGTTTCAGATTCATGGATCCGGCTTCCCATACCACACTGCCCCTTGCAGTTCAATTCTAGCGGACATCTCTAAGTGGTTGATTGTTGAGTAAGCCATCAAAAAAATCACTAAAATTTGCCTTTGTTACAAATGCATTTCTATTATGGATAAAACACTCACAAAGTACTAGATCATTGAAGTTTAATTGTAAGTGTCCTATGCAAATTGACTGGCATGCTGTTGGGACCCTGCGGGGGGAACCATTCTGATCTGAGGAGTAACACTGGGTCTGTTCACAGCAGCTTATTTGTAGGATTGATGGTGTCTTCTGTTAGTTCCACACTGTCTCTTGAAGCTGCCTTTGGGATAGCTCAACTGGCAGGATGTCCACAGCTTAGAGAGAAGCTAAGTGTCCTCCCACAGGATTCAGCCCCTGGCCATGTCATCTGGATTTGTGATCTAATTCACTGAGCTTCCTGGCCATATGGAAGCTCCAGAATATTATGTAAAATATGAATGGCATATCCAAAGGCTTGGTCAGGCTCATGATAAGTTTCTATACCAGCCCAAGTTTCTATTTAAAAGAAGAGATTTAGTGGTGGCTCTCAAGCTCAAGGTTGAACATGGTCACTGGAGTCTAGGTGTGCCTGGTAATGGCTGATGGGCTAACCAAGCAGTCCCTCTTGCAAGGGGGCACTGAATAGCCTCATGCGAATCCCTCACCCTAGAGAAGAATTGGGCTCACAAATTCAGTCTCAGTGCTCTGCAGAGAGAGGGGATACTGAAGACTGACCCTTGTCTTCAGATGAGCTGTTTGTAGACTCATATCTGGATCCAGGGGAAATAAGGAGCTGTAAGTAAATATGGGAAGAAGTCTTTTTATTACAAATCCTCCAAATGTACAGCACAAAGCTACATTGCTAGCTCTTCATGGCTCACAGTTGTGGCTCTGATGCATGGAGGGCGTCAGAGAGCACAGAACCCATTCAGCTTGTTGAGGTCTCTAGTGTGGTGGCCACACTTACAGCAACTTATTCCTGAGCTCACTAAAGACATCTTCGGGAACTGTCAGAAATAAGCAGGAGAGACCTGGGAGGGATGGAGATACTGCAGTGGTGGGTAGGAGTGAGATGTCTGTTTCATCATTTGTAATAGGAACTCTTTTTTATTTTATTTTATTTTATTTTATTTTATTTTGTTTTGTTTTATCTCATTTTATCTTATCTTATGAACTCATTTTAAACATTAGTCCCGGCCCCCACTTTAGCCTGATGAAGCCCAGGGAAAATGGACTACATATATTTATTGAACAAATATTAACTGCCAGGTAATGTACTAGATGTTGAAGTGCAGGGAACAAAAGAGATAAAGTCCCTAGAGCTTCTTACCTTGTAGAGGGAGATATGGAGAATAAACAGACCTCAATAATGGGACTGATGAAAGGGCGTTGGATATAAAAAGAAAAATTAATTTAGAATATTGAACCAAGACTCAAAAGAGAAGTTTAGGGAAAACTATCCTTGGGGGAAGATGCTAACTATTCTCCATCTCCATCTCCACAGCTTCAAAATCATCACCAGCATCGCCATGAGCCAAAACAGACTTCCTGAGGCCAACGCTTTTTGTCCCTTTCCTGAGCACCCCGAGTTCCATTGCCTTCATCATACAAGTGACAGCCTGGCATTGTGATTTATGAGTGTGGTGGCTATGTGGCTGGGCTCTGAGCGTCTGCACCCTGGGTTTTGGAGAGCTTCGTGCAATGGTGAGCCCACTGCAGGGGCTTGAAAAATATCTGTTGACCATCTGACAGAGTGAATGAATGAAGTGGAGTCACGTTGCAACAGGTGAGCTTTAGGTCAGACATAAATGCTTCTTGTCATGCTCATGAAATGCTAAAACAGCTGTGAGGGGGAGCTTGTGGTTCACACTATGTCAGGTTTCAGCTCAGGGGGGATTAACCCATTGGCTGCAGCAAAGTTACTGCAAGTGGATCTGTTTTAGTCACCGCACATCCTGGAGGGCCATTGGGTCAGTCTGGCTATGGCCACAGAGGGCTTTTGCCAATATGCAGGGTCCTAGAACCCTAAAAGTGGCGGTTGCCAGGATGCATGGACTCACGAATTGCAGGCCAAATCCTAAAAACATTCTACCCTTTGCTACCTTGATCAGAAAAAGAAAAATGTGTGTGTGTGTGTGTGTGTGTGTGTGTGTGTGTAGTAAGTTTGCTAAGTTCTGCAAAATGTTTGGAATTTTGTGAATGACACTTATTTACCCAGGCTGCTCCCACCTTAAAAAGCAAAATATGTCTTGGAATTACCTCTTCAAGGCAGGCAAAATCCTGACCAGACAGGACTGATAGTATTGGGGAATATGAATGCAAGAGAATGAGAAGTGAGCACACTGTTTATTCCCCAGCATTGAAAAAACAGATTTGAAAATAGCAAAATGGGAAAAGGGAGGACTCAGTAATAAAGAGATAAGGATACAGAGACTAGATTGGTGGTTTCCAGAGATAAAAGGTTAGGGGTTAAAAAGTATAAACTTCCAGTTATAAAACAAATAAGTCCTGGGAATACAATGTACGGCGTGGGGGTACAGTTAATAATACTCTATTGTATACTGGAAAATTGCTAAGACAGTAAACCTTAAAAGATTTCAATATAAGCAAAAAAAGTTTTTTAAACTTTTTAATATTTATTTATTTTTGAGAGAGAGAGAGAGTGGTATGAGTGGGGGAAGGGCAGAGAGACAGGGAGACACAGAATCCAAAGCAGGCTCCAGGCTCTGAGCTGTTGGCACAGAGCCTGCCACAGGGCTCAAACCCATGAACCGCGAGATCATGACCTGAGCCAAAGTCAGACATTTAACTGACTGAACTACCCAGGTGGCCCTAAACAAAAAAATTTTATAACAATGTTAACTATACTTATTGTAGTGATCATTTTGCAATGCATACAAATACTGAATCATTATGTTGTACACCTTAAACTAATATAAAGTTATATGCCACTTACATCTTCATTCAAAAATATTAACGAGAGCACAACTTGCCCATCGTCTGTCCACTTTGACCAGCATTCTCAGTAGAAATGCATTCTACATTATGACCCGGCCCACAATAATGATGAATCGCCTATCTGCCTACCTACTGGAAGGACAATTTCACAGAACAGTGCCTTACTATGTGCAATGCACTCTGATATTTTCTACTACATTCTTTTTGGTCTCTTTAAATAATGCTTCTCATAACCTATGAAGTTGTTTGGCTTTGGCCATTAGTTTTGAAACCACAGCCCCAGGTAGCTTTGACTGAGTGAATTACGTGGTGCACTGGGGTTGAAACTGTATCCTGCAGTGGGGGTCGCTGGAACACATCAGGGTGCAGCGTCTTGCAGAGAATATCGATGTCCTTCCTGTCTCACGGCTGCTCCAGGCAGGCTTAGCCTGTGAGCCCTGTGCTCCAAAACCACACCGGGTGAGGGGGCCAGACACGGGGTGTGCCGTCACCTCCTGCAAGTCCCTCCGCCTTAATGAGCTGCTGGCATCCCCACCTATCACACAAAAGTTCAGCAAAGCTCAGTGATTCAGATTCAGTGACAGAATGGAATTGGTTGTAATTTAGTTAGGGTGATTACAATTGCCTATCTGAGAAATGTGAATGTAATCAAGTGAGGTTTTTGAGTCCAGCCCAGAAAAATGGACAGAAAAAGTCCTTTGTACGTTATGATGCTAATAGAAGTCTCCCCACCCCAACTACTACTCTTAGCTTCCTTTTGTCAGACAGATAATCTGAGTCAAAAGAAGTATTTGGAGTGCCATTTTCGTTACTTTGAAGGGCAACAGTTGGCCTCAGGCTAACAGGAAGGACCAATTGCACCTCCTCGCAAGGCTAGGCAGGCCTGGAGGCCTGCTAAGTGGAAAAATAGTCTATTGTCAGGATGTTATTTGACAGTGTTATGCTGAAAAAAATGAATGTGTTTAGTGTTAGATGTTAGTATCCTTACGTAAGAGATGTCCTTAAGGTTCACGAAGGAGGAAATGGGAAATCTGGATCCCTCACTGGTCAGGAAGCTTAAACCTGAATGGGAGGGTTCTTCTCACTGTGGCTCTGGGACTGGGGCAGGCACGAGGCCTTTTTATTCACCGATCTATGTCTAGAGCCTAGAGGAGTCTGACACACTGTAGATGCTTGAAAAGTAGTCGTGAGACAAACCAACGACAAGCGACAAGCTGGAGAAGCCCCCTTCCTGGGAGGCCTTGCAGTTTTTCCAGTACATGGCTGCAGGGCGGTTGACAAGAGCCAGCAAGTCCACTGTCCTCCTCCACTGTGATTTTCCTCAGAAACAGCGTCAGCTTCTCAGTCACCAGCTTTGTGCATGCACTACTTTGCCGTGTGGCAGTTGCGGGGCTGGGGGTTGCTGCTGGGACTGGTGGCCAGGGCAAGGGGTGAACATGTGCTCTGCCCCTTTCTTTCAGCCTCTGGTGTGGATTCTACTATGGAATCCCCTGGAGATCTCCAACCAGGAGCACAGGACAAGTGAAAAACTCAGCCCCTTGATGGCACGGCATTCCGCAAAGGCACCCCTTGGGGAAGGAAAGCGGGGTGCAGTCACACCTGGCGTATGATAACGATGAGGCTTTGGAGAAATCCCAAAGAGATTTGCTCTCGGTTTATACGGTTATATGGCAGGGTTTTACTTCTGGTCGGCTCTAAGTACCTCTAGGCACCCGTTCATCTATTGCCTTAAATATAGAACACTTGCTAGAATTTCTTTTATAGCATTTCCATTCCCTGACTTTTTTTTTTCTCCCCCTAAAATCCTGGCTATACTTTCAGAAAATTAGACTTTATTTAAAGCCTTAACATGCTTAGTTCTTTATGTTGGTGGATGTTACAGCGTTTGGTGATTGGTTGAGATCTCTGTGTGCTTATATCCGTAAGATGAATGACAGCTGCCTGAAGCAGAAGCTGCTAAGGGTCAGGGCCATGCTTTCTACCTGTGAACTACACGAGGGTTAGCAGGTGTACTTAACAAAACAGATGTGAACAGTAAGATAGAGTGATCTTGAATATGAGGTAGTGTTACTATGATGCAGAAGAGGCTCATTTACTGCTAGAAATTATGTAATAACAGGGAATCTAAAATAAAACATTTGTATGATATTAGGGTAAAACCAAGTCTCAATGGGAGAATACACCAAATGTGTTGTCCTGTTTTCTACAGATTTGAGAAATAGGTAATAAGGCATAAGGCCTGTAAGAGTTTTAACAGTGTATTAACTATATAGAGGATTTCAATGCCAAACCATCAATAATAACATTAAAATGGAGTTTTCCCATGGCTTGCCATTTTTTTCCACCCATTGTTCATCTAGCCATCCGCCAAAGCTTCGTGAGTAGCTTTTAACGTTTAACAAATGAGAAAACTAGAATAGGGAAGAGTTTAGAATTCAAAATTATTACCTTGCATTTTTGGATAGTTCAGAACATTTCCTTTTGTGTGATCTTATTTAATCATCATAATAATCCTATAAGATGGTGCTTTTATTGACTACTATGAGTTTGGTTGAGGTAGAAAAAGGTTGAGAGAGGCTAGAATCTCAATACTGTCCTGCCTCTGTTCCTATATATATATATATATATATATATATATATATATATATGCTAAAGCCAAGTGAAGGCTAATTCAAAGCCTCTGTTAGCACAAGGCTCTTGCCTCTGAATACCAGTGCGTCCCCTGGGAGCCACGCTGGACTGCTGGGAGGGCTCCTTGTGACCGGGCAGAAACAGCAATGCCACAAGTAGGCTGAGGCTCTTTCTCTGTGCTTGCCAGCAAGCTGCACTTCATTCTCAGCCCTCTGTTTTTCTGGTCTGGGTCCAGGGAGAGAATGGTCCAAGAAAATGGGAGATAAGCAAAGGAGAGGAAGAGGAGACTCCTTTTTAAGCCTAGAGCAGGCCTGGCTTAGTTCACCTCAACAGAGCAGAGCACCTCCAAGGATCTGAGCAGCCTGAGTAGCCTGGGACCGCGCTGGGTCTCTGGCCGTGAGGGGTTGCAATTGAAAGAGATCAGTACTCTTCAGAGATTGAGACTTTCTTTACCACTCAACACTCGGCCCAGGGACAGGTCCTTGATTCATCCCTATTTGTCCTCATCCTCCTTGGGGACTAGATGGGAAGGGATAAAGGAAGAGAAGACAGTAGATGAGAGCCTCCTTATGGGCTAAGAATCATTCCTGTACTATAGCTGATGATACTAAGACTCAGAAGGTTAAGTGGCCTGTCCTCCATCACGCAGCCAGGCAGAGCTAGACCCAGGACAAGAACTGCATGCATTCAAGGCTTCTGTTTGATATGCAACGCTGCACATTGTCCCAGGCCGCACTTGCCACTGAGACTGCACACACCCAGCACACTATGCACACGGGGCCGCTGCCACCCAGGAGCTGTGAAATGCAGTGGAGGGAACTGTGATTAAAGTGCCTTCTACGCTGAGGAGTTAAAAAGCACTGAAATATGAAGAAAGATTTTTTAAAAATGTTTAATGTTTATTTTTGAGAGAGAGAGAGAGACAGAGACAGAGACAGAGTGCGAGTGGGGCAGGGGCAGAGCAAGAGGGAGATACAGAATCTGAAACAGGCTCCAGATTCTGAGCTGTCAGCACAGAGCCCAATGTGGGGCGCCAACCCATGGACTGTGAGATCATGACCTGAGTGGAAGTTGGACGCTTAACCAACTGAGCCACCCAAGCACCCCTGAAATACGAAGAAAGATTTAAAGGAGCAAAATACATGGAACTGGGCTACTTGATGAGTACGAGGGATGTAACAGCAGGCTGCACATTTCTGAAGGCTGGAAACACCTGAAATGATGAGCTACCTAGTGTGGAATACGATTAAGGAATGAAAAGCATGAAGTAGAAACATAGTTGGATAATGGAACAATAACAACTCTCTTTTCCTTTGTCTCCCTTCTGCAGGGGCGAGAGGAAGAAACAGACTTCAGGGACCTGACAATTTTTAGGAGTTCTTTTTCCAAAACAAGCATCCATTCTGTAGAATGACATAGAATAAATGAAGGTTTCACTCCCAGATGAATTTCCTAGCCCATTTTAAGTGCATGTTGCACAAATGCATCTTCTTTCACATCTTCCCCTATGTCCACTTTCAATGCTTTAATTCTTGCTCCATTAAGTCTCACTGGGCACATTGTGGTGGCCTCTAGCTACCTCTCTGCTTCGAGATTCTCTACCCACTTTACCCTCTGCATGACCGTGACATGACCTTTCTAAACCATTTCCCAGAATAATACTTTAAAACCACATGACCTAACATTGAAGACTTTTATGAGTTAGCCCTCTTGATATTGCAAATAATAAAAAACTTGACTCAAGCTGCTTACATAACATATTTACTTTTTAGGTTCATGTAACGGGAAGGTACCAAGATGGAAGGACTGCATACTGGACAGTTTAATCCTGAGGCTCAGTGATGTAATTCAGGACCGAGTTTCTTTGCGTCTCCCTGCTGCACCTCCCACAATGCCAGCTTCATCCTGTACAGGTGGGGGCTGGATCTGGGCTTCAAGAAGAAGCCAACAGCTTGTAGGACTGTGCTGACTGCTTTCAAAGAGAGAGAGAGAATGCTGTCTCAGGGTGCTGGGCAAGAATCTTGAGATTCACTGGAATGGACAGAGTTAGCTCACAGGCCCAACCTTGAACACATCTTTGTGGCCAGGGGAATGGAACATGTTGTTTGGCTTAAGTAAATTAGGGACTACTCTGCACATGGGTACTGGGGAAACCCACTTGAAGTACTTGGGTTGAATAGGGATGGGAGATTCCAGAACAACTGGGGGACTGAAACAGGAAGGACTGATGAGCCATCAGAGGCTCTCCATAACTGAGTTGCCCACCCCCTATCCAGTCTCAATTCCCACCATAGACATCTCTGCATACTCTTTACTCAGCCATGGGGGACTATTTGTTGTTCTCAGAATATACCCTGCAATGTCCACCTCTAAGTCTTCACCCATGCCCTTCTCCAATCTGGAATATACACCCCTCCCAAGTATGTTGAAGACCTACTCATCGCTTAACATCTAGCTTACAACCCATTCTTCCACGATGCCTTTCCAGATTCCCCACTAAATAAACATTTCCCTTCCCTATTCTCCAGTTCACCTTCTTCACATTACTGGCTATGTGATTCTGGGCAACTTACCTGACCTGTCTGAGCTTCAGTTCTCTCCTGTGTAAAGTGTGGATAACATGAATGCATATGTCAAGAGCTGTGCAGATTAAACAAGTGCGTATATGCCAGCTCTTAGAATGCTGCTTGGCTCCTCAGGATGGACTATTATTTTTATTGTTGCATTTTATATACCAGTGAGTCTCGTGGTAGCCTGACTTTGGGTTTATCTTTTCAATAGATTGTGAGTCGCTGGAATGCACACTAAAACATTTGCCATTTAATCTTTCCTTGATTCACTTAAATATTTTTGAGCACCACAATGTGTCAGATGGTGGGGTGTGAAGAGCAGGACATGCTCCCTATCTGCCCTTCTAAGACCTAGCATGTTCCCAGCGTGGGGAAGGCACTACACAAGTGTTTGTAGAGTTGGTCTGAAATTAGCACTGACAGAAATAACCATGTTTCCTGGCTAGGTGGCTCTGGTGTACACGAGTGAACAAGGGAAGCCAGATGGGAATGGCTGGTCCAGGTCCAAAGGCTGGTGAGAACCATACCCTGGACTAGCTGAGGCTGTGTCTTCTGGGTCATCTGCCGAGGCAGTAGACAGACCGGGCAAAGGACATACCACAGGTAAGGATTTGAGTGCAGTGACAGGACCACAGGTAGGTGGTGTTGACGTCCACTCAGTGCAAGGCCCACAGGGTCAGAGGAGCCCAGAATGGAGGGGTACTTCCTGTTATGCCTTTTGGGACGGGTTGAGCCGTGGCAGCATTCAAAATTCACCCTAGGACCAGATGAAAAAATTCTTGATGTGCCTGCTATAGCTTCAGCTTTTCACTTTCTTTTTCCTACTTTGTCTTCAGGCCTATTCACATGAACCAAGGCATTTTGATAAAAGCAGGCTTTGCAGGAATTCAGATGAGATGTCAAAGGTGGCCTGAACAGGATCATTATTCGAAATGGGGATGGAGGAGGGGCATGTGCATTTTAAAACGTTTAGGAAGGAGAATGTACTGGACTTGATGCTTGTTTGGATGTGCACAATAGATCAGTGAGGATGATTTCCATCACAAATAATTGACACCCTTCCTCCTGTGGGCAAAAACAAAGGAAATGTATTCTCTCAAATAACAGAAGACTTAAGGTTGGGATCTGCTGTGGGGTTTGAGTTCACCAGCCCAACATTCCTTGCCTTTCCATTCTGCCTTTCACAGCACTGGCTTCATCCTAAAGCTGGTTTCCAATGACATCAGTAGAGGGCAAGTCCCAGTGATGTGTTTTTGTTCATATGGGATGGGAGGGAGAAACTGGCTTCTCTTTCTGAGAAGTCTGAAGGAAGCTTCTTCTGTTTCTTTGGCCTAGATTGACTTAGACCAGCCCTCTCCCAAACCAATCAATCACTAGCATGGGTGATGTGACTACCACGGTGGACTTACAATCATGGGGGGTGAGGTGGAGGAGGTCAGGTGGAGTGGCTGTTGGGCGGCCAATCACGAGGTCCACGAGCCGAGACGACTAGGTGAGCATCATGTCATTTACTGATTAAGGGATCTTGGAAGAAGCATTGGTTTGGGGAAAAGATGATGAACTTACTTTTAGACTTGCATCCTCATATTTGTTTTCATGTCATACAAGAGTCCAAAGGATACTTGGATGACTGGAGAATTTCTGAGGACACGTCCTTAGCTAAGGAGAGTATGGGCCCAAGATGCACTCATTTAGGAGCCTTCTTCCGTCACCAGCCCAGACTCCATCCTAGCTGTGGGAGAAGTGGTCTTGCCACATTGTGGCCAAACCATGTGTGAACATCCTTCTGCTTCCAAAGGAGTGCTCACCTAATTGGTCCTCACTAAATCATCTCAGTGTCATGCCCAAAACTCAAGTGAGATGGTGCATGAGTAAAGTGTTTGCGACATTTGTTGTCACCTGGTAATTTTAGGTTTGCTGATTAATCTTTAATTGGCCTTTTCACTTCGCAAATGCTGCTTCTGCAAGTATTATGCTACCATGAGGAGGTAGGAATGTACTGCAGATATTTGCTCCAAATGCCAGGTCTAGCCTGTGGTGTGTTTGGAATTGACAATTAAGTTGTAAAGCATAACTCGAGGGAGAGCTTGAGAAGTAGCATAGTGTAGTGGTTAGGAATGTAGATGATAAAGTCAGACTGTCTGGGTTCAATTCCCAACTGTGCCACTACAAGTTGTGACACCCAATCAGTCTTACTCTATGCTTCAGTTTCCTCATCTGCAAACTAGGGATGATTATGACAATACGAATAGAATCTATCCCACAGGCTTATGAATAAGTCAGTTAGATGTGAAATGCTGAGAAAAGCACTTGGCATATAGGAAGTGCTCTTTACTTGCTTGGTTTTTTATAATGATTATATGTGTGTGTGTGTGTGTGTGTGTGTGTGTGTATTCTTTTAAAAATTTTATACTTTTCTTCCTTTTATCAACATATTCTAAACCAAACCATACACTCAAGTGTTGATTGAATGGTTTTTTGTAGCACAGCCTGAGTAACTTGATATGGAATCAAAAGCCCATCCCAGCTGACCTTAGGGCAGCTCAGTGCCAAAGCTGTGGTCTCAGGGTCTTGAGTTGGACTTGGCTCCATCTAGGCCACAGGTGGTCTATTACCTTGTTTAACTGATTACAGCTAATTAAAGGGAAGGGCTTAATTTGCCTCTCTAGCACTTATAATCAGCTAAAATGTTCAGCATCACTTCCTGATACTTCCTCTTTCCCACACAAGAGCAGCAAAGAGAAAAGGATATTCAAATGGAGGAATTTTCAAAGTCCTTCTAAGTTTTTACTGGAGGATTATCTCTCCTTCCCTTTGGTTTTTGACACATTTGTAAATCAGTTATGTAATTATCTGTTGCAGCTTTGAACCAAATGCAAATCACCTCTTTTAAAGTTGAAGGAATCATAGAAACTTTTGCAGAAAAATTAGAGAGAGAATTTATATAGATTACTTTATATAATTATAAAAGAATAAATGCTTAATATGGAAATTTGGAGAATATAGAAAAGTATATGGGAAAAAAAATCGACAATGGCCCCAACCAGATAGCTACTATCAACATTTTAGTCTCTTTTCTTCCAGGCCTTGATTCTATATTCAGATTATGTTTGACATAATTGTGATCAAAGCATAGATAAAATTTTGTGTTCTGAATTTTGTTTCACTTACCTTTATAAATATTTCCCATGTGGTGGTAAATTCTTTGTAAAAATTTATAACAGTGGTATGGTATTTCACTATGTTTGTTTTTCTTTTATTGAACAATTAGTTTAAAAATTATATCTAATATTTTCATGTTGTCTTACAGTATTTTTGGTTTCTTATTTATGACTGATTTTAGGCCGTAGAATATGTAGGTCATAGGCATAAACGTTTTTAAGACTCTTAATCATATTGTCTATTCCAATTTTTTAATGTTTATTAATTTTTGAGAGAGAGACAGACAGACCATGAATGGGGGAGGAGGAGAGAGAGAGGGAGACACAGAATCCAAAGGAGGCTCTAGGCTCTCAGCTGTCAGCACAGAGCCTGACAAGGGCCTTGAACTCATGAGCCACAGGACTATGACCTGAGCCAAAGTCAGATGCTTAACCAACTGAGGAACCCAGAGCCCCTCATAGTGTCTATTCTAAAACGTCTGTTCCAGGGGCCCCTGGGTTACTCAGTCAGTTAAGCGTCTGACTTCGACTCAGGTCATGATCTCGCGGTTTGTGGGTTCGAGCCCCACATCAGGCTCTGTGCTGACAGCTCAGAGCCTGGAGCGTGCTTTAGATTCTGTGTCTCCCTCTTTCTCTGCCTGTCCCCTGCTCATGCTCTCTCTCTCTCTCTCTCTCTCTCTCTCTCAAAAATAAACATTTAAAAAAAGTCAAAATGTCTTTTTCAACTTAACCTTCCCACTAAGAATGGGTAGGAATGCACTAGCAGGAGGTAAAAGGATTTTATCTTAGTGTTGTCCAAAGGTAGCTGGCAGGGTTGCTATCTCCTTCCCTCCTGAGTTCCTTTTAAAAAATTACTGTGATTTAAAAACAAAATATATCACAGTATATTAATATTGTTAAGAAAAGGATCTCTAGAAATTTTTCATCTTGCAGATCTGAAACTCTATACTCACTAAACCACATTTGCCCTTTTCTCCCTCCCTCCCACCCCCACCAACCTCCAGCAATCATCATCTTCTTTCTGTTTCTATGAATTTTATACTTTTGATACCTCACATAACCGGGATCATACAGGCTCCAAAGTCCCTTGTGGAACAGCATATCTAGAAACTAGTTGTGGAGAACCCGTCACAGAGTATGACCTCTGTGAGTGAGAGACAAACACTGACTTCTTGTCCCTTATTGCTACCTCATCCACCCCAGCCCCACCCTATCCTCTGAGCTCCACAGTCTTACAACCATATGCCTCTTGGATGTCACTATTTAGGTACCCCACAGTCACTTCTAACACAACATGGCCAAAACCAAACTCATCATCTCATTTCATTTCAAGGCTGTTCTTTGACCTCCACGTTTCCTATCTCCGGAAATCCTGCCATCATGTATCCAGGCATACAAGATAGAAACTTGGAGTTGTCTCCGACTCCTGTGAGCTGCTTATGGCAAAGTAACACTGGTCTCCATGTTCTGTCAATTCCACCTTCTAAGTATCTCTTGAACCTGACCCGACGCCTCCTCATTTTGGTCTCCTATTGAGTTAGTTCCCAACCTCCTCTCCCTGCTTCAAGCCTGACTGACTTCCCTCCAATCCATACTCCAAACTGCTACCCAAGTTGTCTTCCTAAAGGACAAATCTTATGATCCTACTCCCTTGCTTAAAATTTTTCATGGTGTTTAGGATTAAGTCCAAAATCCTCAACCAGACTTTTCATGATCCCCACCCCTCTAGCTTACCCATGCCTACCCCTCCAGCCCTGTGCTGCAGCCATTCATACCTATTTGCAGAGCACCTCATACTTTGTCAAGACCCCTAGGTCCTTTGCACACATCGTTACCTCCTTTCGGAATGCCCCTTTCTCTTGGCCATGTGTCATTTGCCATTTAAGTGTCAGATGAGTCATTCCTTCTCCAGGAAGCCTTCCCAAATTCCCCAGCCTGGATCTGGTGTCCCTCCTCTGGCCCTCACAGTCCCCAGTACAGACCTCCACTTCTGAGTCATCTTTAATTACTGGTTTACATGCTTATCTGTCTCTCAACTAGATTTGTAAGCTACTTAAAGACAGGTTCTGGATGTTTCATCTCTCCATCTCCAGCCCTAGCCCAGTCCCTGGCACATAGGAGGTGCTCAAAAATATCCTTGCTGAATGCATGTTGAATGAAGTCACCCTCGATCTTATTCCTCCATCACACTGCCACTTTCTAAGGAAAAGGGCAAAACCTTCTTCCTGTTGCTACAGCATATAAGGTTATTCAGTAAATCTTTATAAAAGCCAGCTTTCCTCTTATTTATAGGGAAGAAGTATGGATAATATTGTATCTTCAAAGTGGAGACTTCTATGTGAGAATTAAAGCATTACTAAGTCTTGTAACTCATTGAAAAGCCAAGGAACATAGAAAGCACTTTTCTTTTAATTGAGCCCATGTATTTTGTCCAGCTTATTACTATCTTCTGTCAGTGGTCTCTAACACCTCCCTGCACCCCTTCTAAGAGCTTACTACCAAAGTGCAAAAAACCCAGAAGTTTGAATCCAAGGACAAGTCACTGACTGCAAAGTCATGACTCACTACATTTCACCCTTCTTTCCTATCATACAGTGAAGCCTGTGCTGGTTTTATTCAGAGTGTGAAAACTATTTATTTATTTATTTATTTATTTGAATAAACGCACCGAAATAGCTTTTCGTCTATTATCCCATTCTGGAAAAGACTCCCTGAAGAAAATTGTGAAGGTGATTTGGTAAAGCATTTCTTTATCAGGTTAGAAGTCTAACGAAAGTTTTGCCTTTAATCCTGCTCCTTCCACTATTCCCTCCCTTAGTCCCCCCGCTCCCCCCCCCCCCAACACACGCCCCTCTTGGGTTGCTATTGCAATCCAGTGGCATTTGCTCCACAGTCAGCATTTCTTCCCGTTCTCTTCCCACTCCCTCCCTCCTGGGAGGCAGCGAAGGAGGCCCATAGGAGAAGGAGAAAGAACCCACTGCTATTCAGCCTGCTCGGCTCCCTACAGGAAGTGATCTTTCTGCTCTTGGGCCAGCCACACGCCTCCCGGCCAGCCAGCAGCGCTAACTAATTAGCACACGTGATGGGAATTGGAAACAAAGTCGCCAACAATAGGAGCGTGGGAACCAGGGCTGCGCCGCAAGTACAGCCCCCCTCCTCCATTCCCCCCCCAGCCCCGCCCCGCCCAGGCCGGCGGCTGGCGGCGAGCTGTCCGCCCCCGGGGAGGGCCAGCGGGATCCCGGCGCCCGGGGCCTCCCTGTCCCGCGCGTCCCTCCAGTGGGTCCCGCCGCTCCACTGCTTCTGGGAACGTCCGCACACAATAGGGGGAAAGCGTGTTTAGGGAACCTCAGCTCTTGCCAGGTCACGCGGCAGGTCAGTTATCCTTTGTTGGGGAAGAGAGAGGGAAGAGAGACGGTCATCAGATAGCCTCCTCGCGACAGCTTAGGGACTCGCCAGCTTAGGAGCGCAGGCCGCGCCGAGGGCAGGGCACCCGCCGACGGCTGCCGGCTCCTCGAGGACCGCGCTCGGGTCCTGTTCTGTGTGGGACAAACGGGCCCGCCTTTTCCGCGTGCTACTGCAGAGGCCGGAATGCAGAGACAGCAAGCCAGAGAGCAAGGAGGGATAGAGCCTGCACCTCTAAACCCCGCTCACCCGATCTAGCTGTAAGCAGCTCTGCGTGCATGCACCCAGAGGTCTTGTCCAAAGTGGTTTCAGAGATGAGCTGATGGGAATTTGCTTCTGATCTTACCCAGTACGCGGTATTCCATATAGGTTAGCTTTATTGAGCTATAATTCACATACCATACAATTCACTCATTTAAAGTGGGCGATTCAGTGGTTTTTAGTACATTCACTAGAGTCAATTTGAAAAAATTTTCATCTTCTCAAAAAGCAACCCCCGCTTTAGCTTTCACTCCCTCTATATCCCTCCCTCCTGACTCCCAGCTCTAAGCAACCGCTAATCTACATTCTGTCCCTATAGGTTTCCCTAGACATTTCATCGAGTAGGAATCATGTATCATCTTTTGTGACTGGCTTCTTTCACTTAGCATATTGTTAAGGTTCATCCATGTTATAACCTATATCAAGTCTTCCTTTTTTATTGCCGAATAATATTGCATGGGCTATAGTTACATTTTCTTTATCCATTCATCAGTTGATGGACATCTGAATTGTTTCCACCATTGAGCCATTATGAATAATGCTGCTATGAACATTCACATGCAAGTTTTTGTGTGAACATGTTCTCATTTCTCCTGGGTGAATAGGTAGGAGCAGAATTGCTCAGTGGTGTGGTCAATTTGTGCTTAAGGGTACTGACAAAGACCTTCCAGACTGGTGGTGCATTCCCCACCAGCAATGTAAGAAGGTTTTATTTTCTGCAGATCATCCCCCAATACTTGCTATTGTCTTTTTTTTTTTTTTTTTTTACAGCCACTTCAATGGATGTGACGTGGTTTCCCAGCCTTTCCAGTGCTAAATTTCTAAAGTCTTTCTGGGTGTAAGAACTGGACCTTGCATAGTATATCCTAGAAGGGTCATGAGTGGTAACAGTGAATCAGCTGCTAAAACACAATAGTGTTACTGCTTTCAGTGAAAACTGAAGTAAAAAGTAATTATTTACAAACCTGTATCTGATATCATAGAGCTGGCCAAGAGGCTCCAGTTAAGAGCTGACTCCATCTGCTACTTCCCCATCCACACCCCTGCCCCATTTACAAATCTTAGCTTCTACTGTCTGTAACAGACAAGCTATTCTCATACTATGTGATTAAAAATGACCCTGTATATTCAAAAACTTCAACTGGCAGTAAAACATTACTCTGGTTTGTGCTGTCCAAACCCAAAGTTATTTTCCTGGAGCCAGGGTGTTTGATCAGGTTTCAAGTTTATTTAGATATAAGCATAAATTCTCATTTATAGGAAACTGCTTTTATAATAACAGCTATAATGTTTCTGTTTACATGACTAGCTACAGATCACCAAAGGGGTGGATTACCATGTTACATTAAAAAAATTCAGACAGTAAGTTGTATTTATAGCAACCAAAGGGGGGGGGGGGAGCCCCTCCTGGCTTAACCTAGTTATTTCTCAAATTCAGAAATGACTGTCATAATCTTGCATTTATTTCAGTGTAGTATTTTTCTTAAGCAAAGATATATGTTGCATATAGTGATTAAAGCAGCAATATGTTTTACTTGGAAGAAGTCATATTTAACCCGATGAGCAGCAAGCATTGCAGGTGACACACGTATTGCATCCTCACCTTTCCTTGGTTTAGCGGTGATTCTCAGTCCTGGATATATGTTAACTTCTCAGTCCTGGATATATGTTAAATAGAATCACCTGGCGAACATGTACAGCACACTCAAGCCAAACACCATCTCAGAAGATATAAATCCCAATGCCAGTTTTTGTTGTTTTTTGGAGGGTCAGAGGGGCAGCTAATTTCACTATTTTATACCAGATCCCCCAATAGATCCCAAGTGCAGCCAAACTGAAGTTGGTCTAACCCATGGTTCTCAAAGTGTGGTCCAGGATTCATATAGCATAATCACCTGGGAACTTGATTGAAAGGCTTATTCTTGGACACAACCCAGACTTACTGAATCAGAAACTCTAGAAGAAGGGCCAGCCCTCTGGGATTTAACAAGTGCTCCAGGTGATTCTGACAAGTGCCAAAGTTTGGGAACTACTGTTCTAACTAGACATTCTCCACTTTGGCTGTACATTGGAATTACCTGAAAACTTAAAAAAAAAAAAAACAACCAATGCCTGCCTGTGCTCCATCCCCATAGATTCTGATTTCGATTGTTTTGAGGTGTGGTATAAGAATTGGGATTTTTAGAAATAACTTCCCAGATAATTCTAATATATGGCTAAGCTGAACTATGGATCTAAACCAGCAATTCCTAAAGTACAGTTCTGAACAATTAGCATCAGCTACACCTGGGGATTTGTTTGAAATACAAATTCTGGAGCCTCCTCAAGATCTACTCAACCAGACACTCTGTGGGTGGCACCCGAGAATCTGTGTTTTAGTCAGCCCTCCCTCTGATTCGGATGCTTGCTAAAGTTTGAGAACCATTGATATAAATAATTCTAGGGGCTAAAGTTGGAATATATATATATTTCAGGTGAATCATAATTCAATACAAAATGATGGAGTAGGCCCTGGAGGAACACAGTTTCTCTGTTTATGTAATTAATACATATTATTAAGTTTTATTATTACCACTGTAATGTTCGCCTAGTTTTTAATTATTTCGCCTTTGTGGATTTGAAGGATGATCTCCTGTATGCTTTCATCTTTTATTTGCTCATTTATTTGGGTTTCAGGTGTCTGTACATTTCAATTGAAACGGGGGAACAACAGGTCCCTTTCTTCTCCATGGAGCTCTTCCCATGGGAAATTTACTTTGGGAGACCATGGTTTCTCAAGTAAGCAGTGACTTTCTTAAAACATCAAACCACTACCAACAAAACCATCCCCAAATTCAAATAGCTCAATTTAGGAATTTAACATATATCCTGAATTAATTAGGAAAGCATGAAGCTCTTATCATTTGAAAGAGCCTGACTGATCTCAGAGATACATTGCCGAATACCATGCATCCCATCACAACGTTTCGATAGACAGAAAGATTATTGGCCTATTGGAAAATAAGCCACATTTCTCCTTCTCTGTCCTCTGTCGGAGCCAACTTTCTCTATTAGCAAGACAAACAGTTTCTAGATCAGTGGTTCCCAAAGTGTGGTCCTTGGATCAGCAGCAGCCGCTTGTCCTCCAGGTAACTGGATACATGCCAGAGTGGAGAACCACCATTGTAGGGCAAGAAATCTGGGAATGAGTCTTGATTCACTGCCTGGCGGGGCCCTCTCATTTCCACCTAGTGACCTGCCATGTATTGCTCCCGGTTATTTCAGAATTCCTTTCCCTCTTTCTTTCCCTCCCTGAAGCCATAGCCTTGCTCCAAGTTCATTCCTAGAGGATTCTCCAGCTCTAGGCCTTCTTCCTCCTAAGTGTGTATTCTTTTGGTATCACCTCAACTATGTGTGATGGGGATTCAAAATCTTCCCCTTCTGTTTCTGACCCCAACGAGATTGCCGTGTCCCATTTCACTTTATTTGTCCTCATGGGCAAGGTAATCACATTGTGCTGCACTATCCTGCTCCTGCCCTGATTCTGTACCCTTGGGGCCCTCTTCTCCCCACTGAGGCACAGACCACCACACCCTCTCCTGTTTTCTCTCCTGACTCCATAAATGCCACAAGCACAGGGAGAGGGAATAAATGCAGCAAATTCTTTCTTCATTTACTTATGAAGAAATATTCTTACTCCCTGGCTTGCTGTTAAACATGGGAGGCCTAGAAACCAGATTTCATGAATAAACACATGGAAGAAGCAGTATGAAAATTCCTCCTAGAGAACAATATGGATGGGCTTGTAGCTTCTTTACCTGTCAGTCTTGTTCCAAAACAAAACAAAATAAACCCACAAACAACAGAGAGAGAAAATGCTGAGAAAGATGACACTATGATGGCTCTTGCACAGTCTTCTCTAAGACTTTTGGTGTGTTCACACAGTTTTAGTGTCGTGGGCCAGACTGTCCAATTCAAGAAAGAAAAATATTTATAGTCTATAATATGGTGACTTGTGTAATCGACTCGTAATGTTTAACAACTGGTAGGCAAAATCTGTGTGTGCGTGTGTTTTAAGGGACTCTAAGTTCCCAATGATGAAATCCAAAGACCTGTTCATGAAACTTCTCCTTCAAGATATTCAACTCCCCTTTGCTGCACCTCAGTTTGTTAAGCATGTATGCCTACTATGTACTTACTAGCATTGTGTTTCAGCAGGAACTCTGTGAGATATAATAGAGATCTGCTGTACCGTAAAAGTGCTTTGGAGCTTGTCAGTAAGGATTGAGTTTTGGGGAAAAAATAAAAGAAGGTAATAGTTATCAATTAGATAACACTGATTTCAAAGTTAATTACTCTAGTGAAATTTCAAGAAGAAAAACTCAATTAATGTTGCAAATTAGCAATAAATGGTACCAAGAGAGTATGATAAATGTGTGTGTGCATGTGTGTGTATGTATGTATTTTATTGTGTTTTGAATGGAAATTTTAGACACTAAAGCAGTATGGATTAAGTACTAAAAAATTTAGCATGGGCTGATGACAAATTTTGGTTAGGGTCACCAATTTAAGGCATACTTGAAATTTCTTAACATTTTTGGGTTTGCTTAACTAACACTGGCAAAATATTAACTCTTAAAACTTGGTGTGAAAATTTACTGAGAGTCATATATTTTATAGAGGACGAAAACTTTTAACTAATAACTGTGGGTTCTCAGAAAACTACACTTGGAGGGTGTGTATTTTTGATTAAAAACTTTAAAGAAGTGCTTTAGTATGTATTATGATAGTTGCAAATGGATTGAGGCACTGATGGGTGATACAAAGACAAGTTGGGGTGCCTGGGTGGCTCAGTCTGTCAAGCGTCTGACTCTTGATTTCAGCCCAGGGCATGATCTCATGGTTCGCAAGTTCGAGCACCATGTTGGGCTCTGTGCTGACCATGCAGAGTCTACTTGGGATTCTCAATCTCTCCCTCTCTCTCTGCCCCTCCCCTACTCATTCTCTTTCTCTCTCAAAATAAATAAATAAACTTAAAAAAAAAGAGGCCAAGACAAATCAAGCTACCTAAGAGCCAAATACATTCTGATTTTCAAAAATTATAGCATGCATTAAACACTATGAAAAATTCTGCCAACTCCTCTTTCTGTTTCTATTACTTGTTTCCCATCCTCCACCCTCCCACCACTGCAGTGGAAAAAAATACATTAGGTTTAATCTATGTACTTTGTATTATAATTATGAATACAATGTAACAGACATAAAACCCAAACAACCAAAATAGTTAAATATTTTATAGTGGTTTTATTTTTTTATTTTTTATTTTTTTAATGTTTATTTAGTTTTGAGAGAGAGAAAGAGAGCACAAGTGGGGGAGGGGCAGAGAGAGAGGGAGACACAGAATCTGAAGCAGATTCCAGGCTCTGAGCTGTCAGCACAGAGCCTGATGTGGGGCTTGAGCTCACGAACCGCGAGATCATGACCTGAGCCGAAGTCAGATGCTTAACTGACATAGCCATCCCGGCGCCCCTATTTTACAGTGGTTTGGGATGGTAAAAGAAAAGTTTATTAAATTGTACATCTTATTTAAATCAGAGGAAGCGAGTTGTGTTCTCCAGAGCATACTTTCAAGGAGGGTGTGCGATCTGCCTGCTGCACTTGGGAAGGTTGTCCACAGAGGGACGGCCCCAGTTGTAAGTCTGGCCTAAGGAAACCTCACTACCACTTCTGGGGATGTCATGTGACAGGGAGATGAGGTGAAGGCCTAAAGAGGGGGTCCTGTGTTCATCTGTCTCATGTGCCAATGACAGGGTCAGGAGGGCCGGGTCTCTAGTGGGAACTTGCAGCAGAGATAAACCATCCCTTCATTTCACTGTCATTTGATGAATAGCTCAAAAAGGAGAGGGACAGGAAGGAAGATTCCAGACTGAAAACCCAAGCTCTTGTTAAATGGCGATACTAACCAGAAATACTAAGCCCTTTGCCATTTGTTTGGGGGTGGGGGCATGTCCTATTTCATTAACTCATAATTAATAGGAATTTAAAAAAGAAAACTCATTGAAAAATAGAAAAATATCTTTGATGCTCTAAAAGTGGAGTCTTTTAAGCAGGAAAAAATTATAAAAACCTTTGGTTTAGCTCTTTCAATTACTGAAAAGGAAACTATCTTCTAAAAGCTGTGAAATAGAAGACATCCATAACAGAAATGCCTACTTACAAAGATATATTAACACTCTATAAGTTCTGAAATAAGAATTTTCTTAGTTTGGGCTGCTATAGCAAACTCCTGCAGACTGGGTGACTTACACAACACAAATTTATTTTGTCACTGTTCCTGGCTTGTGGAAGGCTGGCTTCTCAATGTGTCCTCACATAGCAGAGAGACAGAGCAAGCTCTCTGGGGTCTCTTCTTAAAAGGGCACTAATTCCATCATGAGGGGATGACCTCATTTAAAACCTAACTACTTCCTAAAGGCCCCATCTCTAAATACCATCACACTGGGGATTAGGGCTTCAACGTATGAATTTTGGGGGACACAATTCAGTCCATCTTTCACATCATTTTTCCTCTTGTAATTGGAATGTTGCCTGGGCCCATTGGCCTTTGAGTATAAATAAAGCCACATTAATACCCAGAGTATAATGATTCTTAATCCTTCCTGCCTGTCAGACTTTGACTCCTTTCTGAGTTCTCAGCCCCACCTGGGCAGTGCCTCACTGATGTTCAGGGCTGAGTTCACTACTGCCAAGTCGTTCCTAAGACTGCTGCTTGGCCAAGCCCCCCAGTCTCCCCCTGGTGCATTACCCTGCACCCTCACAGTTCCATTTGCTGGTACATGCGTGTGTAGGGGTGGGGTGGGTATTGCAGAATGACCCTGTCCCAACCCTGAATCATGTTGTTACTGGGGTGCTGACCAGCATTGTTTTTTCAGTGGAATAGTCCTACAAACAGCTCCTTCAGCTTCTGGTCCTCATTCTTCTCTTTACTGAGACTCAAAATCTGTCCCCTCGGTTCTTCTCTTCTTCCTCATCTCTGCCCTGGGCCGCTAAATTGAAAGGTAATAGCACAAAACAAAACAAACGGAAAACCAACAACATTCCTTTCAATCTAAAACCAAAGCTCCAAGGGCACCCGGGTGGCTTAGTCGGTTAAACTTCCAACTTCAGCTCAGGTCATGATCTCGTGGTTCATGAGTTCGAGCACCACATAGGGCTCTGTGCTGACAGCTCAGAGCCTGGAGCCTGCTTTGGATTCTGTGTCTCCCTCTCTCTGCCCCTCCTCTGCTTGCACTCTGTCTCTGTCTCTCTCTTAAAAATAAACATAAAAAAAATAAATAAAGTCTTTATACAGAAAAGATTACATGGCCCCTGCACAAAAATGACATACAAATTCATGAAGCCTTCCATATTTTAAAAAAATATATAAATTTCTTGAAGGACATGGTCTCTCAGATTAGTGAGCAAGGAACTTTCTAAGCAGAAATTATATTGCCAGAACTCAACAAGACTTTTTATTAAGTTGCTTTTCACTTATGCTTAATTAAAATTTTTTAAGTTTTTTATTTATTTTGAGAGAGAGAGTGAGAGAGTGTGTGTGCACAAATGGGGGAGGGGCAGAGAGAGAGGGAGAGGGAATTTCAAGCAGGTTCTGCACTGTCAGTGCAGAGCCTGATGTGGGGCTGGAACTCATGAACCGTGAGATCATGACCTGAGCCGAGATCAAGAGCTGGACACTTAACCAGCTGAGCCACCCAGGTACCCCTATGCTTAATTTTTTTATGGGTCGGAAGCAGAACGCATCTATCATTATGCTAGGACAGAATTTCCCAAAGTCTGTTTTTTGGGGATGCTATGTCAGTGGCCTATTAGCAGATACGATAGGAGAAAAGGCTGATGAGTTTGGGAAGTGCTGAGTTAGACACATGTAAATGAGGATTCTTTATTAAGGATTTCTCAGAGCCATGCACGCTCTCTCTCTCTCTCGCTCTCTGAGTGTCCTGAGCTCTCCAAGAATTTCCCAATGTATTTGAAAACAGATTCTTTTATTTACAGAGTCGAGAGATTAATGGTCTGTTAAATGCATTCAGCATTTTAAATATCCCCCCTCCCCTTAAAGACAGTAGCCCCTCTTGAAGGAATTCACTGGCAGGAGCAAGAAGACCTACAGGTGGGCCATTTAGGCTGCCCAGCAAAGCTCAGGATGAAGGAGCCCGTGTTACTACCATCATCGTCATCATAACTCACAAGCATAAGACCTAACATTTGTATAGTATTTTCCAAAATGCTTTGTCTCACTCTACCTTTCAAAAAAAAAAATCCAAAACAAAAGCTGAGAGATTACTCTTATTTATAGATGAGAAAACTGAGGCTCAGAGGAGAGACACATGGTCATGGGCCCAAGAGCACACAGCTAGGAAAAGGGTCACTTGACCCCACGCTGGCAACTGGGACTCCTCTCCTCCTCCCATTGTGCCGCACTGCTGCCTGCTGGGTTTCCAATTAAGCAATTCCTCCGGGGTGAACACCAAGGTGTCTTACATCTGACCTCAGTTAGGGAAGTTGGTAGTGGATGTGCACTTCTGCGTGGCATGACAGGCCACAAGGCGATCTGGTGGTTGAGACAGCATCTATGGAAAGCAGCAAGCGTGAAGAACAGAGGAAAACTGGCATTTCGTCAAAATTTTGGTATGACAGTTTTGGGCGACTCTGTCTTGTGGTTTCTGATTCAGGGTGTTCTCATAAAGAAGCCGTTTCTGAACTCCAGAAGTATGCAGCTTATTTATACACGTATTTATAGCAGTGCATGCTCAGGGGCTCTTCCTTCTTAAGAAACTAAAAAAGCACAACTTTCACTAATAATGAAGAGCAGATGCTTATTTTTACGCTCTACTCAAAATAAGCTCGTGCTGTTAGCAAGGAGCACGCGTTCTTTCTCATCATCTTTCAAGGACATTATGTTCAGGAGACATTGCTTTTAATATATCCAACTACTAGATATTTTTTCTTCCTTTCAACCTCATTATGTGTAACAGTTTCAGAAGAAAACTGAGGGGTAACCCAGTGCTTGGTTTACTCTTGGAAAATCAGGTATATTAATAGCTAATAATGATAGCTGCTGTTTATTAGGTGTTTACTCTCGGCCAAGCACCATTAAAATGCTTTATACAACTGATCTTATATCATCTGTGACATTGGGAAATTGTTTTTATTAACACCCCATTTTATAGATCGGAGAATTGGGGCTTAAAGAGGTTGAGTAGCTTGCCTGCTGTTGTGTGGCTAAGACTGATCTGACTGCGTCTTTACCGCACAGTCTTGTGAGCAGCTTGATAAAGATTGTGGCTTTTCGGCTCATCGCTCCAGGCCTGGCTCAGTGTCCAGCACATAGTAGGAGCTTTATACAAGTGTGTAGATTGAACGCATGAACAAGCAACACTCAGATGTCTCATACACTGGCTGGCTTCACCTAAAAGTGGTTTTAGCAAAGCCGTTTTGCCTCAGACTGGATAAAGGAACTTGCTTAAGAGCCCAGACTGAGGAGCCCCTCTCTCCTCCGTGGCTTCCCTGTCGGCCTTCCCCTTCTCCTTTGGCTCCTTTCACTTACTGTCTCCCAATGCACTGAGCCCTTCGGCACCCACGCAGGCAGGAAACCTTGGCAAGCAGGCCATGTAGAGGATTGGCGTCTAAAATGTGTTAAGATGGCATTGAGATCACTAATGAAGGAGAGAGAGATACGGAGAAGCAATTTGCCCAAGGGAGAACATTTTTGCTATCCTCAATATCTATCAAGTGCTCCCTCACTGACAGGACTGCAAGGTCAGCAGCCACAAGAATGGACCTGAGAGGAATACCAATTGCTCCGCTCCTTTGTAAAGGACAGGGAAGCCTGGATTTCCAAATTCAAAACACCCATCCGGCTGCTTCTACAAATCCTTGAATAGGGAATCCGTCCAGAGATACACAGTTTTTTCCGCCAATGTCTTACGGAGGACTTGGCGTAACCTCACGGAGCTTCCAGTAAACACCAAGAACCCAAACCGGAGGTGTGCAGTGTGCGTATGTGTGTGTCGTGTACGTGTCTAAGGGTCAGAGACGTGCGCTCCCGCAGTAAGGGCGGCCTCAGACGCAAACGCTCAGGCCAGCCACCCAGTCGCCCGCTGAGAGGATCTGGCCGCCAATGCCAGGAAACAAGAAAACAACAAAAAACCCCTCCATAATGGATATCCCCAGGGGTCTCCCCCCACCCCACCCCCCCAGTCGGCCGAGAAAACACGCGTTCCACTCCCCCGGAAATTAGATGCACCGGGCAACTCATTCCATTCTGGAAGATGAGAAGCGCTGCAGAAATGATACTGGCTGCATGTGGGGACACCGTCCCCCAAACCAAAAAAGGACATTCCCAGAAACCACGTCTTGCCCCTCCAAGCGCCGGCCCGTGGGCTGGTGGCCAATGTGGCAGCGCACGAGCTCCGCTCTCCGGGCGCCCTGCAGCCTCCGCGGAACTGCCGGCGCGCCACCCGGCCAGGTGCATCGGGCCCGGCTCCTCCAGCGGCGCGCGCCTCCCGCCGCCGGGCACGGGTGGCCCCGCAGCCGAGATTCACCGCGGCGCAGGGCGGTGGTTTCCGGGGCCGCCCGGCGCCCGGGCTCCGATTACAGGTTCACACGGGGGGCCCGGCCCGCGGCCGCCCAGCCCCCGCCGGAGCGCCCTCGCGCGGCCCCGCTCCCCCGCCTGCCCATTCTTCTCCATTCATGCGGACGCCCTGCGCCGCCGCCGCCGCCGCCAGCGCGGCCGCCGTCGCCGCCGCCGGCCGCCCGGATTGGCTGGCGGCCGTGGCGCCGGCACTTTCCCACGGCCCGCGGCGCGTGCGGCTCACCGGCGGCGCTGCAGGCGCGGCCCTGGCGTGCGGCCAGGCCAATCCGGGCGCGCGGGGCGGGGCGGGGCCGCGGCCGCCGGCGGGCTTGTGTCCCGGCCCGGCCTCCCCGCCTGCCCGCCGCCGGCCCACCGCCGCCCGCGCCTCCTCCTTCCCCTGCAGTGGAGACCCAGCGGAGCCCCCGCGGAGCCGACGCACCGCCGCCGGGCAGGGGCCGGCGAGGAGGCCGGGGGCAGGGTTGGCCCTCGATCTTAGCCTCGCGCCGGTCCCTCCCCGGAGTGGCTGCCAATCAACGGAGCGAGAAGCCGGGTTGGCGGAGGGGAGGCCGTTGCCCAGGAGCCGCCGCCCCGCCCCTCCGCCCCCTCGCCCGCCTCCTCCGCCCCGCCTGCCCTCCCCCGGGACCAGAGTAGGGGCGCAGCGTGGGAAAGGGATGGTTGAATTTTAACCGGAGGCAGAGCGTGAGCGGGATCAGTGTGTGCGGAACGCGAGCCCCCGAGCGCGGAGAGGCGCCGCTGCTGTTAACTCCTCCCTGCCCGCCGCGCCGAACCGGCCCTCCCCCGGAGTCCCCGCGCAGCCAACATGAAGCGAGCCCACCCCGAGTACAGCTCTTCGGATAGCGAGCTGGACGAGACCATCGAAGTGGAAAAGGAGAGTGCGGATGAGAATGGGTGAGTTGGCGGCGGCAGAGCGGAACCGGGGCAGGAGACGAGCGCCGGCTGGCCACGGTGACAGCGGGCGAGGGCCCGGGCACGTCGGTGCCCTCCACCGACCTCTGCGCATCTGGGTTATGCCGCCGTCCGGGGTGAGGGACGCCGGAGGGCTTTCAAACCCAAGTTGCCAAAACAGTTTGAGTGCGAGGAGGGTGAGGGGGAGACGCCTCCTATCACCTCCCCTGCCTTACAGCGATTCCTGTTTTTTCCCCCATTCAGAAACTTGAGTTCGGCTCTAGGTTCCATGTCCCCAACTACATCTTCGCAGATCTTGGCCAGGAAAAGACGAAGAGGCGTGAGTCTCTTTACAGTGCTTCTTGTTTTGTTTTGTTCTTAATTAATGGAAAGAACTATTTTTCTTCATTTTGAAATTTACAGTCTTGATGGAAATACCCTCCTTTGTTTTGCCTGCTTTCTACAGATCATTGAGAAACGCCGACGGGACCGGATTAATAACAGTTTGTCTGAGCTGAGGAGACTGGTACCCAGTGCTTTTGAGAAGCAGGTAATGAAGAAAGTGGGTAGAGCTCTCAGTGTAGCTATCCACACCTTCTGAATCCCTCCCTTCGCTAATATAAACCTCATTGGTGTCCCGAAAAATAACCGTATTGCTTATGCCAAAGAGATGAATTCATATACAGAGTTCAACATATTTTATGAGGACAGCTCATTTTGTTTTCGTTTGTACCTTTATGATTTACAAAGCATATCTGCATACGTGCATATCTGTTTTAAGTTGTTCCCCAAAGGCACCTGGTGCCTTATCAGATTCCCCCCCTCCCCCATTCTCTTCCCCAGGGATCTGCAAAGCTAGAAAAAGCCGAAATTCTGCAGATGACCGTCGATCACCTGAAAATGCTGCACACTGCAGGAGGGAAAGGTACCTATCACTAGTCTGGTGGCGGCCCTGAGTGTTCTGGGTAGAATGAGCAGCTGCGGCAGGCCAGCACTGGTGCAGTCGATGCCTTATATTTCCTGTGTGCTTTGGGGGTGGGGAGAGAATGTTGTGTTGCGTACAGTTGTCTGTCAGTGCATTTTCAAATGCACGTAGGATTTTCTCCAGTGAATTCGCCACCCCAGTCCTCTTCAAACTAAGCTAATGCATCTTCTTTTAGAGAATACCTGTTATCTGTGAGGTGCCCAAAAGTTGTGACAGCCCTGATTAAAATCAGGGAGCTCTCACCACATTTGTTTATTGCCATTTTGAGAAAAAGCCTTAAAAAAAAAGTGTATGGTCTTAATTTTATCTACAGGATTGAAAAAAAAAAAAGAAAAGAAAAGAAAAGAAAAGCTCCTAAGACTCTCGAGGAAAGAAACCTGTTGTGGTTAATTAGGGAAAACCTAACAGAAGGTGGGAGACCGGGGTCTGTGTGTCTGTCTCCAGCCGGAAAATGCTTTGCTCAGGACCAAGTGCCTAAAAGCTCCATGATGATAACTTACATCTGTGTGTCTAATGAATTTCACTGCTCTGTGGTTTCTCTGTCCTTGATGTATTTTTTGTTGTTGTTGGGGGAAAACATTAAAGGAATGAACATAGTTTCATCTGCTGGTAGGGTGTAATTCCACTTTCTGCTCAGCAGTTTCTAATTGGGCTTTGAACTTACATTAGCAAACACATACTTCTCATGTTGATTAATGCAAAGACTTTGGTCAACTCCCAAATATCTGGACCTTCGTAAGAGCCCGTGTATGCCGTTTTTAAAGATGTAGGTATTTGTTACGAAGGGCTGCCTTTGGTATTGAAGAAATGCGGGCAATGAGCAAAGCCTGAGGTTTTTCTTTTGTTCTTTTCCTCAGGCTATTTTGACGCCCACGCCCTGGCTATGGACTATCGGAGTTTGGGGTTTCGGGAGTGCCTGGCGGAAGTTGCCCGCTATCTGAGCATCATTGAAGGACTAGATGCGTCTGACCCGCTTCGAGTTCGGCTCGTCTCACATCTTAACAACTACGCCTCCCAGCGGGAAGCGGCCAGCGGCGCCCACGCAGGTCTTGGACACATTCCCTGGGGCAGCGCCTTCGGACATCACCCGCACGTCGCGCACCCCCTGCTGCTGCCCCAGAACGGCCACGGGAACACTGGAACCACGGCCTCGCCCACGGAACCACACCACCAGGGCAGGTTGACCTCGGCACATCCGGAGGCGCCTGCTTTGCGTGCGCCCCCTAGTGGCGGCCTCGGACCGGTGCTCCCTGTGGTCACCTCCGCCTCCAAACTCTCGCCGCCCCTGCTCTCCTCCGTGGCTTCCCTGTCGGCCTTCCCCTTCTCCTTTGGCTCCTTTCACTTACTGTCTCCCAATGCACTGAGCCCTTCGGCACCCACGCAGGCAGGAAACCTTGGCAAGCCCTATAGACCTTGGGGGACAGAGATTGGCGCTTTTTAAAGAACTGATGCTGTAGAATGAGGGAGGGGAATTTAAAATCCCAGCTGAGCTGGGCTGTTGCCAACATCACCTTAAAGTCGTCAGTAAAAGTAAAAAGGAAAAAGGTACACGTTCAGATAAATTTTGTTGAAAGACTGAAGGTTTGTTGGTTTACGTTTTCTTTTTTTAATGTTTTTTTATCATGTCATGTATTAGCAGTTTTTAAAAAATAGTTGTTAAATTTTGTTCCAAACATTAAATTGAAATAGTATAAGCCAGCACTTGGTAATAGGTTTGTTCTGTGCCTAATTACTTTGTAAACCTCTCTGTCCAAGAATGATTCCATTTTTGCCTCCAAGTTTTGGGAATTTTAACATTTTAGTATTTTGGTCTGTTTTTCTTCTTGTATAGTTGAAGTCTGTTCTTAGAATTAGTTTTCCAAACCACTAAGGTCAATGTTAACATGATGCTCTTTGTTAATACTTTGACAGTTAAGGTGTTGTATAGGTAATATTCTTTTGCGGGGGGAACTATGTTGAATTTTATACTTCTGAACAAAGCGTTGACAAATCAGATGATCAATCAGCTTTATCCAGGAAAGAAGAAGAGTTCATTCTCTTGCCTCCTGCAGCAGTAAGGTGAATGTATAACCCATCAGGGGCCCTGAGTTCATGTGACCAACTGCCAGGACTTGCAGTTCTGTCTTAGTTAGGAGAGAGCCACTTGGGTTGATCCCCATTTGGACTTGGTGGGGGGGAGACTGAAGGTAACTGCATAGGATATGCCTGCATTTACCAGCCCCAAGCGATGCAATGAATTTTTAATCTCACGGATCTCAAATTCACAGACCTTAACAGGGATAAGTGATCACAGTGTGCACGTGGTCAATCGAATAGTCCAGTGGAACCTGTTAAATGCGTAACCCAATTCTTCCTGAAACTGCTATGTTTTCTTTCAACTGGAAATTTTTATGTTGTGTTTTCCTTTTTGGTGCATGACATTGTGGTTGTTGAGATATTTAAAAAGGCGTGCTGTCGCCTTTTGGTTTAATTTGGTTCAGGCTAGAAAAGCATCAGTTCACAGTTTTATCCTTTTAGCAGGTGTGAGTTAAACAACCTCCACTGAACTGGGTTTGACCTCTGTTGTACTGATGTGTTGTGACTAAATAAAAAAGGAAGAACAAACTATTCTGCTGTATATGTCATACATACCTTGGCCTTTCCCTCTATTGGCTAAGAGAAGATAAATTTCTCTCATTTTCATTTTGCCTGGTTACCAGTTTTCTTATGTTTAAGAGTTTCATTATTTTGGGAATTCTAAACTGTGCGAATTTGCTACTGAATAAGGTGACTTCATTGCAGTGCAGGGCTTTGGCCTGACTCCCACAAGGAGCCCCAGCCCTTTTACTGTTTTGGCCCTAAGCTGGCCATCATTGGGCTAGGAAGGCTCAAGTCAGGCTGGGAATTGCAGGGTGGGAGAGAACTCTGCTGAAATCTTTTAAAACCAAGTTGGTCATTCAACACATTTTTTCCTGGGAGCATCTACTATGTGCAGAATCCTGTGCTGAGAGAACAGAAAATTTATTTCTTTTTGTTTTGTTTTGTTTTTAAACTGCAGCACAAGAAAAGCAAACATTGCTCTCTGAAAGCCCGTGCAGGGGCTCGGGAATCTGGCCTGATGAGCAGTGGCAGGCTGTAATTCTGCACCTGCACAGCTCCAGGAGTCTCCTTGTCTTGTTTCAAGGAATTTGCTTAACCCTTTAGTTGCATTTGACTGAGCCGAGTAGTGAGGAAGCTGACATATGCTTTTGGTTAGAACAAAACTCTGCCAGAACAGAGGCAGTAATCTGGGCCCCAGGGGGAGCAGGGTGCCTTCCCATGGCCTTAAAAGTAGTCCCGCCAGCTAAGGAGTGCTGTCTCCCGGCTTGGAAGAAGTTTGCCTTGATTCTGAGGTTGGCGGGGAGGAGAGGGAGAAAGCTCACTCTGGCAGATGACAAAACAGAGCTTGCCTTTTCTTTGCCCAGCCACGGAGCTCCTCCTTCTTCCCGCTCTGATTAAAAAACGAAGACCGAAGGCAGAGAGAAGTTTGGACTTTGAACTTGAGCAGTGCCTGCTGGGTCTCTGGGAAGGGAACAGAGACTGCAGCATTTTTGTGATTGCGGGTCTCCAACTTTAGCTCCCGCTCAAAGTTTCTCTGTGTGGCCTCGCATGTTGGCCCCTCTGGGGATGCACAGCTCTGTTCTGAGCGCTGCCTGGGCCACACAGACAACTTTCTGCTATCATAATGCTGTGATGGAAAGGGTTATGGTAATTTCTGCCAAGTGTCAGTTTAATTTTAGCACCGTGATTTCAAATGGCATTAAAGCTTTACTGAGCAGCCTTGTGCTCAGACTCCTTTAGATTGTCTTACTCATACCTAGGCTTAGATGGCTGCCAATGCGGTAAGAAGTAAAGCCTGTCATTTTGCTGGCTCTGCGGAAAGCGCTGTGGCGCTCTAACACATGTGGCACCGTCCACTGGTCACACCAGTGATCCCTGTATCCTAACTTGCCTGGTACTTTTTCTTTGGGTTTGGAGGGGGGGCGGTGTGGGGCAATCATTTTCAAGATTACACAGTTTTCCAAAGAAATATTTCAGCTTTTTATTTTTTTAAATGTTTACTTATTTTTGAGAGAGAGACAGAGCATGAGCAGGGGAGGGAGAGAGGGGGACATAGAATTGGAAGCAGGCTCCAGGCTCTGAGCACGGAGCCCGACATGGGGCTCGAACTCACCAATGGTGAAATCATGACTTGAGCTGAAGTCAGATGCTTAACCAACTGAGCCAGCCAGGCACTCTCGGTTTCTTTTTAAACCCCTCCAAGGTGATGGGTTTCTGGAAATAATAGTGCAAGTGGAATGGGGTCTTCCTGGGAATCAGGATGCAATTATAATGATAAGCCAGTGGTATATAGAAAAATGAATGTAGGAAAACTCATTTCTATCTTGAATTGATACAGTAAGTGAAAAAGGAAGAACATCAGAGTCTTTAATGCCAGCATGCTTTTATACTCTATATATACGTTTATAATATTTCTACCCTTGTAAACAAAAGTTTTTAGATGGCCCATAAATTTCCCTTATGAGGAAAATGGTATCACTCATCACAAAGAATTTTGAAAGGTCTCAATAATTAGTCATTTATTACATCTCCAAAGGCAAGGGAATTAAAAGCAAAAATGAACTATTGGGACCTCATCAAGATAAAAAGCTTCTGCACTGCAAAGGAAACAACAAAACTAAAAGGCAATGGATGGAATGGGAAAAGATATTCGCAAATGACATATCGGATAAAGGGCTAGTATCCAAAATCTACAAAGTACTCACCAAACTCCACACCCCAAAAACAAATAATCCAGTGAAGAAATGGGCAGAAGACATGAAGAGACACTTCTCCAAAGAGGACATCCAGATGACCAACAGACACATGAAACGATGCTCAGCGTCACTCATCATCACGGAAATACAAATCAAAACCACACAGAGATACCACCTCACGCCGGCCAGAGTGGCTAAAATGAACAAATCAGGAGACTACAGATGCTGGCGAGGATGTGGAGAAATGGGAATTTTTGCACTGTTGGCAGGAATGCAAACTGGTGCAGCCGCTCTGGAAAACAGCGTGGAGGTTCCTCAAAAAATTAAAAATTGAGCTCCCCTATTACCCAGCAATAGCACTGCTAGGGATTTACCCAAGGGATACAGAAGTGCTGATGCATAGGGACACATGTCCCCCTATGTTTGTAGCAGTGCTTTCAACAATAGCCAAATCATGGAAATAGCCTAAATGTCCATCAACTGATGAATGGATAAAGAAGATGTGGTTTATCTATACAATGGAATACTACTTGACAATGAGAAAGAATGAAATCTGGCCATTCGTAGCAACGTGGATGGACCTCGAGGGTGTTATGCTAAGTGAAATAAGTCAGGCAGAGAAAGACAACTATCATGTTTTCACTCATATGTGGATCTTGAGAAACTTAACAGAAGACCATGGGGGAAGGAAAGGGGGAAAATAGTTACAAATAAAGAGGAAGGGAGGCAAACTATAAAAGACTCTTAAATACAGAGAACAAACTGAGGGAGGATGGTGGGGTGGGGGAGAGGGGAAAGTAGGTGATGGGCATTGAGAAGGGCACTTGTTGGGATGAGCACTGGGTGTTGTATGGAAGCCAATCTGGCAATAAATTATATTAAAAAAATAAATTCCACAAGAAAAAAAGTTAGTCATTTATTTTCATTATATGTATTACCATGAATTAATGACATGAATGATAGATGGGCAGAATTCTTGCATTAAAAACTTTTAAAGAAGAATCCAAGAAGTGTCATTTCTAATTTATTCAGTATAGTTAAATTAGGATGTGATTTTTATTCAGCTTTTTTTTTTTTTTTTCCCTGCTCTGTTACTCGCTAAAATCATGATATTTTAAATATAGATTACTTATATTTAAAATCCCTCAGGAAATGTTATCTTTCCTAGTTATACTTTCCCTAGCCCTTCTGGTCTATACCAGCATCACAGCTTTGATGCCTTCATTAGTTTCCAGTGATGATTTATAATTAAAACAACTTCAGAGCTAATATCATCTGAGACACTGCTTCAAATGTGGCCCAATTTCTTTCACAACGAAGCTCTGGGGAATGGGGGTGCCTTGGGAAGAGGACCCGAATTCTGATTCCTGCTCTGCTTTTACCTAATCGAGTGACCTTGGGCGAGACATTTAAACTTCTCTGGACCCCACTTTCCTCATCTGTCAGACAGCATGGTTAGACTAGATGGGGGTCTTAGGCACATATTCACAAGGACAGGCACTAATGGGGAAGGATGCAGGGCCATCGGCTGGGTGGGTGCTGACCCAGGGAACACGTGTTTCCAGCACTTTCTATCTGAAGGTCTGCCTGAAGGGCCACATCAATTGTTCCTACCTACTTAGGAATTTTGGTTCGGTGTTGCCAGATCTTTGAAGTTTTTGAGAACATGTCCAATTTTAGCTTTTCATGTGAAACGGCCCAATGTGTATGGGTCGGGTAACTAATTCACCAAAGCCTAGCTTCAGGTAAGACTGGGCCAGCAGCCATCTCTCAGCCTCTAGGGGTCTAATCTGAATGGCTAGAATTTTCTAGTATCTTTGTCATGCATGGGCCTGTGAATATGCTTAATGGATAAACACCCACTTAACATAAACAACGCAGTAATTAGGCAGCTGAAGGTGGTTGCATGTAAAGAATATCATGTAAAGATAAGGGGCAGGGGTTTTCGTATTTACTTCTGAGTTGTCACATTTCCTCAGGGAGAGAGAAGGTAAAATCATTCTTTTTGTTTTAAGTCTGGCACTTCGCAGGAATTTCTTTTGAAGGTGCACTCCACAGGGTCCCTGTGTTCCCTTTATACAAAGGAGGAAGATGGGGTCTCAGCCTGGTGGCCTTAAATGAAAGAACGAGTGTGTGGCTTGCCATGACTCAGCACGCTGAAGTCCTACAAGGCGCCATCTGATTTCAGGAAGTAAGAAGTCTCAGCAAAGAGCAAGCTGTTTTGAACCTCAACTTGAAACATGATGCCTGCCTTGATCTTGATGAACTGCAGGGCTTTTCACTCAGATGCTTTAGTGTTCTGTTGTGGGGCAGGGGCAGGGAGAGGGGAGAAGGAAGCAAAAGGAAAAGAAACCCAGGCCTGTCTTTTTGAGCTGTCTGTACGGACTGAGGTGTATTTGTAGCAGAATTGTTGCCCCAGACCCACAAGTCCCAGAGAAATCCAGGGTGAACAGTGGTCCCGAGCTGGGTCTGGGGGACATGGGCAGGTTTCCAGATTTCGTGTTAATAGGCTGTAATCTTAGGCTTCTTTAGAGGTATGTTGTAAAATTTCCCAGTATATTACTATTACATTAGTATTTTTCGTTAAGTGCTTCATGTTGGGTTTTGACATGAACTCAGGTTAAAAGACCATGCCTAAATTTGAGAACTTAACGACTCCTAGGTGTTGTTAGGGTGGTCTGTGACTTGATTTAGCAGAAGAAACTTAAAAACATCATGTTACGTCGAAAGAGAAATGATGGTTCCCCCTGAGAGAGGTGATTACTAAAAATTTTCTGTAGTTACTTTTAGTTTAGGGGTTTTTGTTTTTGGTTTTTGTTTTTGTTTTTACTCTCTCCCTGGGGCGTGGTTTTGTCTGTGGTGCATAGGATTATTCATGAATGTGGAATTGAATCATAAAATTAAAGAATGACATATCTGAGCCTTTAATCAGCCGCTCTGACTCTGTTTCCAATGGCTCGCCCTTCCACCCCTCTGCTGCAGCCGCACTCACTGCGGTTGCCAGAACATGCCACCTATGCCTTCACCTCCAGGCCTGCACACTGTCTTGCCCTATGCCTGGAATGTTCTCTCCCTACCCTTCCCCCCATCTCCTAATCTAGCTAGCCATGATCTGTGATCTACTTGGGGCTCTGCTCAAAGCTGCCTTCCCATGCAGTCTTCCTCAACGTCTACTTAAAACAGTCACCTACCGCAGAGCCCTCTGCCCCCTCCCGCCACTCCCTACCCTCCTTTCCTCTTTTGTTTTTTCTCCATAGTGCTTAGGTAGCATTATCTGAAAGAATATCAAATTCATCAATTATCTGTTTCATGTCTGTTTTGCTTGGTTTGTTCACTTCTAAAGTTCTGTCCCTTAAACAGTGCCTAACATATAGGAGGCACCCAATAAATGTTTGTTGGATGAATTAGTGACTCCAATCCACCCCCTTTGTTACCATTAAGAAGCAGAGCAAAGCAGATCCCAACAGATGTCTCTATCCACCACTCTCCTACAATCTTTTATTTTAAAAGCTACCAGGGGGGCACATGGGTGGCTCAGTCTGTTAAACATCCGACTTCAGCTCAGATCATGATCTCTTGGTTCCTGAGTTTGAGCCCTGCGTCAGGCTTTGTGCTGTTAGCTCAGAGCCTGGAGCCTGTTTCGGATTCTGTGTCTCCCTCTTTCTCTCTGCCCCTTGCCACTCGCACTCTGTCTCTTTCAAAAATAAATGTTAAAAAATAATGAACTACCAGGGAAGGTAATTTCATGTTTCACTTCAGTATTTTCTCTTCACTACTATAAAATTCTGCTTTATTTTTTTTTTAATTTTTAATGCTTACTCATTTTTGAGAGACAGAGAGGGAGAGAGACAGTGTGCAAGTGGGGGAGGGGCAGAGAGAGAGACACACACAGAATTCAAAGCAGGCTCCTGCCTCTGAGCTGTCAACCCAGAGCTCTATGTGGGGCTCAAACTCACAAACCGTGTGATCATGACCTGAGATAAAGTCAGCCGCTTAACTGACTAAGCCACCCAGGCGCCCCTATAAAATTTTGCTTTAAAAGAAATCCAACCTGACCTTCATTCTTCAAGACTATTTCCTTTTTTGCATGTGCTTAGTAGGGTTTGAAGGACATTGGTCACTTTTTTACATTCCCCACAAAAGACCCTACTCTTCACTGAAGACATTCAGTTCTAAACTCATGGTCACCTCTGCCTTCTCGCCAGTGAAGGGGTCTCAGAATTTGTGATCTTGTCACATTTTAGTCCAAACGTTTGAGGTGGGGGTGGGGGAGCACAGCATCTGCATTCAAGAAATGGAGAGAATAGAAGTTTTACCACTGGGGACAGACCACATTCACCCAGAGTTCACAGGAGAGCAACACCAATGAAATATTTAGACTCAATGTGACAAGTTCAAAGTAACTATGGTCTGGGATAAGTCAGAGGCTGAAGGACTGATATGGAAATTCTCTCTTTAAGATGCAAGGACAGAGTCTTATATAAGTAGTGGCCAGTGGTGCTCAGGTGGAGACCCATAGTCTCACAGAGAACAGACAATGTTGGGTTGTGGTGGGGAGGGGGCTTTATTCATGACCTTGATTCTGATCGTCAAGCAGCAGTGGGTTTGAGGCAGGATTCTGAGTGCAGCTTTTTTTCTGCTGAGGACACAGAGTGGTAGGCACTTCACATTCTAAAGAACCAAAGCCCACTTGGGGCCCAATACCTCCTTCATGGTTTTTTTTTTTAGTGTTTATTTATTTTTGAGAGACAGAAAAAGAGGGAGAGACAGAGAGCAAGCAGGGGAGGGGCAGAGAGAGAGGGAGACACAAAAGTTCCTGGGGGAACTTTTCTCTCCTCTCTCTGTGGGGAATAAGCAAGTTGAAAGGTTCCATGAGGGACTGTAGGGGCTATCCTGAGGTTATAGGATTCACAAAACATGGATTTGGGACTTGGACCACTGTAGAGCTGAAGGCAGAGCGAGCTGTCTCCTACATGGGATGTAGTTCTTAGAGATGAAAGGGACTAGGGTGAAGCTAAACATCTCCCCCCAGATACCACACATCATCTATTTGGAAAGCATCACATCAGCAGAGGCCTCCGGCATCAGGTGGAAAGCAAGAGAGTCAGGGTGAGGAGGGGGCATCCGTTCCTCCCTGCAACTTATATGAAAAGATGTTTTCTCTCTTCTCTCCCCCTCAACACCAGAGTAGTCAATCTCGGGAAGGTAAGGGTCGTGAAAGAATACTAGAACCAGGGCTGGCCTGGAACATGGACCCCCCCTAAACCTACCCTCCAAGGTTGTGGAGGAGGAGAAGGAGCCAAAAGGCAGACAGTGCCTTCTCCCCTTTTCCAAGGGCCCCTCCCCTCTCCACATTCAAGCTGATCATGGGATGGGAGAGAAGTTTCCGATGAGAAAGGAGATTGGCATTTTAAAGTGAACTGACTTCCTTTATGGAAAGTGACAAGACTAATCTAAGATGTCCTTACAAGAAAGCAGAATGAGATTTGTCAGAATACAGTTGAAGGCAGTTATTGTAAAAAACAAACAACCCGTCCCAAACCCTCCAAAGTATTTATTAATTGTTCTTTACTTCAGGGACAAGTACACGCATAGTTAAAGGAAAGAGACCTCAGTAAATGGAAGGAACTTTTGCACGAGATTGCTCTACCAGTGCTGGTGATTTGGGGGAACGGTGAAGCCTTTTGTCTTTCAGGAGGAGAGTCCACAGGCTTGCATCTGTTTAAGAAGAATGATTTTCTATACTGTAAATCACTGAGTTTAATGTTAATACAGGGCAAAATTTTAGGACAAATTATTCATGTGATCACCTGGAACACTTATAAAAAGTAAAGAAAAACACTTGCTCTTGTTCCTTGCATATCTCATTCCTTTTAAAAAGGCTTCCGCTGCTGGGCCATTGGGGCACCCTGCAGAATAATGTATCTGTGCTTCAGCGACTTATTTCACTAAGTGTCTCACTGTCTTCCGGAACAGTGGTAGAAATGTGAGCTGGATGATGGAGCAGTTAAAACGCCCAGTAATCTGTTGAATGACAACAGTTCTTTCTTTAACGCTTGCAATATGCCAGACACGGGGCCACGGGCTTTGTACACATCACCTTCAGTCTTTCAGAGTGGTTATCCTGAGAGGTCAGCATCATGATCTGATTCTGAGATTTTGCAAGATGGAGACAGTTGTCCGAAGTCATATGTTAGGAGGCAAAGCCAGGGTTCAATCAGGTAGATCAGAAATCCGTGTTGTTGTTGTTTATAAACCCACAAACTCAGTTCATCAGTTGATTGATTTCAACTTGGTAGAGGATCTCCTGTGACATTTTCTAATGACTTCAGTGACCTGAAGATGGAAGAACATCCTATGGGAGAAGATGAGCTCCCTGAGCAGAGAGCAGTGAAGCAGATGCTGGCCCATCATAGATGTTGTACAAGAGTTTCAAGTGGGAAATAGACTAGGGCTTCTAAGACTTTCCAGGGGCGAAGGATATGTGGACACGTGTTTTATAAGCATTGATCCCCAAATGCTACACCATCACATGTATACAATTCTTGACTTGCAAGTTCAACTTTCCCACCTCCCTGCCCATGGCAGGTGTCCCCCTGTATTACAAAGGAAAGCTGTGTTCCTTACCCATCCCAGACCTGGGGACACAGAAACTTACAGGACACCAAACAAAGAGACAATTCTTAAACTCGGTTTCAGGGAAGTCTTCCTCAATGATAATTGGGGAACTATCAACTTATCTCTGGCTTCCTATTTCTGCCTGTCTTACACGTATTTTTGTTATGGGCAAAACATGGGCTATAAAATAGGATGTTTTGGTTCATGTTCATATGTTCTGAATTTAGAAATATTGAGAGGAGTGGTGGGAATGATGGCAATGATGATTTAATGACCTTGCCTCTTACATCCTCAACATGCTGTTCAAGATTGCACCCTCCCTGAGGAGTCAGGTAAGGACAAAGCAGAGAGAGCATCAGCAAGAAATGTGAATGCCAGAAGGCTTTCTTGCTCCCCTCCCAGAGTTACACTGAAGTAGTTCTTTACAGTTATTCTCAAACTTTTTCTTTAGGTCCCTCTAGGTAGAAGAGAAACTAGAATAATTAATAGTTCCTTTAATAAGACTTGGTAAATCTTTTTAGTATATTTCCTGGAAATTGGGAAAGGGACTAATGACTGTGTAACAAATGTTTTTGAAAATTAGGTACTTTATGATTCTTTGCTTTCATTAAAATGAAGACTGACCTAAATTGTCAGCTAGTAGAAGATTAGTAATAATTTTGATGATGAATCGTCAGAATGAGACTTTTGGCAATATTCATTCACTTTTACGTGAACTACTTTGGGGGGAAAGTCTTATTCATTCTATGACAAAGAGATGCACGTACAATAACATTTTACTTTTAATAATAAAGTGATCAAAACATTTTTTGATTAACTGTATAGTACTAATAACTCAATCTAGAATTTTCCTTCCTTGTTTCCTTTCTTCCTTTCTTCCTATCCCCTATACCTCCCTCACTCCTTTCCTTCTTTCTTTTTTTCTTTCCTTCCTTTCTTCTTTCCTTCCTTCCTTCCTTCCTTCCTTCCTTCCTTCCTTCCATTCTTTCCATAACTTAGAACTTTATGGTGACAAGAAATAAAAACTATAAAGAATTGAATATATGTGCATATCTGTAATGGAGAAAACTATGATAGATCAAGAAAATACTTTCAAACATAAAAATGTTACTAGGATAAAATTCTGTGGGGAAGTGAAATGGCATTAGAAATTCAAAGAGAAAAAGGAATAATGTAAAATTTCCCACTGTCCAAGAGGAACTTGTTCTTGAATTTCCAACGAAGGCAATGGCTGATATCAAGTCATTATAGTATCTTGCTTTCCCTGACGCCCTTTAACATTTCATTAGACATCAACGATATACCATAAAAATTGTAAAATTTGCCACTATTTAAACCTAAGAAAAATTTTAGATGTCAGTTTTAAAATGTGTTCGAAATAATGTTTCAAAATCATTCTGTGGAGTAGGCAATCTCCAGTGTGTGTGTTTTCCATGCCACCAAACAATTCTCCAATTCTCAGGGGGCACAGCCTAGGTGTGCTATAATTTAACTCAATTCTGACACTATCTATCTGGAGATAGTGTCAGATCCCACAGGTTAAGGGCTCATTCCTGAAAGAGATTGTAACCCCCTGCCCTGCTTCAGAAGACAATCATGAGTCCAGTTTGTCACCTGTGCTTCTGACCCAGTGGCTATTGATTGGAAGTTCTGATGACCTCCTTCTCTGGTTGCATTAATTTTCTAGAGTGGCTTGCAGAACTCAGATAAACATTCACTGAAGTTTACCAGTTTATTATAAAGGATACAGATAAATAGCCAGATGAAGAGATAAACAAGGGGCCTGAGTACAGGAGCATTTGCCCTTCTGAGTTTCTATGAAGGCTTCATTAGGTAGGCACGATTGATGAAATCATCGGCCAATCGTGATTGAGCTTGATTGCCAGTCCCTCTCCCCTCCTTGGAAGTTTGGGGGTGGGATTGAAAGTTTCAGCAGTCTAATCCCATGGTTGGTTCTGGCAACCAGCCTCCATCTCTAGGTGCTTTTTCCAAAAGTCATCTTATTAACATAAATGCAGGTGTGATTGAAAAGGGCTTGTTATGGAAATCAAAAGACCTTTAATGCACTTATCACTTAGGGAAATTTTTAGGAGCTCTGCCAAATACAATAAGATACACATATATCATATATCAATAACAATATCACACAATCCAAAAAGCTTCAATGCCACTGATCTAGATGGTCTTAAGCCTGAAGCCCTTTTATTATAGAACAATGTCTGGAATTAAATTTGGTACAAATTTAGATTACCAGCTGAAACACTACGTGAATTACATAAACTTGTCAAGCTTTAATCTTCATCTGAGAAATGTGGTATTGACACTTCTTCGTGGAGTTGGGGTAGCTGTGAGGATAAATAGGGATGATGTGTCTAAAGTACTTAGTGCAATGGCTGGCATATCATAGGTGTGTCCGGAAGAAAAACTAATACTAACTGAAAAAGTTATTTGAGTTTGATCTGGATGGCCTCCTAGGAACACCAAATTCCACATAGGAGAGGGAGTCTTCTGGTGTGTGGAGCATGGTGGTGGGTATGTGTGGCTGTGAAATTTGAGGCATGCTGGGCATGGCAGTTTCGATGTGCTCTTCATAACAAAGCATAGTAACCAATGCCCATCTTCTGCCTGCTCCCCTCTCATTTTTACTTGGGCCACCGAAAGTTCTCAGCTTCTGCAGTGTGGTTAGGGCTGGGGTGAGATGGTAGGGATGCAGAGGGATAGGGGGCATAGGAGCAGGGACAATAGATGAGGGAAGGCAGGCACCTCATTCCAGAATGTTGGGAGGTGAGCGTTTCCTTCTCCTATCCAATCTCTCCAAATCAGGGGGAGGAAGGGGTGCTGGCTACCCAGATAGCCTATAATCCCTGTGTACTCCTGGAAGTCTTAGCCAGTCAGAGCACCCAGAATTATCCCTATATATTGTAATTGGACCATGAAGCCACCAGCATGGTAGAATATCTTTGGAAGGCATAGCCTGATTCCCAGACTTCCAGATTCCTAGCTGGCCAACTACAGAGGTTCAACCAGTCCCTTCATTAACCTCACAGCCTCTTGCTCCTGTGGTTTCGGGTTGCATTGCTTATTATATTATGGCTGAGGTTTGTGTGAAGAAATGCCAGAGTTGAAGGCAGGGCACTTGATTTGGGGAAGAAAGGAGGCTTGCGGGACAGAGAGGGACCTGCAGAGGTGAAATTGAGTGGTAGCTGGTGTTAATCTCTCTGCAGCACGAAGAACTGCCTAAAGGGGAGGAGAGACTGAGGGATATTTTCAAGGACACAAGAGTTTGAAATTGTGTTTTTCATCTTCTGACATTAATTACATCTTCATAACCCCCCCAGACCTCAGCTAGAATCTGAAAAATAGTAACTTCCTGTTAACGATGCTTTTTTGGACAACGGACCTCAATTTGTCTGCATGTGAAAGTCACCTGGGGAGACTGAGAAAATCTCAATGGCCAGTCTGCACCCCAGACCAGCAAAATCAGATGTTCTAGAGGTGGCATTAATATTTTAAAAAATCATTCACGTGATTCAAACAATGTGCAGACAAGGCTGTTACTTGGTGCTCTAGGAAAATGGAAGGAGAGTGGTGTGGAGCTTGGGGCAAACTCTTCAGGCAACGAGGGAGAGCAGGTTGGTGTGAGGGTGGTCACAAGTACACCAAACAGGCTGTGGAAGTTGGGCTTTCACCCAGGACTCTTGTAAAAGGGCAGCAGCCTTGGTTCAATCGGAGTGGGTGGGGCATAAACTGTGGTTCTCACTGTCTGCGTTGATTTTCACTGATACTTCCCTCGAGTTGACCTTTCATTTTTCATGAAAGTATGTATCATTTTGATACAGGAATGTGTGACTTGGTAAACTGGCCACTTCAAGGGAACATGCTTTATTTCATCATGGGACAACAAAATTAACTTTCTGGGGCTTGGGGTTTGCAAGACCCCCAGAGAGAATGAAATCTATTTTTTGGTAAATATTTTTTACTCTCCTTCTTCTGTTTCCTCTCCTCCCTCTCTCTTCTCCTTCCTTCCTTCCTGTGCTTATCTCTGTTATGAGGACAGTGCTGTGCGTAGAGCACCAATGAAGACTGTGTGCAGAAAAAAAGGAACAATGGTGTTTTGGGGAATTTTCTCTGTACAAATTTATGCCTGCTCTTCCTGTTGTGTCACTACAGAAAGCACCTCATTCTTGCTTACCAGGTGGGTTGACTTAGGCAGATACATTGCACAAAGCATGGCAGCATCGAGATGGGGTGTAGACAGAGCTGGTTTCAATTTGGGAGGTCACACGGAAAGATTGGAAACTTATTCATTAAGAAAAGGTCAGTGTGATACCTGAGCAAACATACTTCTGGCCAAAGTAGGTCAGAAATGGGAAACTGAGAAGTGATGTTAGAGGCCAGGGCCAGCAGGAGCAGGAGAACACGGACTGAGAGGGGGTTCAGCACCAAACCTGTGAGTCTGGAGAAAACCCTGCAATTCTCTTATCTGAGGCCTGTTGTCTGGCAGTAGATCAGTGAGGAAGGGGCCAACATGCTCATGGGTCATGGGTTAGCATCTATGAGGATTTGGGGGTGAGGAAGATGGAGGGTGTGGCACCCTGAGAGTCAGCCCTGATAGCCATGCAGAAGAATCTGAACCCCACTATGGGCCCAGGAGTACTTCGTAAGCAGTCTACCATCCCTGCTTTCCATCAGACATCTCTTCAAAAGCAAATTGCTCTGTACAGTGTGGTCAAACGTTAGACTTGTCAACACACACTTTTGAGCATCTGTCCTTGGTATTTGGTGTTTGAGCAAAACTTGCAAGTCTATTGTGATTTCTCTTTACATTTATATAAATATCTTTATGTTGATAAAGGTGTTTCTATATTCTTGCTATTTTATATCAGACACTCTGAGCAATTTAATATAATTAGATCAATTATTTTGGAATTAAATAACACAATCCATATGCATATTCTTTCTAATTCAATTAAAAATTCAATCTCTAGGTGAATTTTTAGGGGAGTGAAAATGTCCTTAGAATTTTCTATAGTCACCCCCTCCCATGGCCTGGGGTCAGTCCTGACACTGTTCTCGCATCGGAGTAGAAATCCCTCCCACAGGTACAGCCAGCAGAATAACCTGCACCTGAGCCAGACTGGTTCCTGGGCCTGTTGCATCAGCCTTTGCATGCTTGGCTGAGCCCGGATCTACTGATTTGAACTGGGTGGGGAGAGGGAGGAGTTGTTTGAAATTTGGAGGTCTATGTGTCTAACTAGTCCTAGATGATTCGGAGACGTGTGATCCTGTCACTCCTTCAGAACTCTTCTTGCCCCCAAAGCTTCCCCCTCACCCGTGAAGCGAGTGACTCTCAGAATCTCTGGCTTCCACCTCTTCCCTTCCCCAGAGTCCTGTCTTCCATAATAATAACAACACCAACAATCCTGTCTATGGCAAAGATTATTGCATGCTTGTGACATCCTCCATTCTCTCTCTGCTCCCTTGTTTATGAACAGAATCTCAGTTTTCTTTATGGGACAGCAACACACCCAGTCTTTTAAGCCTCTAGGTGTGGTGTGATCATGAGGCTAAATTCTGCGCAGTGTGCTATAATCAGAAGCGCTGTGGAGAGGTTTTGAAAGTAAAGGTAGAGGTGCCGTCTTCTTAGGCCATTTCTGCTTCTTGTGTGCGGATGTGTTGGCTGGAGCTCCAGAGCTACGTGGGCTCCTGAAGCAAGGAGCTGACAGCGGTAGAACAGAAAGATAGGGCTGGGGTCTCTGGGGTCCCAGGAACTCTTCCAGTCAGTCTCTGGCCTGACAGCTTCTGGACCTCCATTGCGGGATAGAAAAAGTAAACATTTATGTAGTTAAGCCATTGATAATTGTGGCTTTTTGGTTATTCACAGGTGACTCAAATTCTATAATAATACATGATATTTATTGACTATATCCTATGTGTCAGGCACCATGCTAAGCTGTTTATATGTATTTTCTTTTTCTTTTTTTAAAAACAAAATCCTGGCGTCAGAGGCTTTTATTTTTATTTTTTGAGAGCGAGCAGGGGAAGGTCAGAGAGAGAGGGAGAGAGAGAATCCCAAGCAGGCTCTGAGTTGTGCGAGATTATGCCCTGAGCTGAAACCAAGAGCCGGATGCTTAACTAGCTGAGCCACCCAGGCGCCTCTGTTTATGTGTATTTTCTAATTTAATCCTCATCAAAATCATTTGAGAGATTCTACTATTATCCCCATTTTACAGATTTAAATTAGGCATAAGGAAGTTAAGTAACTTGTTTCCTATCACTCAGCTGGTATGTTCTGGGGCAGCAGGTGATCTGAGGTAGGCAGAATTCAGGAACCAGACCCTTGTTTCTGTATATCGAGGACATCCCTCGCATGCAGCTCCCTTGGTATCAAGAGGTGAGAAGACTTATGCCTCTGGGATGAAGCACAACTCTGTCTCTATGTCTCTATTATTACTGATGGGGCACAGACTTTTCTAACCTACCTTCCCAATTCTTCTTCCGCAGATGGAGGTGGGGGAGAGAAGCACTAAGGCAATGCTCCTAGCCTTTGTAAATTTGAAGGACCAGGTTAAAAAAAATCAGGTGACTGACATAGAGTTCACAATTTTTTGTTTTTCACACCAAGGGCTTTCGTAAAAACAAACTATCACCTTCCCTGAACAACATTGGATGAAAAAGCAAACTTTCATGTGGAAGATAGGAAAAAATGATATATTCACAAAATAAAGAGCACTCCTTTAAGCGAAATAAATTTAATTATAAACTTAGTATTTGAAAAGTGCAATGTAAAAAATAAAAGAAGAACGAACGAATGAACAAAAGAAAGAAAGAAAGAAAGAAAGAAAGAAAGAAAGAAAAAGAAAAGTACAATGCATTTCCCCCCCTCTTGTTCATGTTGTTCAAGGACTGGCGAAATGTCATCAGGATTTGAGAAACTTTATTTAAGATCTTAAGGAAGAGGCAGATCGTTAGAAAGTGGAAAGGCTGCCTCCGAAGCAAATTTGGCGAAAGAGTGACGAACAGGTCTGGAAAGATTGCTACTAGTCACCAATATCCATGCACCCTTTCTTCCTTGGTAATACAACCCCGGTTTTTATTTGGGGCAGCGCTGTGCTCACCTGAAAGAATATATATATATAGGTCCTCGCAGGTAAGATTAGTCACGTGACTACATTTTGGCCAATGAGATATAAGCAACATGTTGGGTGACATTTTCAGGACAGACCCCTGGGGCTCGGCTGCAAAGGGGGCCCTCTTATCTTCCTACACGTTCTCTTCTTGCTGATCCAGTAGGAGGACATGGTGGTTGTTAGCTATAGCATCTCTCTTAGACTGAGGAAGGCAATGCAGAACGACGGTGGTCTGTGTCCCTGATGAGACCTTGGAACTCTGAAAGGCCCACTTTGGGATTGTTTTACATGAGAGGGAATTTCATCTTACCTGAGATACAATTTTATTTTTTTTCTGCTACATGCATCTAATCCCAACTGATATGAAGAGGTAAATCCAGATCCATTTTAGACAAAGAGCATCATAATTGTGTTAAACAAAATGTCAAGGGATCACCTGCCTTATTTATCAGGAAGAATATCAGAGCCAGGCTGTGAAGTGGCCAGCCCAAAGTCATATCACTCAACACTCATTCTACTAATATATATGGAGTGTGTCTGATGTGTGAGGTTCTTTGCCAGACGCTGGGGGCACAGAGATGAAGCAGGGTATGACTCTGGCATGATTCACAAAACGGAACTAGAAGGACTCGCTGCCTTTCTCGTCCTGCTGTACACCCACCATCGTCTGTGGGGTTGGCTTTGCGGTAGGTGCGATCCAGAGACTCCAAACCAGACGCTGAGACTGGCCCTGGGGAAAGAAGTGCCTGGGACAAAGAAGAGGGTGAGACCAGCTGCTGATCATCTGGGGCTGTCTTGTAACTTGGAGAAAAGCAAAGGTAGCAATAGAAGAAATGATGAGATTTACCTTTGTTGTATTGGAGACTTAAGAGAATGCACTTAGAAAACCACGCCCACTTACATTTTCTCTTTTTGTAACATGCATGCTTGTATGGAAACACCTATTTAATCGCGCGCGCGCACACACGCACCTATACGCAGGAAACCTTTTCAAAATTGCATTGCTTTTGCTCCTTTAAAAATATCTCGTGCGTTTGGGTGCATGTTTATGTGATTTATGTGGAATGGGGGTGAGGTAAGGTGGGGGCGATAAAACAATACAGTCTCTGGGGGCCCCTGGGGAGAATCTCTGAATTCCCTGGGATAGGAAGTTCCCTAAGAAAGCAGGAGCCACTTAAATTCCCACCACACAACAAAGCATGCGTAGCCGAGATAAAAGGACGGTTGGGGTGGAGAGGGAAAAAAAAAACAAAACACCTCACCCTGGTTTAGGGAAGCAGGTGCACCCAATACAAACAATATCGTTTCTTCTATTATTTGCAGGGTTCAGGAACAAAACAAAACAAAACAATACGGCACTCCTCCCCTCTGGGGTGGGGGTGGGGCGGCAAGGATGCTCAGGGCAACAAGATAAAAAAGATTGTTTCTCAGCATATGTAACAGCAGAGAAAAGAAGTTTAAAGCTAACAAACAAAAAGGAAATTTCCAGACTACTAGACAATTAGGAACTTGGGCCAAATCAAGTTAAAATGACACAAAAATGTTACTTGTGGGTGTGTTTCTAATCAGCCTCCATACGGCCGGCTGGCGGCGTGAATGATGGGGGAGCACCTCCCCCCCTAACTACTTATGAGGCTGTCTCCAGCTTTAAAACAATCAACGGAGGGACTTTAAAACTCCCAACGGAGAGTGTTTCTGTTTGTGTTTACGCCTGGGTGGGGGGGCAGGGGCGGCAGCAAGGACCCCGAGCACAGTGGAGGCGGGTGTATGGCACGGCCTCAGGGCTCCGCACTGTTCAGGCCCCTTCTGAAGCCTGGGAAGGCCATGTGTCTCCTGGTCATGTATGTTTGTAAAGTTGTAAAAAGGAAGTGTTATTTTATTATTATTTAAATGTTTATTTATTTGTTTTGAGAGACAGAGCGAGAGCACAAGCGGGGTAGGGGCAGGGAGTGAGGGAGAGAGAGAATCCCAGCAGACTCCAAGCTATAGTGCAGAGCCGCAGGAGGGGCTTGATCTTACCACCATGAGATCATGACCTCAGCAGAAATCCAGTCAGTTGCTTAACTGACTGAGCCACCCAGGCGCCCCAAGAAATTATTTTTTTATGCTTAAAGAAGCCTCCAAATTATGTAAGCTTCAGGCCCTATAAATTCTGGTTCCACCTAAATGGGCTTCATTAAGGTTTCTACTAAAAGTCCTTTCTTACTGAGTGATAAATCCCTTTGGCTCTCAGGATGCATGGATGACAATGACAGATGTACAGAGTGTAGCCGAGGCTGCAAGACCAACCTGACAAAGCTGCCCTGGGGCAAAAGGTATTATTTGGGGGAGTGAGAAGATTGCGTAGCTTGGGGGACCTTGATGAGGTGGTCAGCAGTCCCTTTGCGTAAGAGTATAACGTGGACAAATGGCATCTTCCACACGCTAAAACCTTCCGCAGCCTCTGCAGGGATCTGGGCTTGCACTTTGGTATTTTCTCATTTAGTATTTTATGATCTTTTGGTCAAATAATTCCAGACTTGAAGAATTGCTCTTCATTTTGGCTTCAGGATTGGGTCCAGGTGATAGGCCTCAGTCAGGGTCTTGGCTCTGCCTAAGAATAACGTCCAGTGGGAGGCCTGAGGGAGAGTAGCTGATTTATAGGAAGGACTCAGGTGACTTTTGGGCAGAACTCAAGGGAAGAGGAAACAATAAGACAAGGACAACAGCTTTAGAAGACAGTGGTTGTCTTGAACACAATGTGGTGTCTGCCGTCTAGATTTTCTTTCTTTTTTATTAATTTTTCTAAACATTTATTTATTTTTGAGAGACAGAGAGAGATAGAGCATGAGCAGGGGAGGGGCAGAGAGAGAGGGAGACACAGAATCCGAAGCAAACTCCAGGCTCCGAGCTATCAGCACAGAGCCTGAGGCAGGGTTCGAACTCACAAACCATGAGATCATGACCTGAGCCGAAGTCGGATGCTTAACACTGAGTCACCCAGGCACCCCTAGATTGCCAGGCACCCCTAGATGCCATCTAGATTTTCTTCCAGTTCCATCCCCAAGGATCCATGCTGGGGCCTGCAATAAAGAGGGTCCAGAATATTAAAAAGGCATTTCACTAAAATGATTGTACAGCATTGAGAACTCCAGGCTGAACTACATTCCAGCACGATTTGGGATGAAGAATGTTTTCTCTACAGGTCACTGTCAAAGCCTGATGGAACAGTCCCTGCTCCTGCGAAGGGAGTCTTCTGAGCACAAAGCAACTGGAAAGGATGCAGGGAAGACATGATGGTCCTGTGGTCTTGGCAGCATTGAGGTGACACGGACAACTTTGGTAGCAGCTGTTATGTAGGTGAGAACAATATCATCTTGAGGCCAAAAGAACATGTGAGCCTTCTCTGGCCACTAAAACAAACCAGCCAGGGGGTAGTGGGCTTGAGAGTAGCCACCACAATCAGCACAAAACAGTAGTTTAATAATACATAATAAAATTTATAATAATCTAATAGTTTATAATAGCATAATAGCAGATGGCCCAGGCATCTGGTTTGACTCTCTACACCCTTATTTCCTTTAACATTTACAGCACAATAAAGTAGGTTCCATGATTATAGTTGCTCTACAGATGAGGAAACTTGAGTCTCCAGAGAAAGTAACTTGCCCAGAACTAGCACAAGCGAGTAAGTATCCGTCTCTCTAAATTTCAATTGGTCTATCTGAATTTCTTAACTTTTACATACATGGTAGTGGGAGTGAATGAAATCAATGAAGTAGTGTTTTTCTGCTCTTATTGTGAGTTCATTTTAACCACCGGATTGCAGGTGTAACCTGGAAAATATAATATGACTGAAAAAGTCAATCAGATTTTGCATTCATTCTTCATTTATTCAAAACATTTCTTGAATGCCTACAGTTGAGCTCTGGGTCATGCTGACTGGTGTCCTACCTTATGATGTTCTCGTGTTAAAATTCTAAAAGTCTGTGTGATGATAGGCTCTTAAATGTTCCTATTACTATTTTGCCACATTTCCCCCCTTCTGGAGAGTTATATTTCTCATCATCATAGCTTTTATCTAATTCAAGCTCAAGTAAGAACCACCTTCTTCATAAGGTATGTTTATGCAGTTGGACAAAAGGCTAATCTTAGTTTATTTCTAGAAAGTCAGGCCAGATTGTGAAGGTTGAATTGTGTCTCTCTGACTGAAAGGAGGAAATTGGAAAAATGTTCTGCCAAAACGTGCTTACTGATTTACTGCCATTGCATGTACAAGAGTCAAGGTTTATTGTCTGCTGAGAGAAACTGACCATATATAACTAAAGGCCTTGGCCTCTACAGGTAACTTAAACTGATCGACATCTGCCATGTTTCTAGCAAAGAAAAAGACATTCAACTTCATGAAGGTTGAGGATTCTTTTTAAGGCACTACACCAGCTGAGAAAGTAGAATCCATTGAAAATATAATGCTGGAACCGGAATTTCCACAATTCAAAACTCGATAACTGGTAAAGATTTGCCTGCTGAGTGAGAACATAGTTTGGCATTTCAGTTTTCCTATTGTTTAGAACTTATTTCATGGAATTGTTTGACTTTGGAAAGGTACACGTTGTGATTTTGACTATATATAAAACTAGTTGGGGGTGGGGGATGCAAGAATCATAAGTTGTGAGGGAACCTATTTTGTTCTGGATAAAAATAGTTTCAGTCACTCTATTGCCTTGCAAGGAAAACATCAATTAGATTGAACAATGTTCCCTGCAGAATGTAGATGCCGCGTTGTCTCTGGACGCCTCCTTTGAATCTGGTTTGGACTACGTCGTGTCTTCTGTTAGGAGGAAATTATCAACAACAAGAGGAAATCCTGTACTAGTATTGAATAGTCCTTATTTTAAAGGTACTTCCCTTCTTGTGGGAATTGTATGTAATCAGAACAACACTATAAAATGTCTGAATTATTTTACAAGGTCTGACTTTCAACCCCATTTTTTTTTTAAGATTGACTTATTGTGCTCAAGATACAGTCAATTGTTGGACTAGAGTGCATTCTTCTTGAGCTGCATGAACCTCACGAAGGTGGAGTGGAGGTTAAAACATTGGGCGCAGGAAGCAGGAGGTCCTTAGAGACACCCGAGTATTCTAGAGCACACAATGACTAATAAATGCTAAAATTACTCGGGAAAGAACCCTTGAGTCAAAAACATTTGCCACTTTCTGAGAAGAGTTGACCTGTCTTCAAGCTGGAGGGAACTGGGTAAGCCTGCCTGTGATTCTCCACTAGTTCGTTTAGCTCAGCCAAATGATGGGAGGGGAGGGAGGCCGGGGTCCTGAAGACCTGGAGTGAAAAAAACAAAACAAAGCAACAACAACATCAAACTTACTTTTCTGCTTTTGAAAGTCACTGATTATTACCTGTGGGTAGAAAGCTGCTCAGAGGCAGAAGGAGTCCAAGAGAATAGTCTTTACTTCAAAGTCTTGCTTTCCCTCTGGTTCAAGAAACAGATAAACAGTATGTGATAGATGCCCTATGCAGTGTTCTAGGTGCTGACCATTATCACAGTGCTTCTCAGACTTTCCTGCTGTGTCACTTCCAGCAAGGGGAAGATGGATTGGTATACCTGGAGGCCCTGGAGGCTTAGCCCAAAGCAGCCAGGTGCAAGCACAAACATTTACTGAGTTCTTGTATCTTGTCCTAAACATTCATCATAAGACCCTTGTATTCTGTTCCATTTATAGATCAATGTTAGTTTCAATATAAGTTTAACAGAACTTTCTGTGATGATGGAAATATTCTATATTTGCACTGTCTGATACCGTAGCCACTAGCCACATGTGGCTATTGAGCACTTGAAATGTGGCTAGAGTGACCGAGGAACTGAATTTTTTAAAAATGTTTATTTATTAATTTATTTTGAGAGAGAGAGAGAGAGAGAGAGAGAGGGAAAGAGAATCCTAAGCAGGCCCCATGCTGTCAGTACAAAACCCAATGCAGGGCTCGATCCCATGAACCGAGAGATCATGACCTGAGCCGAAATCAAGAGTTGGTCACTTAACTGACTGAGCCACCCAGTGCCCCCTGAATTTTTACTTATATTTAATTTAAACTAATTTGAATAGCCACATATGGCTAGTGGCTGCCATATTTGACAGCACGGCTCTAGACAGAAACTGCATTTAGCCACTGGGTTCATGGATTTCTTAGTACTAGAGTTTTGTTTTTGGGAACAAGTACTACCCTAATTCCTCAATTTGAGTTGTTCACGGATAAATCTAGAAGGCCATAATGCATCTGCAATGCTGGCTATCCTGCCATTCTCCCTGTGGCTCTTGGACTCCCGGTGGAGGGAAACACTCCACCATTGGGCATTGCTCAGCTACAGTGAAGCCTGCAGCTTCTCTGTGTCTCGGTCACCACGACACTTTACGAGTCGCCTGGTCCCAGGCAGCAAGCCTGTGATTTCAGGAAACCTGAAGAAGCTCCTCAGGGCAGCATGGGTGATCCCTGCTCTGGCTGCTTCCCTGAACCTGAAGGCCCTGCAGCCTTGTTTTCCATTTCTCAGCATGGTGGCACCTTGCGTTTCTACGAGGGAACCCTGAGAAGAATAGTTCCCTGCCGTTGTCCTCTGCAGAGACAATCCTGCAGTTCCCACAGCAGGACCCACTCCAAGCCCAGCGCTTGCCAAAATTCTTCCAGCTTCTAACCTCTTTTTAGCAGTTGTGTTGAAGTTTGCCTTCATACCCCTTTGCTAATGGGACCTGACAGTCCCAACATCTCTTTATCTTTAGACAGGGCCATTCCCAGGTTCTCTTGAGCCACCTGCAGGATTTCTTTCTCTTCTTACCAGTTCCGTAAATTGTCTAAAACTCCCAGCCCCCACATCCTAAGGGTAAGCTTAGAATGAAGTACTCAGAGACGTTTCATGCTCTCCACTTTCTGAACAATTTTTAGTGAATATATAGCGTACTCCAGTTTCTTCCCAAGTCTGGGGAATAGGGTATTCTGATTAACAAACAATTGTAGCTTACTGAGAGGAACTACACTGCCAAATGTGGGTTAACTAATTTTCAGAAAATTCAGCACAATGAAACAGTCTTAACAATGAAGCTATTCTAAACGTAATCCAGTCTTTCTTTGGTGACTTAGAAGGTACATCAGCATCTTGCAATGCCTTAGAGTCATCATTATGAACAGTAATTACCCTTCAATTGTACAGCATGGAATAATTATGTTTATCTTTAGTTTTCTAGTAGATTGGATTCAAGATAAACAGACATTTGCTGCAAATAAAACAGTTTCTAATTTTATTTCTAATAATGATCACATTTTAATTTTTTGGACTCCATGTGAGTTAAATTTATTATGTTACATTATAACATAATGTTGTCCATATGGAATACTTAAAACTTAGTTATATATTCCATATATTCTGAAAATCTGAAAACATTCCATTTATTTATTTATTATCTATTATTTAGAGTGGTAGTGGGGGAGGGGCAGAAGGAGAGGGAGAGAGAATCTTTTTTTTTTTTAAGTTGAATTATTTATCTTGAGAGAGAGAGTGAGGGAGCAAGGAGGGGCAGAGAGAGGGAGAGATAGAGAATCCCAAACAGGCTCTGCACTGGTAGTGGGGAGCCAACGTGGGGCTTGAACTCACCCACAAACCCCAAGATCATGACCTGAGCCAAAGTCAGATACTTAACTGACTGAGACATCCTGGTGCCCCAGAAAATATTCCTTTTAAATAAAGGTGTGTTTGAGGCAACAGGTGTAATCCAGAAAGTTGAGTATAAATCAGGCTTTTAAAGAATGAATCTTTATAAGAAAATTCATTTATATAAATAAGGAAGTACTGCTCATAATAAATATGGAAAACACAGACTTGAACAAAATCTCATCACAATAAATAATGGTGTGATTTTTCTCCCAGTCATTTTTCTATGGATGTATATGTAAAAAGGTTTTTTTATATGTACAGGACAGAATTCTATGAAATATGCTTTTATATCATGCTTTTCTATTTAAGATTTTGCCATGTCATTGAAGTCATGGAAAACAATTTTAAATGGAAACAGCATGATTTATGTAACTATTTCCCTACTTTGACATATAGTTGTTTCCATGTTCTCACTATAATGTATAATGATACTGTGAACATCCTGTTCGCAATTTTTTTTAACAAATCTTATTTTCTCAGCACGTATCCTAGAGATATTATTTGCAGAGAATGGGAAACATTTTTAAAGCCCTTGACTTATGTTGCACAATTGCTTTCTAGAAAGATTGTACCAGTTTACACTTCCCTCAACAACATGCGATGGTGTCTCCTAGCGCCCCCTGCGGGCCTGTGCTTGAGGAGGCGGCGTACCTGGTGGAGGGAGCTGAGCTGTGGAAATCTGAGGGGTCTCTATCATACCCTAGCTGTGGGGCTTGAAATAAGTTATTTAATTTTGTCGAACCTCAGTTTCTCAAATGTCAATGGGATGGCTTAAGGACAAGTTGAGGTGGTAATAAATCGTTTAGCATATTATTCAATACATAGTAAGTACTTGATAAATGTTGACTATATGGACAGTTGATAGTCAAAAAGGTCTTTCTCACTGTTGTAATAGGCAATATGGTATCTCATGTCATTTTATTTTGTATTTTAAAAATTAGAATTAATAATGATATTTACTTTTTTATTATCACAAAAGCAGCCCTAGAAAAATGAGAAAATACAAATGTCCATAACATCAACAATTTCAAATTGTTTAATGTTTATTTATTTATTTATTTATTTATTTTTTAAACTTTATAGTTTATTGTCAGGTTGGTTTCCATATAACACCCAGTGCTCTTCCCCACAAGTGACCTCCACCAAGACCATCACCCCCCATTACCTTTCCCCCTTC
>CM053569.1:51346674-51399803 GCA_028646485.1 Cryptoprocta ferox
TGGTGGTTGCCGGGAGAAGTATGGCGCCGCCTCAAAGTTTTGCCGGAAGCAAGCGTTGCAACCGCCCTTCTGAGTCCGATCTCCCTGTGCCGCGGGCGAGCCAAACTGTATTCTCCAAGCTCCGCCTCGCTTCCAAATCCCAGTCCGTGCAGTTCAACACCGTCACCGGGGATGAGGTGCGTTCCCGCTGGCGGCCGGCCTCCCGGCCTGGCTTGCGCCGCCCTTTTCGCGGAGCCGCCGCCGCCACCGCCGCTGCTGCTTTTGAAGGCTCCCGGTGCAGCTTGGAGTGGATGCCGCTGCCGCTGCGCCCAAGGAAGAACTCGCCGGCCAGATGGGACGGATTTCTCTCCCGGCGCTCGGCAGTTATATATGGGGAGACAGGTGAGTTTTTCCTCCCTTAGAGATGGTTCTCAATGTTTATTTTTGAGAGAGAGAGAGAGAGAGAGAGAGAGAGAGAGAAAGAGCGTGAGTAGGGGAGGGGCAGAGAGAGAGGGAGACACAGAATCTGAAGCAGGCTCCAAGCTCTGAGCTGTCAGCACAGAGCCCGACGCAGGGCTGGAACTCACAAACCGTGAGATCATGACCTGAATTGAAGTCGGATGCCCAACTGACAGCCACCCAGGTGCCCCAACAGTTTCAACTTTTTGATGTCTTTGCCTTTGCAATTTTTTGAGAAAGGGAGTGTTATTTTATTGACAGCTTTCTTAATTTATCTCCTGGTTGTTGTTCCTTTTGTTCTATTTTCTCATAATTTGCATTTATAAACATGTGTTAGAGGGTGAGAGGGTTAAAAAAATCTTCCCACCTTCTTCCAGGTAGGCAGGTTTACTGCTTCAAGTGGCCGTGCATTTGTGTGCTAGGATTCATATTTCTGCCTCCAGTCTTATTGGTCCTGACGTTGATGAAAATTTCAAGTGACAATCACTTGAATGTGCCCTCAGTCTTCAGTGTGTTAAACTTTCTTTTCCTCCCTAATTCCTAATGGCTTCCCCATCCTCACCTCCCATGACTCACTTCCCACTACTTCACTGGGGAGTTGAGAGGGGCTGTCTCTGTTAGTGCGTGGGGGCCTATGGGGGCCTGGAAAGGACACATCCCAGCTAGACAGCACCCTCTCCTCAGCTCTAGCTTGTGGTTGCCATGTGGGAAATCAAGTTTTATAAAAGGCTGGAAATCTAGATTTGTGTGTGAAATTTCCTGATTTTAAAATGCTGACTTATATTTAAACATCTGATAGGTGATGGCCAAATAAGACACATCTGTGGGCCACATTTGGCCCACGGGCCATCGTTGGTTACCGCTAGATAAATCTAGGAGGCCACAGTGGTCCAGGCAGGGAATAAGGAGGGTCTGAGTCTGCATCCTGCATCCGGGTGAGGAGAGCTGTGCTGTCTGTAAGGAACCTTCTTGTTCTCAGCAAAGGAGAAAAGCTGGGGCAAAACTGTATTGGATCCTTGTGAGATGAGATTTTTCTGATATCTTTACACAGTTGAGAAAATATTTTTCTCTTGTCAGCTGTCATACTTACCCAACTGCACACAGACTGAACTGGCAGACTGGATGATGGGTGAAGATAGAACTGGGACTTTGCCCATCTTCATTTGGCGCCATGTTTTGAAGCACTGGTGAATGGGAGCTTGTATCATGATGGTGCCCATGGGACTTTTAATTTATAGAAGTGACTGAGTGACAGCACAGACAGACTAATGCCACTGAAAGATTTTAAAAATGTAATTTATTGTCAAATTGGCTAACATACAGTGTGTAAAGTGTACTTTTGGTTTTGGGGGTAGATTCCTGTGGTGAAAGAAGATTTTTATTACTTATATTTCCCAAGAGGAGGGGGCATGCCATGCTTTGCATGGCCACTGGGAAGCACCAGTGTTGATCAGGAGACAGAAAGGAGAGAGGGGCAAACATAGGCCAGAGCCTTTATTGTGTGTGTGTCTGTGTTTTTTGTTTTTTGTTTTTTGTGGGAAAGGCAAAGCAGAGCAGGGGAAACAGCTTAGGATTGGCTAGTTCAAATAATTCTGGCAGGATTGGAGTGTATGAACTGTCCTTGGTTGTCTGGTACCTGGCCCTGGGGTGATTTGAGCCAGGGGAATATTGACTTAAATAAAGGAGGTGGTTGGGGGTGGGGACTCAGGGTTGGGTGGTTTGCATATGAAAGGTGTGTTCACAGGTAAGTTATTAGGAATTGACCAGCCCAAGGAGGGGACGTCTCTCCCTGGCTAGCTAGGCCCCTGAAAAATGTCAAGACATCATAAAACACAGAAAATAAAAAATTAATGTAGAGTTCCATCAGTTCTAGAAGAAGCCTAGATTGACCAAAAAAAAAAAAAGGTTAATTTCTAAAAGAGGCCCAAGTGTATTGTGTATCTTGTAGGTCTTACTTCGTCTAGGTTTGATCACAAGAATAGATCAGTTCTTGTGCAATTTGGAGTCAGCCTCATTTCCTGGTTCTCACACACCAGCCTGACATTGTTGTGTTTGGATTCACAACACGGCCAGGGGATGTTTACATCCCCACCCAGACAGCTGTGCTCATTGAAAGAGAAGGAATGATGATGGTGTTTATTTCTAGAACAGTAAAACACTGAAACCCCTGGTCTCTAAAAATAGGTCACAATTTTACTTAGAGGTGGACTGGAACTGTTTACCCAAACTCAGCACTGTCTGACAGTGGTTTTCCAAAGTTAGTGTAAGTTGAAAAATGGTCTTAGATTATTTTAAAGGTTTTAGAAATGGCAGGTATTGGAAATGCTGCAGATTTTTCTTTTCTAGTCAGAAAATGTGGAGAGGCACCTGGGTGGCTCAGTCGGTTAGGTGTCTGACTTCAGCTCAGGTCTTGATCTGACAGATTGTGGGTTTGAGCCCTGCATCTGGCTCTGTGCTGACAGCTCAGAGCCTGGAAACCCCTCCCTCAGCTCTCTCTTTCTCTCTCAAAAATAAATAAACATTAAAACAATATAAAAAGAGAAAGAAAATGTGGAATCATGGTTACAGAGTATTTTCATGTATTTCCTCTAAATTGGCCAAGTCTGGGGAATTGTGGATATAGCTGGTCCTGTTCTCATAATCAGAACTGCCTGCACAATGGCTGGACTCTAACCTTGAAATGTTTTCAATGCCACCTTAATCCTAAACCATACTGGTTGATTTAAGAATAAGATAAAGGAACCAGTAAGAGGCCATTTTCTGATGGCCCTCGGCAATCAAGATAACACTCTTTGGGGTTGATTTTTAAAATATTATGCAGTTTTCACCCTGCAATTCTCAGGGTAAAACATAGTTCTGTGGACAAGCTGAGCTCTCCGGGAAGAGCCTCAGGTTGGTCGTTATTTGTGGAACAGCAGTATCTTTTCACTGGTTAACACCCTCTGGATCCAGCTTCAACCTTTCCCACCCTGACAGCTGCATTTCTCACATTTCATATATTGCCCTCATTATTCTAAGAGCGTATATTGGAAATGCAATTAGAGAAAGTTTTGATAGGTCTCAGTAAATTAAGCGTATTAGGCAGGAGCGAACCTCTCATTAAAATACCAAAAGTCATGAAAAAAAATTAAAAACAGACTTTTAAAGACCCTCAAATATGTTTTCCAATGTTTTCATTCTTTGGCCTGCAGAAAAAGTGCTGTAAGAGGTTCCGATTTCCATTATTCACATGCAAATGGAATCCTAGAATACTGCCTGAATGTAAATGCATTCTTGGCTTTCTTGCTGATTCAGGTTATCTAGGTGGCACAGACTGCTAGTTGCCAACTCAGGATCTATTCCTGCCTTCTTCCTGAGTGACAGATTTTTCACTGAGCACATTGCTGCTTAGAATAAGGCACATTTCCAGATCCCCTTGTGGCATGGAATGGCTAATTAGTTCCAAGTGGAATTTGTTGAAAGGGCATAAAGGAAGTGCCCCTTATGACTGGGAAGGATGGAGATAGGTCATTTTTCCTTGCCCATCCTAACTTCCTCCGATGCCTACCTGGATCATGGACTTAATGGCTAGAGCTTTGGTACCATATTTGATCTTGAAGTGACCTTAAAGATGGAAATTCCTGTGTTAAGAATGGTGGAGCAGGAGGATATGAATGAGGGTCCTTGATGGTCCTGTGGTGCCACTATCACCACTGCAGACTGCTTATTCCTGGGCTTCCTTCCTGTAAAGGAATAATAAGCTTTTATCTGGTTTAAGCCACCAGTCCTATTTGATTTACTGTGTCAATTAGTGCTGGCCCTGTTCATATGATTGAGGATTGAATATATTTGAGAATTTCACTTATCTAATGTGTAATTAACACTTGTTGAAAGCAAATGCTTCCTGGACTCAATGTGATGTTGTTATAAAAGAATTTTAAAACCCCAGGTGCCAAAGAGAGAACTTGACTTTTCAAAGCTTCTGCTAAGAAATCATATTCTCTAATTTCCCTAGATAGCAGGAAAACTGTAGACACACACACATACACACACACACACACACAGACACACACACACACACACACACACACAGACACACACACACAGAATTGTTGGCCTTCAGCTCAGCAGACCTGAGTCTGAATTCAGGGCTATGCCTCTGATCAGCTATTTAGTATCAGCTGTACGACTTTGGGCAACTTACCTTTCGGGTAGCCTCTTTGTTCTTCACCTACAAATTGGGGAAGAGTAGGTACCTTACGTCTGTTGGATGGTTAAGTGAGACCACATGTGTATAGCAGAAGCCAGTAAAATATAGTGGGCTGAGTTGACATAATAGAAGCATGGGAGAAAAAATTTAGAGTCGAAGGGAGGGACGAAGTCCGCCAAATAGACTCAATCGTCCTTTTCACCAGACTTCTGCATCAGTATTTTAGTTGTTCTTTCAATTCTAGTCCTTTGCTCCGGGGATGCGGCCTTTGCACTGTTACCTGGTCAGTCTTCTGAGGCCTGTTTCTGCCTGGCATCTGGGACACTGCGAGATCTGGTCAGTCCTTTGGTCTACAGCTTCATATCTAGCCTTTCAGAAACCAAACTTTCTGCTTTAAGTGTCCCACCTTCTTCCTATTTCACAGATATTTCCATCCTATCTGGGATACCTTGGGCCAATCCTCCGTTCTTGTAAACCTACAAAGCCCAGTGTCAGCTGCTGTCATTTCCCTGCCCATGCAATATAGGTTAGTTGTTTGTTACTTTATATTATTCTCTGAAGTATGAAAGGTCCTTTGGCCTCCTCCCTGTACCCCCACCCCCCACCCCGGCCCAAGAGCTGGTTTTATTTGTACTTGTCTGTGTTAGGAACATGTTAGTTACATGTTTGATCAAGGAGAAATTATGGCGGGCTTGTTCACAGCCCAGAGAGGCCAGGAGACTACCTCTCCAGCTGCTCACGGAGAGGCATTGCCTACAGGGATTTCCCTTCATTTCTTCAGTCTTACGGGCAAAGGAGCCTAATTTTATTCATTTTCTCACTCAGTTAATGTTGATTAAGTTTACCATAGGCACTAAGTTCTTCAGCAGACTCAATTTCTCAAAGGCAGACTTACAGTAACCAAATTCTTTGTAAATTAAGTAAACAAAGTCAATTAAAATTAAGAAGCAGAATCACTGAAGGAACTAGAGCAGTGCTCTTGACCCTTAGCGACACGCTCTCTCACCGTGGGCCTCCAGGAGGGTCCAGATTGTCAGCAGAGGTTGCTTGGTGAGTTAAAGGAACAGCATGTTTCATGCCTTGGGCTCCGGTCGGCCTGATGCACCTGTCTTCCCATGGAGCTCTGCATGTAGCTGGATCACATAAGCCAGTGCTGCGTGTGGGCTACCCTCTCCCTTGTCAGGCACTGTCACAGTCCTGTGGCCGGTTGACGAGCCCCACTGCTTCTCTACCCAACACGGCAAATGATCGGCATATTCAGGGAGGTTTTCTGACTCATTAAAGTATGTGGCCTATTTTTCCAGGGACTGGGTTTAGATTTTGTCTCTCAAGGTCTATTTTGCATCTTTGTTTTGAAGTTTCTTCGGTGTGGCTTACGGCTGCTTCTAAGTACGGACAACAACATCCTCTGGCTGCTGCTGTGTCCTGTCTCGCTACAGATGGCACGGACTGCTTAATCAATATGCGCCGCTGGATTGAAGACTGGATGGAAGAAGGGCAGCCTTCAGAAGATTTACACTCTGAAGACAGTTTTGTTTCACCTGAAAATGAAAAAGCAGTGGCTGCTTCTTTGGTTATTAGTGAATTCTAAACGGTTTCACTTGGAAAATGGAGCTAAGGTAGCATTGCTCACTCACTGGCTGTCCTGTTGTTACTGGGGGCCTCCTCTTTTTGTTCTAGGCCAAATGTGCAGGAACATGGAGTAAAGATAAAAGAGCCCTGGAGACCACCTCTTGGATGACGGTATCTGTACTCAGCTCACAAAGGAAAATCTTGCAGAATCATCTGCAGTAAAAGGAATATGTACTTTAGTCGCTGTCGTGGGGGTGCTTAGCAGATTCTCTAAAGGAAGGGTGATTTGTGGATTCGTGTCTGGGCCGGAGGCTATGAAGCCACTACCAACAGAGCACGCAGTCCCTTTGACTGTGGCTCACGACAGCCTCTGTGACAGAGATGGCACACTGTTCTCTTGTTGTTTCGAACAGGACATGACCTCCAGTAATTTAAAAGCTGTTTTTATTTCTTCTTCCTTGAGACAGCTCATCCTGCCTCTAGCTGGTTGCCTGGGAGGAAAGAGAGAGGAAGGAAAATATAGAAAGAGGGAAGGAAGTTCCTTCCCCACACTGAATGACCCGTCTTCTTCCTCAGGACACTCAAGGATTCATTTCAGCGTGTCCTGCCCATCCCCACCCCCACCTCCGTGCGTTTCCCCTGCCTCAGCCTCCCCCCAGCTTCACCACAGCTGGCCACACAGACCTCCCACCTGCAGCTCTAGCCTGGCCCCGCCTGCTTCACAGACCTATCTGGACCATAGGCAGGAAACGATTAAGCAGCCCCCAGTGCTCATGGCCCACGCTGTCAGGGGACAGGTCCAGACACCATCCCCCCTCTGCTGAGGATGCGTGTCCCTCTGCCGACTGTGGAACGGCCTCATGGCGTGGGGACTGCGGCAAGCCCTTCCTGTCTCCCTCCTTCCTGTCTGCTGGGGAAGGACACCGGGAGCCGACTTTTACAAGCCTGAGTCTGTCCTCCACTGTGGGTCCTGGTTTCTAAGTCTGCCATTCTGTTTGGGACCTTAGCACGGTGACCATAGAGAATTCTGAATCCAAGAAACTTCCTGATTCTGCAGGGTCAGGGGTGACTTGCAGTGTGGTTTTTGGGAGGCTTTGACTCTCCTAAATCTCCACAGCCCTTACAATTTTTGATATACATAACTGACATTTTCTCAAGCCTATGTAAAGTGCTAGCTACGCTCAACTTTCCTAGTCCTCTCCCATCAAAATTGCTGCCCTTAACTGTAATTCTGGAGCTACCCGTTCTGAATGGGACTCACCTTACTGTTTCCCTAAACCCAAGCCCTGACCAGTGCCCTCACACATGTATCCGGCCCAGGTACCAGGGCTTTGGCCGAGATGGTCCCTGCCTTCCCATTTTTGAGGGCTCTGCCCTGGGATCTGCTGTGGGATCATTGTTCTGATCACTCCTGTTTATCAGACCTGGTGACTTGCCTGAACTATGCCCATGCTGTGCTCAGTCTTTCTATCCCGAGGCTCAGTAACAGTTGCCTGTACTTCTGGGCCAGCTGGCTGGGATGGGGTTGGGGCCCACAGGAAGGATAGAGGTTGGCATCTCTTCAAACTGACGATCTTTAACTTCAGCTCAACACTTATTTAGTGGGGACAGGGACAGTACGGAAAAGAACCGTTTCCGATTTTTACTTCAGAACCTGTTTCCTTTTGTGGCAAAGGAACCAGTTTACCTTTGACCGCTTGGTAATGAGTCTGGAGTGGTGATCTGGGTTACAATGGGCTACACTTGCAGATATATTCCAGTAAGATCTTAGCATTCCTTGTAGTTGAAGCTCCTGACAGCTTAACAGGGCTCTGGGCCTTTCCAAATATCTTTGGCACCTGGACATACCTCACCCATCGCCAGGCTGTCTGCAATATGTCATGCCAGCCTCTGCCTGTGACTCCAGCTTGTTCAGTTTTCCCATGTAAAACACCTTGCCAACCCACTAGCCTTGAGATGCAACCAGCACGTTGCAAAAGAATTGTAGCTGTTAAAAATCAGGAAACATTTCAACATATAGTCTGTTCTCTGGGGCCCAGTGGAGTTTCTTCTCCAGGGCTTTCGCTGGTCCAGATGAACATGACCCTTCAAATGAGCCTTCCATCTGATCCCTCAGGGCATTTTTCTACTGTCATAAATTTTGCTATCAAGACAACTTTAGGGAAAAAAAAAAGCACCATTTTTGTTTCTTCTCCAGGAAATTGATTTTGACATTTCCACTCTCACGGGAAGATTCTGATGGAAGACATTCTGTACAGCTGAATGACTGTGTGACGCGAGGTGGGCTCAGAAGTCCTCAAGAAAATAAATGAAGTGACCAAGGTCCTTTGAGGAGGAAGCTATTTAAGAGAGTCTTCCAGACTTCGAAAAAGGTGCAGGCATAACTGGTTTTAGGGGGCCCAACGGGGTCACAGAACGTGGCAAACTGTACTTGGGAAGTTTTCACGTTGAATGCAAGGTCGGGAGCCAGACTGATCATCATGCCATTTCCGTGTTCCAGGACCTCTGTCACAGGATGTGATGAGAAAGTGCAGAGGCCCTGGGGGGAGAACGCCAGCTCGTGCTTCCTGGTTCCGCCAGGAAAATGTCCCTTGTTCTGTGCTCCTGGAGCCTTATGTCCAACGGCAGCTAAGGCAGGTGAGCACTGTATTCCAATTAGACATGTGCACGTTCCTTTTCCTCTGGGCTGTGTGCTCTCTGAGGGCAGTGACCATTTCTTTGACCACTGTCCATCCCATGATGGGCGCTTAGAAATGGTCATTGCCTTCTCTTATCCTACGTGCAGTGTTAAGCTGTCAGTTCAGCTCATGGTAGCCCTAAGGAAGAGACATAATTAGCCCATTTTGCAAAGGAAGAGATTGAGGCTTAAGTTCTGAAGTTACTCATCCCAAGACCAGCAGTTAGTGTGTGGGAGAGCCCCACTGACAACCCTCAACAAGACCCCAGAAAAGGACCCCTACATTTAGTCCAAAACCCAAGCTCTTGGGCTTGTGCTGCTTTGCTTATCCAGTCGTGAGCAGCACTGGGGGTACATTCAAATCGTGTGGTTGACTGACGGGGTGTGTTTCTTTGTCAGAAGCTTGGCTAAAAGTGTTCCATCCATTGTCTTCTAACTTCTCTGATAATCCGCATGTATTCCTTTCATGCTGTCGTCATCTGAGGCCCAGAGATTTTTTCTTCCCACCAAATGCGTCTCTTTCCCAAGCAGTACTTTAACCAAATAAAGGACCTTTAGTTGTTCTTATTTCTACTTTTCTGACCATACTTTAAAAAATTTCTTTCTCCGAGCATTTCAAATCCGTCTGGATAAAAATATACAGCTTTCTGAGAAATATGGCAATTTTGGCCCCTGTGGGAAAGTGCGACTTTGGCCTCCAGTCACGTCTTTTATGGCCTCAGCGGGATGCTTAATGTGGGAGGCAGCACAGGCTATTGCTCTACTGAAAATATAATCAGGCACAAGTGGGAATTAAATATGACTGTATTGTTTCCAGACCACCAGAGACAGTCACACATGTCTTTATTCAGAGGATCTACTGGGGTTGTGAGTTTGGGGGGACAGTGGGGTGTGGGGAGCCAGAGGAGTGGATGCTGAGTTAGCAAAGCCCGGTTGTATTTGTATTTTAATGAGTTCGAAAGAGTTCAAATGCTTTGGCTTTGTGTGCTGACACACCCTGGGGTGAGGTGTGGAAAAATCATCATGGCTCAGTGGCTGGGGATTTCAGAGGTAGAGTGAGACACATGGGCCTGCTGACTGGAATCCCAGAAGATCTGGAGCCGAAGGATGTGGTGAGCCAAACGGGCTGGGTGTGCGTGAAATCTGAAAGCCTCCCGGGAGATTGGGCAGGGAAGTCTGCCACCTAGTTAGTGAGTCTAGCACTTGTCACTGGTTGATCCATTAAAATGATGTTAATCTGGTTCAGTGGACTCTCTTGGCTTCTCAGCCAGAGAAAGCTCACAGTCTCCAGTGATGCTGGGAGAGGAAAGCGGAGCTGGGAAGTCCAGTTTATTTCTGAAGTAAATAGAAGAAGGAAGGCCAATGTTGAAGCCACCTGTGCAAATCTGTGAAGGGATGAAATGCTTTTAGTCAAGGGACTACTAAATTAAAACGATAGCATAATGCACACACATGCGCACACACACCCGCACACACAAACACACACAGGCAACCAAATCCAAATGCCTTATGGTGAAGCCTGAAACCACTGGCCAACTTCTGGCCATGTGTAAATTATTTTACTTTTAACAATGATTGATTCAAACTCAAGTGTTGCTAAAGAAATTGGAGGGGATCTTCATCCTCTCTTTACTTGGGTTTTGCTGAAGTTCTGCTGGGATTAGAGGGTTAGCTGTTTGCTAGCTGGCCCTGAGCAACTGGTTTTATTTTTTATTCTATGCACCATATGAGCTATTTAATTGGTTACTTGTACTAAACATTTGCTGAATGCCAGGTGTCCTATAGAATAGAGGCATACTTCGTTTTTAAAAAAGTTTTTTCAAGGTTATTTATTTATTCTGAGAGAGAAAGAGAGAGAGAGAGAGAGAGAGAGAGAGAGAGAGAGCATGATTAGAAAGGCAGAGAGAGAGGGGGAGAGAGAGAATCCCAAGTAGGCTCCACACCATCAGTGCAGAGCCCTATGTGGGGCTTGAACCCACACACTGAGATCATGACCTGAGCCGAAATCGAGTCAGACGCTCAACCAAATGAGTCACCCAGGTGTCCCTAGACATACCTAATTTTATTGTGTATCATTTTTTTAAACTGTACTTTGCAGATATTACTTTTTTTTAATAAATTGAAGGTTTGTGGTAACCCTGCCCCAAGTGAGTTTATTGGTGCCATTTTTCTAACGTCATTTGTTCATTTTGTGTCTCTGTGTTACAATTATAATTTCATAATTCTCACAATGTTTCAGACTTTTAAAACAGTTATTATATTTGTTATGGGGATCTATGATCAGTGATCTTTGATGTTACTTTTGTAATTGTTTGATGCTTAATAAACAGTGCCCATATAAGATAGTGAACCTGATAAGTGCTGTGTGTGTTCTGACTGCTCCACTGACCGGCTACCCTCTTGTCTCCCTCCCTTTCCTTGGGCCTGCCTAGTCCCTGAGACACAGCAATATTGAAATTAAGCCAATTAATAACCCTATAATGGCCTCTAAGTATTTAAATAAAAGGAAAGTTCCCCTGTTTCTTACTTTAAATCAAAAGCTAAGGACAATTAAGCTTAGGGAAGGAGACATGTCAAAAGCCAGGATAGCTTGAAAGCCAAACTTCTGCAGAATGGTTAGCCAGGGAGTAACTACACTAAACAATAGACTTTTTCAATGGAGATGGAACAGCCTTCTATGGGAAGAAGATGCCATCTAGGACTGTCATAGCTTGAGAGGAGAAGTCAGTGCCTGGTTTTGCAGCTTCAAAGGACAGGCCAGCTCTTGTTGGGGGCTAATGCAGCCAGTGACTTTAAGTGGAAACCAGTGCTCATTGACGAGTCCAAAAACTGTAGGCTCCAAAATGCTAAATCTACTCTACCTGTGCTCTAAACATGGAACAACAAAATCTGGATGACAACACATCTGTTTATAACATGGTTTACTGAATATTTTAAGCCTACTGTTGAGACCTCCAGCTCAGAAAAGAAAATTCCTTCCAAAATATGACTGCTCATTGACAATGAATCTGGTCACCCGGGTGCTCTGATAGAGAGGTCCAATGAGATTAATGTTGATTTCATGCACGCCAAGACAGCATCCGTTCTGCAGGTCATGGATCAAGGAGCAATTCCCACTTCCAGACCTTATTATTTAAGAAACGCATTTTGTGAGCCATAGATGCCGTATATAGTAACTCCTCTGATGGATCTAGGCAGAAGAAATGGAAAATTTTATAGAAAGGAGTCACCATTCTAGGTGCCATTAAGAACACCCACAATTCATGAAAAGAGATAAAAATTTCAACCTTACCAGGAGTTTGAAAGCAGTTGATCGGCAATCCTTGTGGATGATTTTGAGGGGTTCAAGATTTCAGTGACAAAAGTAACTGTAGATGTGGTGGAAACAGCAAGGGAACTAGGACTAGAAGTGGAGCCTGAGGATATGACTGGATTGCTACAATCTCAGGGTAGAAATGTAACGAATGAGGAGGAGTTGCTTCCTGTGGGTGAACAAAGAAAGTGGTTTCTTGAGATGGAACCTACTCCTGGTGAAGGTGCTGGGAAGATTGTTGAAAAGACAATGAAAGATTTAGAATATAAATGTTCTAAATAAATAAAATAAATAAAAACATAAACTTGATAAAAGCAACAGCAACGTCTGAGAAGACTGGCTCCCAGTTTGAAAGAAGTTGTGTTCTAGGTAAAATGCTATCAAACAGTATTGCTACGAAACAATCATTTGTGAAAAGAAGAGTCAATCGATACACCAAACCTCATTGTTGTCTTATTTTAAAAATTGCCACAGCCACCCCAACCTTCAGCAACCACCATCTTGATCAGTTAGCAGCCATCAACGACAAGGCAAGACTTTCCAACAGCAAAAAGATAACAACTTGCTAAAAGCTCAGATGATGGTTAACATTTTTTATCAAGAAAGTATTTTTAAATTAAGGTATGTACACGGTTTTTTTGAGAAATGCTACTGCACACTTAATAGACTACAGCGTACTATAAGCATACCTTTAATATATACTGGGAATCCAAAAAAAATTCATTTAACTGGCTTTATTGCAGTGGTCTGGAACTGAACTGGCAATATCTTTGAGGTATGCCTGTACTTGACTTGTGTAATTTGTATCTAAGGGATTCCTATCATCATTTCCATTTTGTAAAGGAAGAAACTGAGACCTAGAAGGTTCGATGACTTCTCTCAAGGCCATAGAACTGATGAGAGCTGGTAATCAAACGTAGGTTTCTCTGGCATCGATAAGTCTTCTTGGATCAGGTGTCTTCTGTAGCAGCTGGTAGGCTGCTAAACCCAAATCCTTAGCCTATTTCTAGTGAGTGTACAGGGTCTGATGAAGTATATTAAATTAAATTCTGTTTTTCTTTTATTTTCACTATTATTTCCCTATTTCCAAGATGTATTTACTTATCTGTATCATATATATTATTATATGTTATAAAATACTTTAGTTTTAATATTATATATAATATATTATGTATGTTATATATATGATATATGGTATATAACATGATTATATTCTTTCTATAATTATATATATAATGAACTAAGATATTTTTCGGCAAGATATTTAGGGGATGTAATATCAAGTGAGAAGGAGATACCTATATAAATAAATGACAATCCAGACCCAATAATTGTTAATAGTTTTCCATAGAGTCTTAAAAACAAGCATGTCTGTCATCTCCCATTTCTTTGCTACCTTCCTTCCTTCTCCCCACTCCCCCCCTTCTCTCTCTCCCCATCCTATTTTTGAGTTGTAAAAGCCTAAAGCGACTGCCAGACTTTAGGCTACGTGCAAATTAACTTTTCTTTTTAAATTGATTGACTCAAACTCATGTTTGAGTTTGCTAGAGAAATGTTTGGGAGCTTTTTCCATTCTTTATTCTGGTGTCAGCTGACTTTGGTTATAACAAGTCCAACTGTTTTATAACACATTGTTTCCTCAGGAAAAGTAGCAAATGAAACGTATTATGTGAAGCTAGTGAACAATATAGTTTTATCTCTTTGTTGAGGGTGAGAAAATGACCATCTTGGTCACTGTTGAGCATTTTATTATTATTTTTTAATGATTATTTTGTTTTTGAGAGGGAGAGACAGAGCGCTAGCAGGGGAGGAGCAGAGAGAGAGGGAGACACACAATCCTACGCAGACTCCAGGCTCCAGGCTCCAAGCTGTCAGCACAGAGCCAGATGGTGAGGGGTGGTGGCGACTTGAACTCATGGACCACGAGATCATGACTTCAGCTAAAATGGGACCTTAACCGACTGAGCCACCCAGGTGCCCCTGATTTCTATTGTTAGTGTACTGTTGATGGATGTTCTGCTTATCAGCCTCTCTATATTGCAATAAATTCCCTTTTTATCTCTCAGGTGGTAGTTTTTCAATTTAAGCACCAATCTTCAAGATTTTGTTCCCATATACTCTAATTGAATTTTGAATATTTAAAATTAAGGATCTAACAGTTTTCATCATAATTTTAAATAGTTGTCAAAAGTTTAGTTACTAGTATTTTATAAATATTGACACAAAAATAAAATGTGCATATCACTCATTTTAATGACTCCTGTGGAATATACTCCAACAAAATCATGACCCATTTAAGAAAACAAAATGCATGAGCAGTTTCTTTCATACTTACCAAAATTCAATACCATTGCTTCTCCTCTGAGAACTTTACAACTCCATGGTCTGCTGATCCCTTTTGTATGGGTCATGTGAAAATTCCCATTAATAGAAGAACTCATTGGGTGGCCAGACCGGGTTCTGTAGATGTGCCTCTGTAGGAGTGGTGGAGCTCGAAGCCGGGCCACTTAGGAGGCTGCTGGTCCTCAGAGCTGTTCATCAAGCTGTGGTCAGGGGGGGTCATCTGTAAAAAGTGTGGCAACCTTTTTACAATCTTCTGTCTGAAGAAGATTGAAGTAGAACCATAAAGGGTACCACAATAGCCAACGATCTTAAATTGAAAATATCTGTAAGAATACACAACTAACTTTACCCTGCTCAGATAGTAATGGATTCTGGATTTCTTCCTTTTTGCCTTCCACATTGTGTCTTGGACATAGAAAATGCCTAGGAAGTATGTTCTGCTCTCTTTATATATTATCTGTTAAATAGCCACAGCTTATAAAGGATCAGAGTAGCATCCTGCATTGTGATTTGGCATGGATAAACTAAAAAGGGTACCCCCAAACTTCTCCAGATATTTCGACTTTAAGAATTTTGATCTGTTTTCTTGAACAGAGTTTGAAAAATTAAGCTATCCAAGCTCTGAATAAAGAAGAGAAGGAGGAGGAGGAGGAGGAAGAGGAGGAGGAGGAGGAGGAAGGTGTAGACAAGGAGGAAAGATAAAGAACAGATGGAGCAAACACACTTTTTCGGGTAAGATGTTTTGAACTACAAATAAGAGTAACCAACAAAAGTGGCATCAACAGTAAGGAGGTTGTTATCTCACATAGCGGGAAGTCTGGAGCCAGAGCAGTTCTAGGGTTGGTTTAATTACTTAATGACATCACCAAAGGTGCTTTCCAGCCTCTTGCTGTGCCATCCTCAGCATTTCAGGGATCTTCTCTCATGGCTGCAAGATGGCTGTATTGGTTGCAGGTGTCACACGCAGACAGGACAAAACGAAAGGAAGAAGAAAAGTGGTGTTGGCTTCAGTAAATATCTTTTTATGAGCAAGGAAAAGACCCCAAAGCATATTCTCTCTCAGTTCCCATTGACGAAGACTGGGTTGCATGTCCACGCCCAAACCAGTCATTGCAAAAAGAAGTAAAGAAAGTCCCCTGAAGCAAAAGATCACATAATTCCTGAACAAAGTAGAGTTATATTAGCAACAGAGGAGGAGGAAATGCCTCTTGAATTAGACATCAACAATGTCTGCCACAATATAACATCAGATTAGTCTGTCTGCTTCCCATCTTGCTTTCTTTGGATTTTCCTTTATGGATCTACTCCTTTGGTCACCTTCCTCCCTGTGTAGTAGTAGTTACATACTTTGGATGTGCTTCAAGGTTAGACTCAGTTATGGTTCAGTTAGCAGTAGTTTATCCCTTTGCCTCAATGAATGATTCTGGGTGTGGCTATACTTAGTTCATGGCCATGGGCATGGCCATAAGGACTAGTTCATGTCGATCTGATCAGAACAAAACTCAAATCTGCCTTTGGAAATCAATAGTTGTCTCTTTCTCCCACATCTGAGTGAGCTTGTGAGTAGCCCTGGCTTCTCCTGGCAGCCATTTTGATCCCTGAAGGAGTTTAGCAACAGATGAAGTCAATATGGCCTGTGGAACAACCAAGAGAAACACACAGAAATTGAGTTTGACCCATGAAAGGAGTGTGCCTAATTCTATTCTATCTCTGGATTTTTACATGAATCAACACATCTATGTGGTTGGTTAAGCCAGTTTGAATTGTAAAATAAACACTTGCTGAATAATACACTTAAGAAAACTCCTAATTATAGCTTTTCCTGATTTAAAACTCTTCAACATCTCTCCATTGTTCTCAAGATAAAGTCTAGAATATCCAGGCCTATCCCCATCACAGCCTCTACTCCACCTTACATTTCACTGCCTTGAAATATTTTTATTTCCTGCGTTGTGTGGTGCTCTGTGCCATTTGCAGGCCTTTGCACACCTTACTTTCTTTTCCTGGAATACCTGACCACACTTTTTTCCTGACTACTACCTACTTGTCTGTGGCAGATATCATTGCTGGTTGCTTAAGATCATCCCCTAGAGGAAAGGGCGCTGATGTAAGAGAGGAGGCCGGCTGGGTCTGTCAATTGAGCATGTGACTCTTGATCTCAAGGTTGTGAACAAAGTAGAGTTATATTACACATTGGGTGTGGTGCCTAATTAAAATTAAAAAAATAATAAAGTAAAAGTAAGAGTAGAGGATACCTCTCTATCTCCTGTCTCTTTAACCACACCCTCTTAGAGCTAATTTACTAGAGAAGTGCCTTTTGAAAAGAAAATCACAATTTCCATAGACTCTTTTTTTTTAATGTTTATTTTTGAGAGAGGAAAAGACAGAGGGCAAGCAGAGGAGGGAGAGAGAGAGAGAGAGAGAGAGAGAGAGAGGGAGACACAGAATCCAAAAGAGACTCCAGGCTCTGAGCTGTCAGCACAGAGCCTGACACAGGGCACAAACTCGGGACAATGAGATCATGACCTGAGCTGAAATCAGACGCTCAGCTGACGGAGCCACCCAGGGGCCCCTTTCCATAAACTCTTGAATGCAGAAGTCTATCTTACCTGTCAAGAGCCCTGTTTGCAAACATCTTCATATCCAGTGGCCTAAACTGACCCAGAATTTCTTCATCTATTATTTAACTGTTGGTTCAAAACTTTTACTGAGTGTAAGTACACAATCTCATCAGCTAATTGGATCTTGCCTTTAAAGAACTCATCTCTTCTGCATCTGAACTCAAACCGTGAATATTTAAATGTTAATTGTTGCCTTTTTTGGTTACTAGTGTACCATCTGGTAAAATGTCTTTGTGTGCTTACTGTATTGTATTTTATGAGTATTGAAAAGCTTGGTATTTATTTAGAAAATCCATAATAACACGGACGAAGGTAACGTAAAAGGAAAGCACAAAATACCTTCTTGTTTAAAGGTTTATTTTGTTTCACTCTGTTGTAAGTAATGCACAGAGGAGAAAGAGGAAGAAACAACGATGCTGGCAATTTCAGAGCAATGAGAACAGAATTCGCAAAGCACTGATTCACCTCTAGGAGCTTGTTTGGGCAGAACTGCTCTGCCTTTCGTATCACAGAAAAACGGACCAACGGCATTTGTTGACCCATTTTATAATAATCCACAGTTACCTAAATATTTCATTTTGTAATCCCTCTATGGAAAACCTCCTACTACAGAATCAAGACATGTACTAGTCTCAATTGCGGAATCTTAAGTATTTCTGCAGTTTCTGGTCTGGTAAATATGTCATACGGTTTACTTTTCAAAAAGTGACACATAAAACACTTAATTCAATTTAACAACAAGGTTTGGCTTCTAGGCAGTTTCTTGTGTGTGACTTCAACAGGTTTTCTTGGGTTGACTAAGGGCATTTGTATGGAGTATCGCATGAACTAATGATGGTTGTCCACAGAAAATTAAGTGTTACCTTGCTATTTATGCTGCTATATCCCTTGGTGCAAATCCCAACGGAAGGCCTACTTCTCCAGGAACAATTCCTAGCAGAATATCCTTCCAGTTCCATGATACTAGAGAGAGAACTTAAAACATATGAGGGGGGAAAAAAAGCACACTTGGGCCTTTTGTTCTTTATTACCTTGGTGGTGTGGTCACGAACTCCTTTTTTCAAAGCTATAAAGCTTTAGCTGCAATGAAAATCCTTCCTGCCATGTTGCCCAGCAACAGCTGAACCTTAGTAAATGAGGACTATTTCACACTGTTACGAAGACAGTCCTGTGTGGAATGAGATGGTACTCTTAAGAATCCTCTGTTTCATGTGTTTATTGAGGTTAGTAGCTTCAGCCTGCTTTGGTTTATTGTGAGGCAGAACGCCTTGGGTTAGTCCTGTCTGGTCTCTATCTCTGTATGTTGGGTTGAGACACATGGTGGGAGGGTTGGTTAATATCACCTTGGGAACAAAACTGGGAAGAGGGACACGTTTGTCTTCAAAGCCAGCTTCATATTAATCTTTGATTTCTTCTCAAACTTAATTTTTAATTACACGGTGATACATGAGTACATTCTCCTTATAAAAATGGAATGGTGTGGTGAGTCTGAGTTTCCCTTGACCACTCTTTACAAGCTTAACTTATTCCCAGAGGTCACTGTTATCAGTGCTTCAAGGATCCATCGAAGAACATTTTCTATGTATTCATATATATATGAATGGGGTTATGGGACATTGTTTTGTGTGTGTATATGAGTGTTTGCTTTATAAAAAGGAAGGTCATACTGTGTATTTTGTTTGGTCACTTGCTTTTTTCAATCAGCAATATTTCTTGGAGATCTTTTATATGCATACTATTCCTTTTAATAGCTGTGTATATTCCTTGGTTTGGTGTGCACACAATAGTTGACTTAGCCCTTCTGCCCTTAGTAAACTAGGATGTTGTGTCCAGTTTCCTTTTTCTTCCCTACTTCCTGGAATTGGCCAATGCCTTCTACTTTGGGGCTTCCAGGGTCCATACATTGTCCCCATGATGCTAAGCAGTAATCACGGAGCCCACTGGGCCATCTCCTATCATATAAGGTTTCCCTTCCATTTACTGAGAGAGAAGTGCCAGGTTAAACTAACTTATTCTGGAATCTTCCTCCATTTCAGAACATGGGATGACTCCCTGCTCCTTGCAACAGTGGTCCTCAAACTTCATAGTCATGTTCGTGCTTCTGAACTTGGCTTATTTTGTTTCTCCTGCTTGGATTTCCTTTTTCATTCTCCCCTTCTAGCCCTCAGTTCTACCTGGCAGATTTCTACTCATCACTCAAGGCCCAATTTAAATGTCACCTTCTACACAGCCTTCTTTTGCTCTCTCCCTATCCTTCCCCTTTACTTGATCCTTTATCCCATTACTAATAAAATGTGTGCTTTGCTACACATACACACACACTCACGTACACACGTTTTTTATGTTCAGTTATACAGGGTCCCTAGGTATAGTTGTTAAAACCGTGTACTGCACAAGACTGTGGGGCATCTTTCACATTAGTAATTGTTGCACATTTATTTTTGAAAAATTTACGGCAGATGACAGGAAAGTGTCTTGAAAAAAAGGGCAACTTTTTCAAAATTGCACAATGGACCATTTGGGAGAGCCTGAAGTCTGGTTATATAGGGGCTATTTTCTCCATAGATTCTGAATCCTTCAGGGGATGGATTAATCTACCATAGTGACCTGTGATTTACCAAACTATTAGCATATTTATTGGCACAAAACAGTAATATAAAATAACCAACATCTACTGAACATTTGCTATGAATTAGACACTTTCTAAGGACTTCTCATGTTTCAATTCTTTAAGGTTATTTAATTCTTACAATGACAATACAAGGTGGCTGCAATTATCATTCCATGTTAGAGATGACAAAACTGAAGCACAGGAAGGGTAAGTGATTTGCCTGGGGTCACACAGCTGGGATTTATCCCAAGCAACATGACTCTTAGCTCCAGCTCTTGACTATCCAAATACATTTATTTGAATAATGGTGTTCTGACTACAGCTTAATTTATTTAGTTTTCTAAGGTAATAATTTTAGGCACTCCTTTGTAGCCTTAGGCATTGTGTGGGGTGGGGGAGAAGAAAAATAATAATAGCTGATATGTATATAACCCTTCACATAATTACAAGGCATATTCACATATAATGATAATAGTTTCCATTTTATTTATTTATTTATTTATTTGTGTTTTTTTTTTTTTTTGAGAGAGAGCAAGCATGAGTGGGAGAGGGGTAGAGAGAGAAGGAGACACAGAATCCGAGTAGGCTCCAGGCTCTGAGCTGTCAGCACAGAGCCCAATGCCGGGCTCGAACTCACAGACTGTGAGATCATGACCTAAGCTGAAATCAGATACTTAACTGACTGAGCCACCCAGGAGCCCTCCATTTATTTTTATTAAGCGTCTCTTACATGGTAGTCAACTCTCTAGAAGATTTTTTACACACATTCATTAGTCCATTTAAAAATCATAATCATATGCAAAAATTGGTAACATTAGTCACACAGAACAGTGAAGGAAACTGACGTATTGCGAGGCTGAATTACTTGCCCAAGGCTATACTGCTAATTGCACGTGCGGTCTAGGATTGCCCAACTCCCTATTCCTTGACCTGCCGTTACCTTTTTATAGAGGAGGAAACAGAATCTCAGAGTGGTTAAGAGCCTTATCTTCATCTTGTGACTCAAAAGCTCATATGCTTTGCTATATAGCATGTTGGCCTTTAGATTAGCTTAATATTGAAACCAAACTGCTATAAATGGTGTTTTCTTTTTATTAACTCTGAATTATTGGCAAAACTTAAATCTGGGTCCTGAACCCAGGGATTCTGACTTCAACTGCATTATAACATCTTCCAATCAAGTTATGGACTGCAGACGGCCCCTTTTCCCCCGACCCTCACTGCAGTGTCACTCCAGAGCTGGTATCTCCATCAACAGCCAGCAGCCCACATCACCACCCCCAAAGGACGTGATCCTTTATGAACTTCAGGTGATAAAAGCAGAGATACATATTGCTGTTCATGTGACTAGAATGCCAAGGGTGCCTAGCTGGCTGAGAGTCATCTGGGAAAACTGGAACCTTCTGGTGGAGGAAGGGGGCCAGGGATCAGAGTCACACGGTGCTGAGCTCCCTGGAACCCGAGGAGTGGCAGGGTGCCCTCTGTGCTTGTCCACCCTGATCAGGGGTGAAAACTTTGCATTTGCTCTGGGAGGGATGAGGCAGTGCTGTTTGGACAGATGTAGCACCAGAAGCTGCGAAGTCAGTGTCCCTGTAGGAGATCACTGGGCTTGCCTCCCTGTCTCTCACTTGCCGATAGGCTGGTTAGCCAGGGCTTTGGGAATATTGTAAAGAAAGCATGCAGGGAGCCTAGGAAGCTAAGGCTGGTTTTGAAGGATGTCGTATCAGTTAGAAAAAGATCTCTGGTCTGAAGTGAAAGAAGTTTCACCCTGGGAGTGGAAGCCTGCTTGATTCCCAAGCCCAAGTTGTTTTCCTCATAACCCAACCCCTGACTCACCGTTAACTTCCTAACTGAGCATTGTTGGGACCCTTCATTTCACAGAGGAAGGATGCAGTGACATGCTCACACTTGAAAGCCTTCTGAGGACTCAGAAGGCCATACTCTTGGCCCCTTGGTGTAAAGCCTTTCAGACTGGCTTAATATTGGGGCCCAAATTGATTGCTTTTTGATCATCTCATTTCATATAAAACTACAGATGTTCATCTCATTTCATATAAAACTACAGATGACCATTTCATATAAAACTACAGATGACCATGGGCTCATTAACTACTTGAGGGCAAATCACTCACTCTGCCAGGCCTCGCCTGTGATGTAGCCCCTGCATGGGGTTTGAACTTAGCATTCTGCAGCAATGCCGAGCAGGCGGCCAGCATGGGGCCTGCAGGAGTGACTGCTGTCCAGTGTTCATGCGGGTCTCAATAAGGAGGCAGGTTTTGCGATTCTGTGCTGGATGTACAGTCAGGAGGGGTTGTGAATTAGTGGTTAGTCCATTTTTCCCACCGAGGAAGCTTTTCTTTTTAAACCTATCTGCTTGGCATGGTTCCATGTCCCTTTAGTTCTCTGTTTGTGTCTCTACATCAGCGAGCTGCTGCCTGCTAACCCCAGTGTCTGAGAACCTGGCTGCCACAGTAGGGTTCCCAGCCTCCTCTCTGGAACAGGTGGGCTTGGGGGCAGTTCCTGCCCAGGGCATAGGTAAGGCGGAGAATGAAAAGTACCCAAGATTTTGCACCTCATGTGACCCAGGAATACAACTATATGAAACATGGGAGAGCTGGGGAGACAATCATGACAATGTGGTGAAAGAAGAAAGAAGAAAGAGAGAAAGAAAGAAAGAAAGAAAGAAAGAAAGAAAGAAAGAAAGAAAGAAAAAGCAGAAGGAAGGAAGAGGGAAGGAAGGAGGGAAGGAAGAAAGGAAGGAGGAAAGAAAGGGAACTGGAAAAAGAAAGAACTAGAGGTGAGGTGAAGAATGGGATAATCCCTACTTTGGGGCACATACTGAGGTGTGGACCTGGAACAGACGGGTAGAACGGACATAGGCATGGCAATCACCATGTTAGCAGCACATTCTAGACACTGGTCATTCCAAGATCGGTGAGGAGGCAGGATAGCTGCCTGGGAGGGAAAGGAATCTCCAAGAAGAGTTTGTGGAGTCCAACTGCCATCTGTGAGGAGGAAGGTGACACTGTGGGGTCAGATGGTCAGAATCAATCTCTGTAAGAGATGGGCACCGCTGGCTGATGCTTGAGTCTGGTTCGCCACAACACCTGTGGCCACCGGACTGCAGAGCTGACGGTATGTGCTAGAAAGTGTCTGGCACGTGCTCATACCAAGCCCAGGGGAGTCAAGAATTGACAATCTATCAGGAATTAGGTCCAACCAAGGATCACGGTGAGCCTTGGTTTCTGAATGTACTTCTTGATTCCTGCCTTATTCCTAAGCTGACATTCAGGTGCGTGCTAATACGTACCGGTTTCCATAAGTCTCCAAAGCACTCAAGTAGGAGTTATGGACCCACCGCTCTGAGACTTTTCCTCTGATTCCCTCAGTGCCGAGTTGGACATCTCTGAAATAGCTGTGGAGGATTCATGGTTGACTGCTGGCTCATGTGGCCCTAGAAGGCATGTCTTAACTCTTGATATGATTGTACAAATGGGCTAAGAATGTTCTCAAGTGCTCGTGCTACTAAGAGAGCTTCAGTCATGTCAACTGCTCAGTTAACAATTGGAAAGTGCACTGTGGACTTGGTGAAAATTGTATGTTAAACATGTTTTGTCACAGACAGAGACGAATTTGGGGAAAAGTAGATTTGATGCACAGAGAACACCTCGAGCCTGGGTTTATTTATGCTCAAATTCCTCAGTGTCTACTAACAAAGATGTCTCTTCCCAGCAGAAATGCCAGACCACAGAGAGTTTTCCCCTGGGAATCTTACACATCTGGATTGGAAATTAAAAAAAAAAAACATCCAGTTATTTCTAGATAGTTGGAAGTTTAGCATAATCTAGCCATAAGAGCCAGCTTTTTCCCTTCCAGCACAGAGTTCTTCCCATTTTTCCAGGCTGCACCCCAGGTCCATTGAATCAGGTCTCTGGTGAGGCTTCAGCATTTTGCAGACCTCTCAGTGATCCGTGTGCAGTCAAGGCTTGGTCCATGGCTGTAGGGTGAGTCCTGCTCTCTAAGGCCAACTTATAAAATCGAAACCAGGTCACAGGTGTGATGGGATATAGATCTTCTCAGCCCCTACCATGACCAGAGCTACAGGGCAGTGCCGTGTCACCTCTGGCCTCAAATGTGACAGAGGTTGAGAGCACCTGGTGGTTTAAAATCAATTCTTCCATTTACAGAAAGTCGACATGAGTGCCATGATGCCAACAGCAGTCAATGGAAGCAGCCATTTGGGTCACTCCTGTAAGCTGGCAGCTTCCAACAGAGGGCACCTGCTATGTGCGTGCTTTGTTTCTCAATCTCTCTATTTCTCTCTCTCTCTCTCTCTCTCTCTCTCGTCTGTCTGTGCCCTGACTGTCTGCCTGCCTACCCACCTGTCATTTGATTTACTTATTTATATTATTTTCCCAACAGTTTTTAAAAGGGAGCCCTTGGAAAATATCATTATAAATCTTTAATAAGTAGAAGACATTAATGAGTGGCTGTTTATGTTCCTGGTTCCCACTCCTCTGGATTTATTCACCTGGTCTCATGTTCTGGGATTCCTTTCCTTACATGTCAGGATTTACTTACCTGGTGTCTCACCCAACCCCCTTATCCACATTTCCCTGTTTACCTACGTTTCCCATTCTTCATGGCCCACTGCCAGTGCTGTCTTCTTGGCACAGCCCTGCCATCAGAAATATAATCTCTTGCATTTCTGAGCTGCTGTACTGCCTGTAGCCTAGGTCTTAAAGCATCTATCACTTCGCACAGCAAGCAGGTGGGTGTCTGTAGATATGTCTTATCTCCTGGTGGTAGATGTTATTGGCGGCCTATCAACCTTCCCTTCACCTTGTGACAGATTGTGTTTTCCAGAAAGAAGCTGCAACAATAACTCCAGTCTTGTATATGCTTCCAGAAGCATATAGCCTAGGCTAGACCTAGGCTACAGGCACTACAGGAACCATCAAGAAGTGGAGTTTATGTTCCTTCCTTTTGTACCTGGGTTGGCCTTTGTGACTTCTTGCACAAATAGAATGTGACAAAAGTGAGATGAAGTTAGAAAAAGCTACACAGCGTCCCTCTGACTCTATCTTAGGACACGTGCCTTCAGAGCCCTGTGTTGCTATGGAAGAAATTCAGCAGCTTGAAAGCTGCAGTGCTGGAGAGACTAGGGAGAGACCATATAGAGAGAAACAGAGATGCCGAGGAGTCCCCTGGTGCTCTGCAAGGAGCCCCTCCCCCAGCTATGCCATATGCAGCAGACATGAGTTGTCCTTGCTGAGTCTTGCCCAAATGGCAGACTTGTACGCTAAATTTGATAGCTATTAAGATTGTTTTTAGGACACCAAGTTTTGGGTGGTTTGCTATGCTAATAAACAACCAGAGCATTGTTCTTCTTCCTTCCAAACACAATTTCAGTTTTGTTCAGCAATTTAGCCCTTGCCCACCACCTCATGTGCCCAACCTAGAGGGAGCTGGCCCCATCCCCAGTTCTAGGGATGGCTCTATTTGGCCGAAGGGTAGTCCCATCCACTTCCAAATGATTGTTTCAGGATTCAGTTCAGGCCCAAGTACAAGAGGAGAAGTTTGTTGAGGACTACTTGGTTTGTTCTTTTCTCTCCTCTGGGAAAACTTTTGGAAGCCACTTTCTTTCTCTTTTTTTTGATTTTGAAATGTGCAGACCTGAGGTCCAGAACCACTGCACCTCTATTATTACCAGCCTAAGATAAGCCTCCCTTATGGAGAAGAGCAGAGGCCAAAAGTATCCCAGAGGAATGGAGCCAGAAACACTAGATTACACCGTTCCTGAAGCTTGCCCAATGGCAGGACTTCCCAATACATGAGTGTATCATTAAGGTCAGGTTTTGCTGAGAGTCATGCATTTCTAAAGAAACAATGATTTAAACAGGATAGATGCTTAACACTCTCTCATGTAAAAGTCTATAGGAATACAGGTCAGGGCTGGTGTGGTGACCACATTCTCTGAAAGAGTCAGGGAACCAGGATTCTTCTCGATCATCAGTCCAATATCTCTACAATATGACCCTTACCCTTAAAGTTCAAGATAATGGCATCTGTTTTCCAGGCGGCTAGAAAGAGCAAGGCATAAGGAAGAAGAAGGCAGAGTGTTACGTACCATCTGTCTCTTGGGGAAGATTCTTAGACGCTGCCAAATACACTTCTGCTTATATATTTTTGGCTAAAACTTAGTGTGAAGAAAAGTAGTTTTTATTCTGGGTAGCCAAACGCTGGGGTAATAATGGCGGATATATCACCATGGGATATTATGGGACAACTCAATCTTTGATACAGTGAGGCAATGAACTTCTTTACCATTTAGAATGAGTTTATACTGGGTTTTCTGTTAACCTGTCCCCAAAGACATCTTGAGTAACACACCCTCTTTCTAGTGTGTAACCTAGACTACCTTTTAATCACAAGTCTGTTTACTCAGAAGTTCAAGTCCCGGTGACTTTGAATTAACAGACAGGAAGAGTCTCTCATCTTATATCTTCTAAGGGAGAAGATGTAATAGTACAAGGATAGTTTAAATCAGGGATGGAAATATCCTTTGTACCCAAGGCCAACCTCATCACATAACCTTGCAGGAAGACAAACCCATAATCTGTATTATTTGCTGTTATAACCCTGCACTTACTACAATGCCTGGCACATAGTAGGTGCCCAATAAATAGTTGTTGACTAAGTGAATGTGCAGATGAATTCTGATAGATTGATAGAGATTGTCCAAAGAACTGTGTTGAGGAGGATTCCAGGGCTTGGTATTGGCTAAGCTCAGGAAGGGGGATGCCAGGTTATTTGCCATCGCTGGTGATTGATGGAGAAATACCTCAGATGATTCTTTTTCTTTTCTTTTCTTTCCTTTTTTTTTTTTTTTTTTTTTTTTGAGGGAAAGAGAGAGTGAGCACGAGCAGGAGAGGGGCAGAGAGAGAAGGAGAGAGAGAAAATCTTAAGCAAGCTCCTCACTTAGCACAGAGCCCTGCATGGGGCTCGATCCCACGACCCTGGGATCATGGCCTGAGCTGAAATCAAGAGTCAGATATTTAACCCACTGAGCCACCCAGACACCCCATTAGATGATTCTTAATAGCAAGTATATGCTTGCATCTTACACATTTTATGTATATTTATTTTCAATTAAAAACCATATTTTCCCATACAATTACACTTTTTCCACATAAGAAAATCTACTACAGTAACTTGTGCATGGTAGGAACCAATCAATATTTGTTGAGTATCAGTCAGGTTTTACAAAAACTGTGCTCTGCACTCAGGTGGCAATCAACTGCCCCCTGACTGACGTGCTTTCATTAAATATTTCTACATATGCCTTCATGTGTATTTACACCAATCAGCACCTTTCTAACCTATGAAAGAAATAGAATCAGTATATCACAACTTGTAGGTGATGCTAAAGGAGCAGCAAACACTAGCAAAGGACTTGAACCAAAAAAAAAAAAAAAACCCACAACCTTTGAAGATGGTTTTTGTTTACTTTCGAGGAAAATAATTCAAAGTACATATTAAGCTCTAGGAGCAATGACAAGAACAAGAATTTCAAAGCAGTCACGGTGATAATGGGAAGCTAATGGGACCCATGTGCGCAATGTGACCTCCCAGTGGGAAGGAGCAGGGCTGTTTTGGATGGAATGCCTCACAAAGGAGGGAGGGCCAGTCCTCCTCGAGGAATCTTATAGGTGCTGGTGCATTTAGAATGCCAGGTCCAGGTTTTAGACTTATGGGCTCCATCCTTTAAAGAGGCTCATGTATGTGGAATAAAACGAGAAATGCACATACATAAAAATGGTTAATAACAGCCAATATTGAGAGAGGTTTTTTTATGTGTTGGACACCGCTCTATAATCACTTTATATTTATGCTTAATTTAGAGCTCATAACAAGCCCATGAGGTGGCTGCTACTACTTTCAGGAACTAAGTATTGATTTATGGTTAGAAATATAAGGAGAGCCCCATGCATAGCTTAGTTGAGAAGGATCAAGAAAGAAGTCAGAGTTGCTGACTCTAGACTACACTGCAATTCTTTAAGAACAGACTATGGCCACTTGTATATGACTTAGAACATGGAGGAAAGAAATGTACTTTGGAAAAGGAATGCAGGCTGAATGCTGAAAACAGCGTTGTAATGGTAGTGGGTCAAGATTGGTCTTCAGGGATGTGCCCCCTTTTTTTAAATGTTTATTTATTTATTTATTTTTTGAGAGTGAGAGAGACAGAGAGTGAGTTGAGGAGGGTCAGAGAGAGAGAAAGAGGGAGACACAGAATCCGAAGCAGACTCCAGGCTCTGAGCTGTCAGCACAGAGCTTGACGTGGGACTTGAACTCACGGACTGTGAGATTATGACCTGAGCCGAAGTCGGATGCTTAACCGACTGAACCCCCAAGGTGCCCCAGGGTTGTGCCCTTTTGAGACGCTGGACCACAGTAGCAGGGATAGAATGGGCAGCCTCTGTGGGTATTTTTTCCTTCAGTAGTAATCACACATAGGATATGGACCCCTTGACAGAAAAATGGTAGAGGGGATGTTGGTACAAGAGACGTTCTCAGAGGAGGTATCTTTATGATCTTTCTAACCCTTAGAGGTTATACATCTTTAGATTAAAATATATCCAACTCCAAACATTTTATTTAAAAATCACCATTTCTTCGTCTTTCTCTCCTTTCCTCTCCTTCCCTTCTATGCTTTCGTCCTTAAAAAGAATTAGATTACAGTGCTGTGAACTGGAACGGGAGCATATTAGATACACACCCTGTTGCCATCTTTTCCATCTTTATGATTTTTGTGGCCTGTGAATTACTGGAATGTTACAGGAAAGTTGACTGGGACGTTACCTTAATAATGGTAATGAAGGGGAGAGCAAGTAACGGGGTTCTTATAAACCCTCTCATTACTAGCAGCTCTTTCTTCTCCTTAGGTCCTTCCTGACATCCTTCTGTCTGGAAACTTCCTGAGTAACTCAGAGTGTACTTTCAGCAAAGCTATGATACCCAGCTCTGTGATGGAGAACTTCTTTGCAGAACCGTCTGGAAGCATTCCTAAGATGATTACAAGGATGAGGGCAAGTCCTGGAGAGTTTGTATCATCCAGTTTGAGGTATGATGAAAGGCAGATCAAGGATGATTCCTGAAGCCCAGTTCCCTTCCTCAGGGAAGCTCTGAGTTCCCCTGGGAGAACATCTAAAAGTCCTCTGAGAATGTCTAATTCGCTGCCGTACACAAGATATCACATCATGGAGGAGACCCTGGGAGCAGTTTCAATAGTGGAAGAAAAGTGGGCACAGATGACAAGTAGGGGAATTATGCAATGCCTAGGAGGAGACCATGGGGTAAGAATTCACATTCTATTTCCATTTTTGGATATTTTCACTCTAGTATCCGAGCATCTGCTAAATTAACTGATCAAATAGGGGCTGTGGTTCCCTCTCATTATTAGAACCTGTGATATTCTTTTGCAGAGATGCTTATTTTGAGAGAGAGAGAGAGAGAGAGAGAGAGAGAGAGAGAGAGATGAGTGGGGAAGGGGCAGAGACACAAAGAGGGAGAATCTCAAGCAGGCTCGGTGCTGCCAGAGCAGAGCCTGACTGGGGGGGCTGGAACTCATGAACTGTGAGATCATGACCTGAGCCAAGATCAAGAGTCAGAGGCTTAACCAACCGAGCCACACAGGTGCCCCTGTTCCACACTTTCATAAGTATTTGATCTAAAATTTCTTTACTTTTCTAAAATGAGAGAGCGCTTGAACAAATGTATGAGACTGCTCAAGGACTAAAGGGATAGATGTGATACTAGCAGGAATTTAGTCACACAGAGCGGGCGGAATTGGAAACAGAGAGCAACAATGAAGCCTCCCACCAGGTGCTATGAGGTAAGGAATCCAGTGAAAATACAACTGGCTACTTAAATTATTTTGGAAACAACATTCCAGCTGCCAAACACACATTGGGATTTCTTCCTTTCTGCCATTAAGACTCCTAATCATTTGGGATCAATGTCTCCAAAGAAACCAAAAAACGTTCATTGACTTTTAGGGCTCAGTGACTCTCTGACCACTAGTGGAATTGTCCCCAGAGACTGAGGTGTGACCTTCGGCTTTTTGTCAAAGCTTTGATACCTTCCTATGCTTCAGGTGCCAAACTGCAAACCTTAATGCTCTGAGGGTGTCGGAATGGTAAGGAATTCAGTTTTGGCAATAAAAGTGCTTCCATCTCCTGGAGTTCCCCCCTCCCCACCCCCACCCCTCCACTCCCAGGCCCGAAATTGTTGTATATTTCAGGAGAACTCTTTCATGGCTTGAACTCTGGGAATAAAACCTTCTTGGGGTCTGCAGTGTTTTCCCCAGTGATCTCAGTCCCATGCCTGAATCCTTCTGCTTTTTCATTCCTCCTTCTGCCTGTCCTTTATCTTCCGGCTTGAGACAACATGGAATTATAATTGTAGGAATTCTGAGCCTGTCTGAACAGGGGGTCGATGGGGGGAGGGGGTGTGCAAAGTGTCAGGCCTCCCAGGGGCAGAGCTAAGTGCTGATGGATAGCCTGTCTGCTGCCTGAGCCGGGACGTGGCCCTGTGACCTGGCCCTGTGACAGCCACACTTTAACAAAAACTGTTTCAAGAGGCTTAATTCCACATTGTTCTGTAGGCCTAGCTATGGCTCTTCAAATCTGAATGCCAGACTCTAACCTGGCAGAAATGTGCCAGGTATGTTCCAGTTTCTTCCCAGCCTTTTTGTCTCTGGCGCTACAGAAGTCCCTATGGCTCCCCATTCAACCAGGGACCTAGTTTTCCTTCCTCCTTCCCTCCCTTCCACTCCCCTCCTCTTCCTTCCTGTAGCTCACCGTGTTTTACAGGAGCACCTCAGACCTTATTCATCTTATAGCTGAAAGTCTGTGCCCTTTACCAACCTCTCCCTATTCCCTCCTAGGTAAGAATCTAGTTTCTTGGGGCACCTGTGTGGCTCAGTCCATTAAGCGTCTGACTCTTGGTTTTGGTTCAGGCCATGATCTCACAGATTGAGCCCGGAGTTGGGCTCTGCGCTGGCAGCACAGGGCTTGCTTGGGATTCTCTCTCCGTCTCTCTGCCCCTCTCCTGCTTGTGCATGCGCGCGCTCTCTCTCGCTCTGTCTCAAAATAAATAAACTTTTTTTAAAGAATCTAGTCTCTTGTCCCATTTTTGGTTGTGAAGTGGGTAAGTTTCAAATGGGGCTAATGTTCCATACAGCCTCTGATTTTAACCAGGTTTTCAGGCTGAAAGCTGACACTGATTCTGTGACACAGGTACCTGAGAGGCCGTGGTTAGGGGCGCGAAGCAGCTTCAGCGGCAGAAATTCAGGGACTGAGATGATTAATAACGAGCTCTTCTAACATAAGCAAGGAGCTTATGTTTCTTGGAACTGAACCACTATAGCTTCACAAGAAGCAGAGGGATGATCCAGTGACTTTGTTTCTGCTGGGAATATGTAGCATTTTTTTAAAAGAATTGATCCAGTTTTCAAAACAACGTAAAGATTTCTTTTTGTTTGTTTCCTTTCTTTCTCCTTCCTTCTTTTCTCCCTTCTCTCATCCCTCTTTCTCCTTCTCTCCCTTCTTTCTTTTTTTCCCTCTCTTGCCAATATTTCCTAATATAAAGAATCCAAAGAAAGTCATTTCTTTGTTGAAAAATAGAGGATGCGCACAAACGAACCATTACGCTTTATGATGCCCTGGGTGCTCTGTTCATACCACATTGCTGTTTTATGACACCTATCAAGGATTATGGGCACAGGGATTAAGAGAAAGTGCCTTTTATGTGTATTCATTTCATAGTTATGCTGTGTACTGCCTTGGCTTCCACATTAATAGACAAGAAAGAGAACTTGGAAAGGAGGTGGTGTACCAGGCATTTAAAACTCAGTTTCACCACACGAGGGGACTCTTCATTCTGTCTTCCCAGCAGAGGCCTTGTTTCATGGGACAGTCATGTCCCCATAGCATGTGGCCTACTCTCTCCCACAGCGTGGTTGCCCACTCAACTCTGACTGTGGAGATGGAAGATACTAGTCTGAACTGCCTGGCTCCCTCACTCTATTGTGACCTTCTGGAAGGAAAGAACCATGTCTTTAAAAAAAGTTCAAGAGCACCTGAGTGGCTCGTTTCGTTGAGTGTCCGATTTCGGCTCAGGTCACGATCTCATGGTTAGTGGGTTTTGAGCTCTGCATCGGGCTCTCTGCTGTCAGTGCAGAGCCCACTTCAGATCCTCTGTCCAGCCTCCGTCTCTGCTCCTCCTCTGCTCACTCTCTCTCTCAGAAATAAACATTTTAAAGAACAGTCCAAACTTTAGGTCCCACGCAGATATTATAAAGGACAATAATTAAACTACAATACATGATTTGTGCTCAACAAGTGATGATAGTGTTTAGCTTTTAGGTGAATTGCCTTTGAGAATGTGTATGTAAATAAGGGGGCACAGAGTATTGGGCAGTCTGTTTATTCTGCTATAATTTAAAAAAAAAAAAGCATGACAGGGGGCAACTGGGTGGCTCAGTCAGTTAAGTGTCTGACTTCGGCTCAGGGCATGGTCTCAGGGTTGTGAGTTCGAGCACCACATTGGGCTGCATGCTGACAAAGTGGAGCCTGCTTGGGATTCTCTCCCTCTCCCTCTCTCTCTGCCCCTCCCTCTACTCGTGTTCACTCTCTCTCTCTCAAAATAAATAAATAAACTATAAGAAAATATTTTAGGGGCACCTGGGTGGCTTAGTCGGTTAGCGTCCGACTTTGGCTCAGGTCATGATCTCGCAGTTCGTGGGTTCGAGCCCCGCATCAGGCTCTGTGCTGACATCTCAGAGCCTGGAGCCTGCTTTGGATTCTGTGTGTATCTCTCTCTCTCTCTCTCTCTCTCTCTCTCTCTCTGCCCTTCCCCAGCTTACCCTCTCTCTCTCTCTCTCTCTCAGAAATAAACATTAAAAAATACTTAAAAAATATTTTAAAGAAAAGAAAGACAGGACACCAAGATAGTGTAGCTCGGGCTGTAACTATGCATGCTACTAGCTGAGGTAATAGTTTAATTACAGCCCCACGTTTTACAATTCAATTGCTGTTCCTTTCGACTTTTCCCTGTGGAATTCTCCAGAAATCTTTCAGCTGTGAATACTTGTGTGTGAACACCAGCCCTGCATGAGTCTCTGTGTGCAGAGCCCTGATAGACATCACATTCGAGGACTGAGCAGGGCAGGAAGAAGAGCAGCCAGCAAAAAGACAATCACAAGACAGGCTCCTCTGGCTTCAGGAACTTACCATCTTGCTCAGTGCATAGATCATGCATGAAACCCACCATCTCTCACCACCTGACCACATGTTTACTCCTTAGCTCTTCAATGACTCCAAAGAAGCTGGTTTGAGGCTGTTAGAATGTGTTTTCCTGAAACAATGGGGGATAAACTAAGTATCTCTAAATGGAACTGGTACCTCCAGGTTCCAGTCTGCATGTATTTTATACACGGACACACACTCGTAGTTTCTTTGGTTATGGTGGGTCCCCTTTGGTCTTACCTGAGGTTTGTCACATCCTTTCGCACCCATAGTGACTACTAAAGATATCAGGTCTTTCCTAATAGCTCCTGGCAGCCCAGCAACCTTCAGCAGTTGTGGTTTCAATTTGTATTTTGTCTCTCAGACACTCGGTCGCAGGCTTATCTTCACCATGAGGTGAGTGAGGGTGGAATGGGCAAACTGTAAATCATCTTCCGGAACATGTTCTCAAGGGGCTACTTCTAAGGGACCAAGATCACGGCAACCTCTGTAGTACTTTCCACCAGCAAGTTCAAAGCTATTGTGGGGGCGCTTAGTTGGTTTAGCGGCCGACTTTGGCTCAGGTCATGATCTTGCGGTTCCTGAGTTCAAGCCCCACGTCGGGCTCTGTGCTAACAGCTCAGAGCCTGGAGCCTGCTTCAAATTCTGTGTCTCCTTCTCTCTCTGCCTTTCCCCTGCTCATGCTCTGTCTCTCTATCTTTCAAAAATAAATAAACATTAAAAAAAAGCGCTATTGTAGACAAAGCCCAATTGATCTCAACACACTTTTTCTTTGGAGGAAGATAGTGTATCCTATTTAAAGGGAGGGAAACTGAGACACATGGGGGAAGTTACTTTCTCATGGGGAGCTTGTGACAGACAGGAATGTCTGTTCTTGGTTACAGCTTCTTGCCTTCAGCTTGGGTACAGAGAGGCTGATGTTGATTCAGAGTGGGTTCCTCTGATGGATCCTTTATCTGACAATGGGAGTGACTTATGCCAGCGTGCCTTCCTTGGAGTCCAGAAAGAAGCTTTGCACTTTGGGGATTTTGCTGACCAAAACATAAGGGTTTGTTCCAGGAATGCTGATTGTCAGGCCAGCGGGGCCTTGTAGTGGCCGTGTGGTGCTGGGAAAGCCACTTTACTGTCAGATTGTTTCCTTATGTGTAAAATGAGAATGCAATATGATGACAGGATGGAGTTTCTGTGAGAGCTGAATGGGATAATGCACCAGAGTGTTTTTTTCTTAAGTTTATTTATGTTTTTTCAGAGAGAGAGAGAGAGAGAGAGAGAGAGAGAGAGAGTGAGCGAGCATGAGCAGGGGAGGGGCAGTCAGGGAGGGAGAGGGAGAGAATTCCAAGCATGCTCTGCATTGCCAGCGCAGAGCCCTATGCTGTTCCGGGTTTGCACTCAGAAGCTGTGAGATCATGACCTGAGCAGAAATCACGAGCCAGATGCTTAACTGACTGAACCACCCAGGCCCCTTCCCAGGAAGTGTTTTAATTAAAAGAAAAAAATTGCATGTGTTTATTTTTATAAATGAAAAACTTTATACAAACTGAAACATATACATGTTAAATATTAACATTCTGTAAGAATCTGTTCATCTACCACTCACTTTCTTTGGCATTTCTTAAAAACAGGATTCTTCCAGCTTCCTGTCCCATTCACTGACCCTCACTCTCCTAACCTGTTTTCCTGAAGAACTCTGTTCTTATTGTTGTCTCCAGTGGTTTTGTCTTCATGTTCGTCCTTTTAGAAGAATGTGGCTTCTGATACTTTTCAGGTATTTTGATTATAATCATTTATTTGGATTAAAAAGAAATCACAACATATATGGATAGAGTAACAGATCAGATAATATCCAGAAGTGTGTGAAGTAAAAGTTAATCGATTTCCCTTCCTTCCAATCCCACCCCACTGCGGTAGCCAGAGTTAACCATTCATGTGTCTGCCACTTCTTTCTCTGTGCCTATGCAAACACATCTAATGTGAATATATATATTCTATATTCTACAATAACTTTATCCTCTATAGAAAGACGATCATACAATAAATATTACTTTGCTATTTGCATTTTGCTTTAAAATATAACATACTCCGTCAGGTTAAAACACACATATTCTTTTTAATGGATACACCGTATTTCAGAGTACAGATATGCCATAATTTCTTCAATTATTGTCTTCTTTATCGTGATTCAATTGTTCACGTTTTTCTCCCCTCGCTCCCAGAGAATGCTGCAGTACTCAAATACAAGTATTTTAAAATACATTGGTGCTTTTATTGCCATGTGTTAGATTTTCAAAAGTGGTGTCATCGGGTCAAAGGGGAAAGTGCATCTTAAAGTGTATTAAATGTTGTCAGATTGTTGTCAAAAAGATTATGGCAATTCATGCTCCCCCTGTAATATATGGCAAAGGCTGACTCCCCACATGCTGGCCACCATGGTTGCCATCAACATTCCTGATAGCTTTTAATTTGTGTTTCCTTGATTATTGATGAATATGAGTATTTTTTCCTGCACAAACTGGTGATTTTTAGTTCTATTTCTGTGAAATTCCTATTCAATTCTTCACCTTTTTTTCCTATGACAAATCCTTTTCATATTAATATTAACTCATTTGCCATAGGTAGTTCAGATGGTTTCTCCTAGTCTATTATTTGCTTTCTGTTCTTACAGCATCTCTTGTCACATAGAACTTTTAAGTAATTCACTCTCCTTTTAGAAATCTTTCCCTTGTTTTCTGTGGTGCTGCAGTATCCCTGGTTTTTCCCCATTTCCTTTTATCTCCTTGTTTCCTCTTCTTTTTCTTCGTTTTGCCCCATAGGTATGAGTTCTGACCACTTAGTCTTTTTTATTTCCTTTTTAAAATGTTGGAACATTTATCAATTCTTTTTCATTTCTCACCTTTATGCTGATGATGCCCTGATCTATATCTCTGTCACCAACCTATAGCCTCAGGTGTCCAGTTGGCCATCAGACATCTGTACTTGGGTCTGTCTGCCTCACCTCACAGACAACTTGGGTGAGAACACTTTCTTTAACTCCCCAAACCAGTTCTTTCCACCAACTTTCCAGACTTCTTCAATACATTAGTTCTCTGTTACCTGGACTTGAAACTTTGGGTTCACCTTCAACCCTTATAGCAAGGCACTCATCCAAGTTTTGTCAAGTCCAATCCTTTCCTCTCTATGCCTGATGGCCCCTCCCGCTCTAACACCTGTCACCTTGTAAGGAAATACTCCCATTTTTATGGATGTGTAAATCCTCCCATGTGGACACAATGGTGTAGTATATTAGGAAATGCTCTTGTGCTAGGGGAGAGTGGAGACACACTTCAGGGTGAAAGTTGTGGACATGGGGGTGATGGACAGGAAATCTCACTGGTAGAATAAAGTCATGTGTGATGTTGATCACTGGAAGAACAAATGGTCCTGCAGGTAAATCTGTGGAAATGAGGAAAGAGTTCCACTAACAAAGATCTTTAAATCTGATGTCTACAAGTTACTCCGTATCACATGTTTGAAAGATGGTTTAGCCATATGGAACAGGCTAGAAGGTGTGTAGGGATATCAGCCTTTGGGGTGGTGTAGTGTGCATAGGACATCATGAAAAACAGGACTAGCTAGCTGTAAAAGGATTAGAGACTTGTGTTTCATAAGTCATATCGGTTTTCTGAGTACTCTTCCTGTGTTTCCACTCTACTCTCCTTTATGATTTAGTGAAAACTTTTACAAGCTTTGGCTTGTGTCAGTGTTGCAAGGGAACAGAGCAGACACTTCCTGGAATTAGCATGGTGGTGGTGGTGGTAGTGGGTGGGCTCAAAGGAGAGGAACGGAGTTAGAGCAGCCACAGTGCTTGGGAAGCAATGTAGTGAAGCAGTTGAAGGTATGGCTGTGTAGCCAGACTCCTGTCCACCACTTAGCAGCTGTATGACCTTTATCAAGTTACTGGGCACTTCTGTGTCTCAGTTTCCTCAGCCATAAAATTAAAGTGACAGTAATAATGATATCCACTCAATATGGTTGCTGGGAAGATTAAATATATTAATATATGTGAAGTGCTTAAAACAGTGCCTGGCGTACAATACATATTATATGAACCTCTGCTTTTCACCAGGAAACTCTACTTTAGGAACTAAAATTTGGAGGTTATGTATTTTACTCTGTTAAAGGAAAGGACATTATTATCTTAAATTCTTCATGCCTTGAAAAATCACTCACCTCCGTTTGCCACCTTGGTCCAGATTTTCTAGTCTCTAAACCATATACTGTATCTCACTCCCAGAATACTTGTTCTCAGAGCTCACTTCCACCAGGATGTTGGATTCATTCTGTCTGTGAAACATTGCCTTTTTTCTTACCATTTGCTTTGTTCAGGTGGGTCTCATATATTATTCTTTTTCCTACCTCTTTGACTTCATTAAGAATATTCCCTTACCTGGAAAGTCCGTCATTCCCAACTCTTTCCCTCACTTCCACCTCCACTCCACAATTACTATCTATTCTTCTAGATCTAGATTAATGCAAATGTTTCCAGGACATATTCTATGACTACCTTAGCTTTCAACTACTTATGGGTCATTTCTGGGGTGCCTGGGTGAGTCAGTCAGTTGAGCATCCAACTCTTGGTTTCAGCTCAGGTCATGATCTCATGTTTTTGAGAACTGCATTGGGCTCTGCGTTAGCAACTGGGAGCTTGCTTGGGATTCTCTCTCTTTCCCTCTGCCCCTCCCTCACTCATGCTGTCTCTGTCTCTTCAAATAAATAAATAAAAACTTAAAATTTTCATGGGATGTATATTAGATGTGTCACATATACCTTTCTTTGACTCAACGTATTTAGCTTTGAGCTGTTTGTCCCTCATTCTTTCCATTCATTTTCTTACAGTTCCTTTCATATTGCTGCCTGCCAGTATGTGAGTTGAGAACACCCAATCAAGGCCCAATAGAAATTAAGAACACCCAATAGAAATACATTATCACTGACACTTCTCATCGCCTATTCCAAATATCAATTGGTTGCCATGTTGTCTTGGTTCTACATCCTAAATCATTCTGTATTCCCTCCCTCTCATTAGTTTTTGTCTTGATTACTGAAATATATCCTTAGTTATTTCCTTGCTTCTAATCTTATTCTACTCTAAACCATCCTCTACACAGCAACTATAATAATTTTTCTAATACACAAATGAAATTGTCTTAGTCCTCTCTTTTGATATTCTAATGACTTTCTACTCTGGAAAGATAAAATCCCTTCCCTTTTTCCATCTGGTCTTCTACTCATCTCCCATCATTGCTCAACTTTTACTCTGAGCTTCAGCCATTAATGAATCATCATGCCATTTCCTGACTCTGTGCCCTTGCACACTTAGTTCCTTCTACCTGGAAGACTCTTCACTCATGAGCCTGCTTGGAAAACACCTTCAAGACGCTCCTTAAATGTCACTGTTTTGTGATTTTTTTCTAGCTCTCATGCTCATCTGAAGCATTATCTATCTCTATCATCTATCTATAAATAATTCAATCTTCATATATATTTATATATCATATAAAATAAAATAAATATAATTTATAAACTATATAAATACACAAATATATGTATACTCAATAAATATAAATTATAAAATAAAATATAAAATAATTCAATCTTTATGTATATACTTTATATATATTATATACGTATATAATTACACATCCACACTATATTGAAAGTAAATTATTTGTTTGTTTACAGGTCTGCCTCCCTTACCAGACTGAGTTCCTTGTGGGTGGGATTGTGGGTTATTCATATCCTTCTTATTTAGCATTATGCTTCATATGGTATAGGTGATTCATTAATATTTATTGAATAAATTAATAAACAGAATAACTCATACTCTTTATGACTAGAGAGTAAAGTCTGCACAGGCAAGCACAGTGCCTTTACATATACTCTTGCATCTCAGTCATGTCTGGAACTTAGTAGACAATCAACAAATATCTATTAACAATCTCTGATGAGCTCTGCCACATAGGTGTAGAATCTGTTTTATATTATTATTAACAAATGTTTTTAGGCATATATGCTATGCTCTCATAATTAGATTTAAGTTCCTTTAGGGTAAGGACAATATTTTATTCATTGCTAACCAAACAGTGACTCTTGCAGTACCATTTAATGAATGCCCATTGATCAAATAACCAGGTATCAAAGCCTGGATTATTTCCTTCCAACTTTTATGGCTTTTTTACTTCCTGGAGCAGTATCTGGCCTCTCCCATTAATGGTTCTTAGTAAAGATGTTGCTGCGGCCTCTGGGAACAACCTACTTTGGGCCAAGCAAGGGCTCTAAGCTCTTTATACACGTCCTGATGTGCTCTGACAGGAATCACATCTCTAGGTGTCTCAAATAACACACTCTTGAAAGCACCTGGTCGTTGACTTTTGCCAGGAAGTGGCAGTGCTCCAGGGCCGGTTCATTCCGGCTGGTGGTGAGTTGAGTGAGTTCTGGGCAGCCTGTCAAACTTGGGTGGCCATTTTCGATTCTGCCCCAACCAGCCGAGAACTCCTCTGTGTCTACTTATGTGCCAAGCAAAAATGATAATTGCCTCTCATCTATCTCAATGAGTTATGATGAGGCTAAACAAGACTATTCAATATGAAGGAAGCAGCGGTTGGAAGTGCTTGAACAGCATAAATGCAGAGCAGAAACCGGAAAACTCCTTCTCACCCAATATTAATACCTGCTGTGACCTATAGTTGAGTGATGAAAATTATAAATGATTAGGAAGTGGGGATTTGTTCCGTTAGATAAGTATAATTATAGAATTATGAATATGAAACATCTTTTTTCTTCCATTTTAATACATTTTAATCTAATTACAGTATTTATGATCTTCGAGGAATGTGTATTTCATTAGTAATGTAAAAAAATAAATAGTAGTTTATGTTCAAGTCCTCTATTTTTTGACAGATGGAGCAGGAAGGAGTGTCTCCTGAACACAGAGGCAAGAGTTGGTCTTACATGTGATCAGACATTGCCCCCTAGTGGTCCAAAGTGATCCAGTATTTCTTCCTGAAACAGATGTTCCAAACCAACACATTCTAGCCTGAGATACCTGAGGACCTTTCTTCCTTTCTCTCTCTGCCCGCCCTGTCCCCCAACGCCACACACCCTTTCTTTCTTACCTTGTCCTTCCTTCTCTACCGTGTTATTTAAACCACCATAACTGTTATGTATACTTTTATAATTCTACTGTAGTCTTACTTGCTCAGTTTGATAGTCAAGGAAAAATTTATTGAGTACCTGTTCCGCGTCAGGCATTTGCTACCAACATAAATTTTTGGACAACATTATCTGATCTATCCCTTTATTCTAACAGAGCAGGAATCTCATCATTTTCGTGGCCATTTTCCCAAGTTGTATGATGCATGTATATGTTTGTTTATACTTAATTGTTGTTGATTTCTTCTCACAATCATACAAGATCTGTGAAAGCAGGAATCATTTCTATGTTGCTCACTGTTTGTTGTGTATTTAGGACCTAGCCATGCATTTGGCATTATCAATAATGTTTAAGTGAACAGATAAAAGTTAAATCATTTCAATTGTAATGTGTTAATTGTTGATAGAAGCAAACACAGAGGATTATAGAAGCAGAGAGGAGAGCCAGCCAATTTGGGGAGGGAGAAGGGAGGGGATGGAGGTGTGTTCAGGACAGGTTCCTTAATGGAGACATTGGATGCCTGAGCTGCACAGGGTGGTAGGCAAGCAAGCAGAGAGAACAGCATGACCAAAACCACAGGCCTCGGAAGGAGCCTGGTGTGTTTGGGCTGCAAGGATCAGTAATGTCAGAAGGCGCCATGATGGAGACTATCCAATGGGTGATGGGCAGCCACTGCAAAAATGTGAGATAGCGACATTTGTCTTTTAAGCAAATCACCATATATTCTGAGCTGAGGATCAGGTTCTCTTCTATGCTGGGCCTAGTGTGCAAGAAGCACTCCATAAAAGTCAAATGCAAACACAAATCAGTAAGAATGGAAGTGAAATAAGGGCCATCAGGAGGGTGATTGGTGCAAGTAGAAGGTAAGTGAAGGGAATGGGCATATGTTTGTGTGTGGAAGAGAGAGCAAAGAACTGGGAATGAAGGTGACATTTTTGCTCTGATTGTGTAAACTGCATGGTAGATCCCCAATGACTCTGCTGAATGAATCAATGAAACTTAGGGCTAGTTGCCAGAGAAAATAGTGAGCTCAAGTTGTTGCAGTGAAATCCTACAGATCCTGCCATCTCTTCCATGTTCCTCAGTTGCATTAATCAAGTCCTATTTCTGTTCTGTCTGGTGTTGCACTGCTCACCCTATAGTGCCCTGATTGTGTGCACCACGCAAAGACCTAGACCACTAATGTACTTGGATTTGATCTACATTTCATAAGGTTTCAACTATAAAATGTTTGCAAAAAAGAAAAACTCTGAAATTTGAGTATCACTCCTAAAATTTGACTCCTACTTAAAAGTGTATAGGGGGCGCCTGGGTGGCTCAATCAGTTGAGCATCCAGCTTCGGCTCAGGTCATGATCTCGCGGTTCGTGGATTCAAGCCCTGCGTCAGGCTCTGTGCTGACAGCTAGCTCAGAGCCTGGAGCCTGTCTTCAGATTCTGTGTCTCCCTCTCTCACTGACCCTCCCCTGCTCACGCTGTCTCTCTCTCTCTCTCAAAAATAAATTAAAAAAACACAAAAAACAAAAAACAACAAAAAAAAGATTGCTAAAAAAAAAAAAGTGTATAAGCTGTGTTCCTGGTGTGCTGCCATGAAAACTATCTTTCTACTTATTCATAGAGTAGGAATTTGCCTTAAATTTATATATATGGCAAAATCCATTTTGCAGTAATTTTCCTTACATGTTTTTCTCTTTACAGAGACTGATTGAGATTCATGGGTTTCTTAATAAATATATTACTCTAAGTAAAACTCAAAGTGAGTTTCACTGCATGGCAAAAACTTTATAGAATTTACTGCAGTTTCTGGAGGACATGAAAAGTTAAGAATCTAGCACAACACCTTGTAAGTATTCTAGATTTTGTAAAATTTTAAGAAATAATCTATTTTTTACTAAGCCTTCCTGTATTCTTAAAATTACTGAATTCTTAAGTTATAAGACAGCGTGGGAGGAGCCTGATAAGAGGTTTGAGAAGAAACTTGATTTGAACTTGAACTCCAGACAGTTTCTCTTTATGAATAATACTTTTTGGATAACATTTTTTAAAGTTCCTAATTATTATTACTTTATTATTTATTTATTGATTTCCTAATTGTTATTACTTTTAAAAAGGGCCATGATTGGTCAAAATTCAGTTAGAAACCACTCTAGTTGTGTCCAATGGAAAGAGATTTAAGGCAATTCAATGTCTACCAAAACTTTGCAAGTCCTGCAAGAATGAAAGTCAGAAGGTCTTTAGCTGTGTTTTTCAGAAAATCACAAACTTGCTGTTGCCAGGAGCCAGGAGATAGCAGGAAAGGTCAGTGTCCATGGTCACAGCTGTCCTGAAGTGAGGCATTGTCAGGGATATGTGTCAGCACAGAGCCCAAGGCAGGGCTTGAACTCACAAACCGTGGGATCATAACCTGAACTGAAGTCGGACGCTTGATCAACTGAACCACCCAGGTGCCCCAGAATATCTATAAAACTTACTGGCTTCTTGTCATGACAGAGCATATCCTTGAGTAATTTTTTTTTCAGAAATGAACAAAGATTCATATGAGTTTTTATATGTCTGCAAATATCTTTATTTTGCCTTCATATTTGATTATTTGATGAATATAGAATCCTATATTATTTCCTCCAGACTTTAAAGATATCATTCTATTAGATTTTAGCATTCAGACTTGCCAACAGGAGGTCAGAGGCAATTTGATTTGTATTCCTTTGTAGATAAACTGTTTTTACCTCCCTTGATAATTTACAGGATGGGATGTTTCAAAATTTCGGCATTTGTATGGGTATAGCCTTTCGTCAGTCACTCTACTTAACAGTTTGTTCTGACAAGAACAGTGTAGGTACAGTAGAATGAGGTAAAAGCCTTTTTGGAGAGGGCTCATGAGAGAAGAAAGAGAGATAAATGATAGTGAGGGAAGAAAATGCTTTAGGAATTTTGCTGCCAAGTGAAGGAGAGAAATATGTCAGTAGCTGTTGGAAAAAAAGTTTTTTAAATGTTTATTTATTATTGAGAGAGAGCATGTGTGTGTGTGGAGGCTGGGGCAGAGAGAGGGAGACAGAGAAAGTTCCAAGCAGGCTCCACACTCTCAGCACAGAGCCTGACATGGGGCTTGGGCTCACAAACTGACCTCAGCTGAAATGAAGAGTTGGGCACTTAACCGACTGAGCCACTCAGGTGCCCTAGAATAGAAACATTTTTTAAGATGTTTTTTAAGATGTCAGCATGTTTGTATGCTGACACTGTAGAAAAAAGGAGGATGAAACAGGAGGGAGAAGAGAGACTTCCTGAAGCAATATATCTGAGCTAGTTAAAGATGGGCTCTAGTGCACAAACGGAAGGCCTGGCTTTGGATACCTCATCTGTGGTAAAGGTCAGGAAAGCAGAACATAAGCGTGGTAGGCAGATAAATGTGTTATTGGGAGTGGATGGATATTATATTTTGATTACGTCTTTTGCTCAGTGAAGTAGGCAGGAGAATCATCAGCTAAGTGTGAACATAGGGGAAGACATGTTGGAAGTTTGAGGAGGTTTAAGAGAACATAAAGATAAAACCAGAGAAATAAAGTATGATTGCTGGGGAAGATTAAGGGCCCAGCTGAAGTTCATGTTCATGAAGAACATGAAGAAAGACCAGTCAAAGTAGTTGTGTGGGTTCTGCAGCTCTGTTCATCTGCATGTGTACAAGCATGGACCATAGGGAGAGTTAATTTATCTGGGGTTATGGGTTTGGCCAACTAAGCACAACACATCAAAGGAGGGGGCTGTAGGAATGTATAAGAGAGAAGTGGCAATGATTGCCCGTGGAAAATATGCTAGCCTGATAGGAAAAGGCACATGAAAAGTTATGATCAAGGGACTGGAGTCCCAGTGTGGTTGAAGGAGAGGAGTCAAAGTACTAAAAAGATTCAACGGGAAAGAAAGGAGGTGGTGGTCAAAGAGCGAGATGCAAGGAATGGAGATAATGGAGGGATTGGATTATTGGTAATGGTAAGGTCTAGGGAATAACCACAAGGCTGAGTGACTCAGGAAGTTGAGGAGGATGACCACTCAAGGAAGGGAGGCTGAGCAAACCAAAGCAGACTGTGGAAGCTTCAACTGTGTGAATATTAAAACTGCCAAGCATTAGGACAGAAGTAGAGTTGAAGAGAGTTACAGTGATCCAGGAACTAAAAATCGTAGAGAAATGAGGAAGTGTGACCCACAGGTTGGCAGTGGGCACCAATAATGAAGGAAGGAGGTTGAATAGTAGGGTGACATGAATTTCAAGACTGGGTGTTTTAGAGAGGAAGTAGAATGGTTTAGAAGTGGCAAACAAGAGCAAAGTAGATACTTAGCATGTTTCCTTGAGACACCTGCAGAGGAAGAAGTGTACTCAGGGGAAAGAGGTCTCTATTGGGAAAGACATTTGCAGAGGGAATTTGTGGTTTGAAGGAGACAAAGCACATCCAGTGCTCAAGACATAAATGCGAAGGATTTATTTGTTGCCAAACTCTAACAACTGTGCTGATGCTATACCTTCCCATTTCTGAAGAAAGTTTACAGCTAGACTCCATTTCCTCAGAAACAAATGGGAGCTTCCGGTTTCAAGGACCGGTACTAGGAGCTGCCTGAAACGACATGACTTGCAAGCAGAATCAGCAGCCCTGGTGGTGTGATCTGTGGGGACCAACTCTGGTTTGATGGTGTGTAGATGAAAGTTTTGGTGTTAAAGTTATGTTCAAAGAGTTGCCCCTAAGTGACTTTATTCTGTTTTTCCTTGTGCTTAGATGTAAAGAAGTTTTTTCATTTATCACAGAAGTTTGTTTTTCTGATCATCTAAAATGGTGGTTGGTATGTTATGTCATAACATAAAGCTTAATTTCAAGCTCAAATAAAAACCAAGCAGACACTATCAGACTATTAAAGGAGGAAAGAACGTGGGAATTAATATTTATTAAATGCCTCTATATACCAGGCGCTGCATAAATATTTTTGTCATTTGGATTCATAAATTCATTTTGTTCATTGACTTACTAACTCACCAGAAATGTGTGTGTGTGTGTGTGTGTGTAACACTTGCTAAATACTGAGGATTCAACAATAAATTAGAAACTCCGTCTTAGAGGAGCTCATGGTTAAAGGAGCTAAGCAAACAGAAATTATAATACAGTGTGATATAGGTTAATAATGAATAATTATTGAATATTTGCTATGTACTATGTGCTGTGTGGAGATCTTTGATATTAGCTCATTTACTCTTCTCAGCAATATTCTCAGACATTATATGAATCATCTCACAATAATGTTGTGTTATAAACCATTTCAAACCTCCGTGGCTCATGACAACAAAAATTTACTTTTCCTGCATATATATATATATATATATATATATATATATATATATATAATTTTTTTTCTATTTTAGGCTGTCAGTCAGCTGGCCTTGGCTCCAGACTTTTTATTGGGCTTAGGTCTGCTCATGTGTCTCCACATTCCTGTTGTTAGAGCAGTTCTTCTGTGACATGTTTTCATGACAGATTACTAGGAGTGTAAGGTAACAAGCCTCTGCACATTAAGAGAATTTACTCATGTCAAATTTATTATTATTCCATTGGCCAAACTATGACACATGGTCAAACTCAGCATCAGTGGGGTAGGAAAATATACTCTGCTTCCTCTAGTTGGAGGTCCTGCAAGTCACACAGCAAATGGCAAGGACACATGGAGAGAGTGACAAATTAAGAACAATGATTCAATCAGCCATAGGCATTTAGTATTATACTGTCCCCAACTTACAGGTGAGGAAATGTAAAGAAGATAAGCAACTTGCTCAGGGTCAGAGGGCTAAGAACCTTAAACCCCGAGACCATGCCCTTGACCACTACAGTATTTTGCACAGGTGATTTGGGAACACATAGGAGAGGTGTCTTCCCAGCCTAGTGGGGTGTGAAGGGTATAAGGAAAGTTTGTAGGGAAAGTAAGATGTGGGGATCACCTTAACAGTATTCGCCAAACTAAGAGTATCTATTTGATTTATACCAAAGAGACCATTGGTATAGTGGGTGGAACAGTGTAGTTTCACTGGACAGGTGAGAACAGAAGGCAGATGGTGGTAGGTTAAGGGGTGCATGGGGAAGTGAAGGAAGAGAAACAGCTTCTGGAAGCTTGATTGAGATGGGTAAGAAAAACTATGACAATAGGATTGGAATAGGGTAAAGGATAGCATTTTTTTTCTTCAAAGACCTGAGTGGTTAATGCTAGCCTGAAAGTTAGAGAGGCCCTGTTGAATTTGGATTTGGCCTCTAAAATATCCACCACATCCTTGCCCCTTGGTATAAGATGTATTATTAGGGGGTAAGGAGGAAAAAAAGAGTTGGATATGACTCAAAAAAGAGAGAGAGGGGATAATTTTCATGATTGTGTATGTCATTGCGTATTAACATGTGGTCTTGCTTAGCACCTGTCGTATAGCTTACAGAACTGAACTGACACGTGCATTTAACTGGTATTTGGGGTTTGAGGTAACATATTTATCACAAGCAGGTGTGAAAGGACTTTCCCAAAGTACTCACTGATTTAAATGAAATGTTAGTACATCTTGAGTCTCCCTTTAATACAAAAAATGCTCTATTGAACTTCAGTCACGGGAATTGGTGCGTCAAGCAATTATAACTTTTAGAGGTAGTTGACAGAAGTATACATGTGAAACTTTTGTATGCTTGAGTTTTCTTTTTTTACTTCTTTGCTCTTTTACCCTTTAAAGCAGTGTGGGTGACTATAGTTGCCATCATAACAAACCAATGAAAAATATTAATCTGCCTTTTAGTATCTGAGATAAATAGTTCAGGTGTTTGGATCAGGTCTCCCTCCCAGTCTCCTGGCTTTAATTGGATTCCTTGGCACTTAGCATTTAGATGAACTGAAGATATGGAAGCTACTCAGAAGCTGTTGAAACTTTCAGTTTTGGACTGAGGATGCTGTGGCTGGATTAGAGACCTGTGTGATGGTGAAGAGTTTCAACCCATGAATACTTATTGATGAATAACAAACAACTCCAAAATTCAGAGGCTTAAGGAAAAAAGGGTTGATCTCACTCATGCTATGTGTCTCTAGCAGATGGGGGCTGTGCTCTACATCTTTATTCTGGGTCATAGCAGTGGAGGGAAAACAGGAAGGTGAATCATGAAAGTGCTCTTAAAGCTCCCACTCCCAGGGGCACACGTTATTTCTGCTCACATCTCACTGACCAAAGTAAGTCACACAACCTTACCTGATTCCAAGCGTGAGGAGAGTGCAATCTCAAAAGGAAGGATGCAGAAATATTTAGTAAACGGCTAATGACAAATAAGTGAGAAGGCATCATACCTGTCATTAGTACTGTCCACTAAACCAGTCTGTGGTCTGCACTGCAGGTGGCCACATTCTCTGTTTGTCCCTCCAGAGTCTCTCTCTACATTTCCTCTTCCTGCTCAGCCCCAGAGGCTGACGTCTATGACTGCATCGACTGGGATCCTTTGCCCTCTGGTTTCTGGTTGGATTTGACCAACAGGAGGCCCTGGCTAGAGCTTTAAGGGTGACAATAGAAAGATGTTGAGACATTTATTCCCCAATCTTTCCTTGCCAGGCTGCATTTGCTAGAGTCTGAATGCTTTTCCAGAAGGTCACAGCCCCAGATTAGGCAGCTTCTTCTACAAGTACAACTGTCTCCTGGGTCTTCAGGCCATGGGAGAAGATGATTTCTCTCTGTTGGTATACTCTTGATGCTTTACCATCTTAAAAACATTTTTTTTAATGTGTATAAATTTTTGTGTGTGCATGTGAGAAAGAGAGAGAGAGAGAGAGAGAGCAAGCAGGGGAAGGATAGAGAGAGAGGGAGACAGAATCTGAAGCAGGCTCCAAGCTTCCAACTGTCAGCACAGAGCCCGACACGGGGCTCAAACCCATTAACTGTGAGATTATGACCTGAGCTGAAGTCAGATGCTTAACCAACAGCCACCCAGGTGCCCTAAGTGCTTTACCATCTTTAGTTGGTTTCTTTTAATCTGTCCATACCATTCTACTCTGTCTAATAGCATCTTCAATAATTTCTCTTCATCTGCCCATTTATAGTAATGTATCATCCATTTCTTGCCAAGATATGGACCAATTTAATGATCAGTAAAGACTTAGCAATACTTGGATCCATATAGTGAGCAGCAAATTAGCTGTGAGTTCCTCAGATTCCAAGGAAGGCATATTCTCTATACCTGTAATGTGTGGCCAAAGAGAATAAAGGAACAGGCACATCTACTTAGGGGACAGAGCCAAGAGCCATGGATGGGAGAACTCCTCTCTGGCAATCAGAATAGAGACAGAAGCAAGGAATGTTCCTTATTTATCCCAAGGGTAGAGGGTCCTCACAATGGCCAGAATTTCTATTGTCAGTGAATGCTGTATCTTCTATTATTTCCCTTTAGAACAAGCATGTTTATTGTGATCATCCTGTGCCCATTTCATTATTGTGTATTGAATATGTTGGGGAAAATAACTTGTCTTCTTGATTAATTTGTCTCTGAACAAGAGGACTCATGTCCACATCTGTCAGAGAGAGTACTGTGCATTACCCAGAGACCCTGGACGTTGAGCTTGCTGCTGTGAGCAAATGGACCTGAAGATTTTATCTTAGGAACAGTGTGACTGCTCTTTACACGTGGGAAGGAGAGTGGCTGAACATTTGGTGACCAGTAGGGTGGCAGTCACTGGGGCTGCTCATTAAATATTTATGGCTTTCTTCCTTTAAAGCTTACATTGAGATTGTACTTTCCTGCCCATTTGGAGTTAAATGTGGTCATATCACTTGTTTTGGCCAAAGAAATGTGATGTGTGCTGCTTCTGGGCCAGTGCACAATTTGCCTGCTTCCCACTTTCCGTCTTCCACAGAGACCGGCAGTGTCTCAGAGGCAGCTCCCTGGTCCTTACTGCAGAGTGAGGAATGAGAGTCCACTGTGACCATGCTGGACATGTATCAGGAGCATAAAATAAGCCTCTGTGATTTACTAGCCCCACTGAGATTTTTGTAGGTTTTCTCAGAGTCTGATCTGGCACCTCCTGACTAATTTGTAGTGACCATATTTCTAGACAGAGAGTACAGCATGTGCATAGAGACCAGAAGTTTCTTGTTAGAGTGAATAGTTTGGTGTCTAAGGGGAGTCATGTTCTTGAGAAATAGGGGAATCGTGGGGCACTTTAATGCCATGCAGAGGAGTGCAGATTTTAGTCTGCTGATAAGGGGGATGAGGTGGTAGAGGACTGGAAAGATGTGGTCAGAGTGGAGAGGAGCCTGCTGATTAGAGTGAAGGAGATGTGTTGGTTGTTTTAATAGTCTAATAAGACCAAAAGTAGGGGAGTGATTATGGAAACAGAAAAGAAGCGAGAAATGAGGGACAATTTGGAGGTCAAATTGATGATAATTGATGATCAATTGGAGGTGGGTGGTGGGGACAGTGAAGGATCCAAGATGACTCTACGGCAATTTGGGGGAAGAGTTTGGGAATCTCAGGTTTGTTTGGGGCTGTGTGTTTGCTTAAGGAATTTTCAGCAAATGATCTGATTAAAAGTCAAAGATAATTGTCTCATTCGGGGCTGAAAACGCAAGAGATGACTGATTATTTGGTTGCTAAAGTCATGGGTTCCATATCTCCTCCTTCTCCTTCTCTTCCCCAGTGGGATGGGGATGGATGTGGTGTAGTATGACTGTTGGTACACTTTTACATATGTTCTCTCCTCAGAAATGTTATAAAGGCTGGTGCTTGCCTCCAGAGAAAACAGCATTTGTCAACCATCACGTTGTTCCATATATTTTGAGTATAGAAGAAATAGGAGAGGAGAGTGAATCTGTAAACCGATGAGCTTATGTGAATTTTCTTCAGAGTGCGTTTTAAAGTCATATATTCAATTTAAACATTGTCCTGAGGAAACCAGACTCTCTGTACAAAAATTTATAAGTGGGACAAGACTAAGAAATTGTGGATAATTTGCAAAATGACATCATCTCTGCTAAGGGCTCTTAGTTCAAATCTTAAAGGGTCAGGAGCATCTGAGATGTTTTAACCCCTACTGAAATAAGATGTTGTGAGAGATACAAGACTTTTGGTTCCTTGACCTCATCTGTCTCTTAGATGCTTTCTTTCTATTATTTTGTTAACTTACAAAGTGTAGTTCATTTTATTTTCTTCTTGAATTCCTTTGGGTTCCACTTTTTTGAATCAGATTGAATGAGTTTCTTTTCATGCTCTACTCCAATGGAATATGCCCTGAATGAAACAATACCACCAAGAATCCACACATCTGTATCAATTTCATTTTGCAGTGGGGTGTCTCAAGTGAGGTTGCAGACAAGCAATGCCAGTGCCACTGGGGAACATGATGGAAATGCACATTCTCAGGCTTCCACAGACCTCAGAAATCAGAAATGCTGGGGTTGCAGTTCAGCAATCTCCAAATGATTATGAAGCATGCCAATAGAGAACCACTCGTCTAGGGGAGTTTCATAAACATAACACATCGTTGCTGGTGTGGTAAGATCTGAGGATGGTCTGCTGATGAGCTACTAATAAGGAGAGAAATCATGCTAAGTGGGCATTGTGACCTGGAGCAAAACCACTTATCCTTCTCAGTCTCCCTGGGCCTTAGTTTCCTCACCTTTGGGATTTTCAGTTGGACTGGTCAACAGTTCCAATTTAGGGACCCACAAAGTAGTGTGAGAGGCTTGTCAACTGCTTCTAATTATTTCAGAAAGCTTCATAGAAATTTTATGTTTCCCCTCAATATGCTGCAGGGACAGACCAAAATATCCCCAGTGGCTAGTTCTCAGCCAAAACTAAGCAAGTAGTGTGAGCTTCTTGTGGTCATTCATTTTCATGTTTCCAGGGCTCAGTCACAGGGTCTGGCTCTGTGGAAGCCCTTCAAATAATGTTTTACAAAAACATTATGATCTAAGTTATATAAAAATCAGTATGAAAATAAAGATTAGTTTATGCTAATCAGAAGCTCCAGTTGACTTCCCAAAGGAAGATCATGGAGCTCGTGCCTGCAAGCATGTGTATTGATCGTGGCAGTGTTAGATTCCTGCAGATAAAGGATATTCAGGATAGGGACCAGGTGGCCTCATCCTCAAACTTGGCTTGTTAGTGCTCCTATGGACTATAGCCCAGTTTACTTACTCATAAATCTGTGTGGTTTTAATTATTTCTGATTTTCTGCTAAGGCTGGATGTGGTTCCTTTGGCCCAGTAGGGTCCATCTGGGTCATCGACAGGACCTGCTGTGTCCATGTGTGCAGTAGTGCAGTACGCTTACTGGCCATGCAGAATTTAGCACTATGGCAGGGAAATCTCATTTTAGCAGGCTGGTGAAGGTGTTCTGTGGCCACATGGGAGAACATGAGGTGGTGCCAGGAACCCTCCAAGTACTTTGAAAGGGGGTCTCTTTCTCAGAATCATCCATCTGAACCTGTGGTATCTCCTGCAGTCCTGAATGTTTTCAGGGGGAACAGATTGAAGACCTCTCCTGCCGCGTTGGCCTGTCAGAAGGAGAGAGAAGGGAGATGCTGCCTGCTGTCCCAGAAGGGAAGTGAATCAGCAGGGCACTGGTTTCCTTCAAACTCTAATTATTGTCTCTTTGCTTAGGAGATTGTTTAATCCAATGGCCGCCCTTTTAAAATCTGAACTCCAGGGTCAGATACATGAAGGGGCAAGAGAACAGACTGAACCTTTATTAGTTCACAGAACTCCAATTCTTTATTAATCACAGCTTGCTCACAATGACATACAGGAAAATAGCACTAATGAAGAGTAAATATGCAGGCAGCAACCTTCAGGAGTTGGGATTTGGGGGAGAAACGACTTCAAAACTGCGATAGGTACTTATGGTGGGTGTCTGGTGATTCTTAGTTGGCACAAATGCCCTGCCTAGCCCCCTTAGCTGTATCAGCCCTCACAGATGGAGTAATTTTATTGTTAATAGGCAGGATTGCCTCACACTGGGGAAGAAAGACCAGCTTGAGTGAAAGTCCGCAGTGTTTTTGATCTCATTTGTATGTGTGTTTCAATGCAACAACCAGCTCACAGTTTCCAAGTGGAAAAATATTCAGTAGCATCATGTACTTGTACTATAGGTAAGAGCTTAAAATGAACATCATCAATCATGGCATCCACAAATAAGCCACCTGACACATTAATTAATTCATTCCATCAAAAGAACTTAACTAGAGAATTAAGCCCACTTCATGAAGAGCGATTTCATGGCTGCTTGAACCATTTGGATTCGGATCTGTGTTCAGCACTTTTAAAGGGTTTAACTTTTTGCTTCTACCCAGATTGATCTCAGATCTGTCTTCTCATCCATCCCTTTCTAAAGCCAAAGCACATTTGTAGCACATAATCCAGGAGAAGCAGAAGTAAATGCTATGATTGGTGGGTTTTTTTTTTTTTTTCCTTAGCCTGGTTTTGTAGTTTCTAGGCAGTTAGTAGATTATGAGTGAACAAATGTGGAGGTTCGTGTGGAGTCATAAAACCTGTAACCTAGGTATGGTCTTAGTCAAGTTCAGAGATTACAAAGCCGTCTAGGTCATTAGGCAATGGTGGGTTTCTAGCACCATAGACTGTCTACTGACCTCATTTTTCTGTTGGAATGAAAAGGGCAGGGAATGGAGTTGGACATGAGGGCTTCAAAAAGAACAGACCTAGCAAATTCATTTGAGTGGAAAGACACAACATCAAAAGCCTGTTACAGGACATGTAAGATTATGAAATAACTTGCATAATGCAATACTTGTATTTTTTAACAAAAATGTAAGTATTTACAAAATAAGATCCAAGGTATTTTTTAAACATCAAGCAAAACATTCTGCA
>CM053569.1:51400303-51507631 GCA_028646485.1 Cryptoprocta ferox
TTGGACATGAGGGCTTCAAAAAGAACAGACCTAGCAAATTCATTTGAGTGGAAAGACACAACATCAAAAGCCTGTTACAGGACATGTAAGATTATGAAATAACTTGCATAATGCAATACTTGTATTTTTTAACAAAAATGTAAGTATTTACAAAATAAGATCCAAGGTATTTTTTAAACATCAAGCAAAACATTCTGCAAAGAGACCGCATTGATTTTTTTTTAATTTTTGATTCTGTTTTTTTTTGTTTGTTTTTTATAATGAGTTCTTTTTAAACCATGTCATACATTTCCCATACTGATATCGCATGATCCATTATAATATAGGCAGGGGGATTTACTAATGGTGGGGCGTGCCATACCCTCCATCGCTTCAGCCAGACAGTTCAACCTGGAGTTCCTTGTTCCTGCGCACCTCCGCGGCGTGCCTCTCCTGGAAGACACCAAGGGGAGAAGTGATGTCACCGAGCCTGCTTGTCTGTCCACAGAGAACCAGGAAGACTTGCCTACGTCTTTACACAATACATGCCTCGTTGGAAGTCACCCAGCTGTTTGATGTCTATCTTTAGGAATTCTTTTCACTTCACAAGAAAGGACAACATGGGACCCAGTAAGTATAACATTACAGAGGATCTTATAAGACTTACAGCGCCTAAAAAAACCTTAATGCTATTTGAGTGCAACTATGATCAAAAGGTCATATGATCAACAGAATTTGGAACATTATAATCACTATATAAATCCAGAAAGTGGCAACATCCTAATGTTGTTTACCCTCTCATTTTTAATGGTGTTTTCCCTCTTCCTGAATATTTCAAGGGCTTTACAATTACTCTTTGAGAGGATTAGATGCAGGAAGAAGACATTTTTGTATGCTTCTGAAATGCTTAACCTATTAGAGCCTTTCAAAACTTGAGTCCCTGTGACCATTCCAGTCTTACCCTCCACTCTTCTTCTACGCATACATACGGTATGTTTTTGTATAACAGAATTGTCTTTTCATGCAATTTTTAATGCTTGAGATTCCTAGTCTCCTGTCTCCATTTGGTCAGGATCGTAAACTTACTCTTTAAGGCCTGCAGCAGTTAAGGCTTCCTCCATGAAGATTTTCATGAGACCGCAAAATAAAACTAAGCTTACTTTCCATTTGAACACCTGCATTAATCTTTTCTTATACGTGGCAGTCATTTTATTTTAACTTCCACTTATGGGCATTTCTGTACTTGCCTCATCTTCTGTAGTAAGCAGATGCTTATATAGAAGCTCACTGAGGGCTAAGACTGTATGTTCTCACTTTTGCTACACTTGCAGGGCATAGCAGAGTGTTCTGCACGAAGCACATGATTGGTAGATGTTTATTTACAGGAGGAACTGAGGCACTAAGCTTGATTTGGGGACTGAACTTCCTGGGGAGGGAACTGAGAAGAATGGTAGATCCAGTATTTTTCAGTACACGGTTCTGTACTGAATGACTATCAGCCCACTGTCTTGCATATCATAGGTACTAAATAATTGCTATTGATTGACATTTTAAAATGCTAATGATTATTAGTATTATTTATTTTTCTAATAAATAATATTACAATATTACTTACTTTATTATGTTTTTCCTCTGTAGCTCCAGAAATTTTTTGTGGCTGCATGGATTCCCTTAGCTCAGAGACAAAGACCTTGACCAGCTAAAAGTAAATCTTATCATTAAACTCTGTTAATCTCAATGAGTGTCTGCTTACAGTGTTCTTTATAATGCTAAGGATTTATTAGGCACTTAATATGTATCGGTTCTGCATAAATACAGATGCTACCTGTTAAATTCCCTTCCTCCTCACAATGATCCCATGGTAGAAGCATTGCTCTGGTTCCCATTTGACAGATGGAGAAAGTGAGGCATGGAAAGCCTAAGTCACTTGGCCAAGATCACATAACTAATAAGCAGCAGAGCTGGGACTCAAACCCAGGGAGCCTGCCTCTACAGCCACTCTGTTAACCACGGCTATACAACCTCAGTGTTAGTGGAAGAAGCAAACTTAATAGTTGTGTGCAAAAATATGTCTTTTCAAATGTAGGTTCTGGGAGAAAAAAGATATATAGCACCCTGCACTTCCTTCAAAGATAGAATTGGAATAAGCAGGAAGTTGACCGTAGAGACTTTAAATACAATTGCATTTAACTGGTTAAAATGAGCTTTTTGTGTATGTTTGAAAGCTATGAAGAGAAGGGGAAAAGTCACGTTTAGGGAAGTCTTGTCTGTTCTGTTTGGAAATGTCACAGAGGAAGTAGCATGGATACAGCTGGCTTTCGCTTCTTTTTGTTCTGCTGTTATGAGGAAAAAGATGAAGCAGAATCTTTCTCATGCAGAAAGAAACTAATTAGTGAGAGCTGAGCTCTTAAAAAATTGAGAAAAATCCCAGACGGTCGCTATACTAGAACAAAATAACAAAGACCCAAGTTTAAAGACTGACATAAACTCAAATTTATAATGTAACAAAAAGCACTGTAATTAGTGTTATTGGGCTACTCTGGAACACGCTTCTTATTAAACTTAAAATTAGTTGTAAGGAAATGGGTTTTGTTACAGGAAAAACCCTACATATAAAAAGGGAAATTAAATAAATCCTGAAGTTTCTAGAAAATATTGTTTATTTTCAAGTATGTAGTAAATATATTATTTGAAAACTTTGCCTTCAAATCACCAAAATATATCCATGAAATTATAATTTGACTTTACATTAGAATGTGGGAGAATCAAAGGCCGACACGTAGGAGGTATGTAGTTTTCAACATAGTCTTTGTTTTTGTTTTTAATCAGCAAACTGCAATTGTCAAAAGACCTAGAGTCCAGAGGTTACTAAGGTAGTTGTGATGCTCTCAGAAAGCTCATCAAAAAGTCAACGCTATTCTTTGACAAGATTCATTTCATTATTGAACTTCTACTGTTTGCGAGGTATGTCAGATGCTTGGCTAGATAGACTGAAGCAGATCTACATTTACAAAGTTCTCTGCAATTTACCTCCTTTCTCCCATCAATGTAAGGGAAGTGTAATAAATTGTATTTTAGCATTGTATGCAACTACTCCTTTGATATGCAAAAATGCATGAAAGGTGCTTTTAGGAAAAATTCCTATTTCCTAAGAAAATGTGATTAGAGAGATTTATGTCCTGGAAGCCAAGAAATATGAGGTCTTTCTTTTTCTTCTTTTTTTTTTCTTTAACTTTTTAATGTCTCCTTTGCCTCACTAGGTATCAAATACAAACAAGGGATTTGAACTAGATGACCTAGAGTATCAGTTCCATCTGTGAAATTCTGTTACATGAGTCTATTTAAATACAAGATGAGGTCATCAATATCATCAGAAATTCTTTTTACAAATGGCTATGCACTTGCAATACAAAAGAGGGGTCAGGAGTGAGCTGTGAGTGCCAGGAAAGCACGTTTTCATATATTGAGACGATAGTGGTCATTGGAGTATAAACTCCCGATGGTACTGCCAAGCCTGCTTACTGTGTGGTGTTTGATGATTGTCAACGAATTCCAGATTTAGCTTAGGATAAAGGTTGAGAATGAAAAAGACGTAGGTTCAAATCTAGACTCTGCAGTCTACCTAGCTTTGGGACCTTGACCAAATGGCTTAATCTCTCTAAGGACGAAGTTCCTTAGATGTGAAATGGAGACAACAGTATCTCCTTCCAAGGTTGTTGTTTGGATTAAATCCAATAGTACATGCAAAATGTCTGGCCTACAGGGAGCAATCAATAACAGCTAGTTTTAACTCCTCTTTTCTTTTCATTATTCATTCATCAGACATATTCAATAGTAAATAGTTACATAAATTGCATTCATGAATGAGAATGACCCCCCCCCCAACAAAAGTCAGAGGAGAAGAATAAAAGTTGACGATCGATGAAAATTAATAATGGTTGAAATCTATAGCTAAAGAGTTATATAACATCAAAATCATCTCTTAAGAACCACAGAATCGTATTCCCTCAAAACATTTTTATTGTTTTAAGCTATATCATATTATGGGATGTTATTGTCACTGACGTAATGACTATAATGTTTTTGCATCAACTGGTTTATATTGTTAGAGGTAAAATGATCAATTATACTAAAACAATATCTCTTATTTCCTAAGTACTGTCCTCTGTGGTTGGCTAGGTAAAGTAGCTGTCAAGGTTGTCTGTGACTTTTGCTTCTCTTACTCCTGAACACCATGGAAAGCTCCTTTGGTATTTGTTCAAATATTATGGTCTGGGCAGTCTTGGCATTGGCTAGTGAATGGTGGGGTAGAGCTATAACAACAAGAAGATGTGACACAATTTGAATTAAGTGGAGAATTCAACAAGGTTCAGTAGAAGTCCTCTTAACTGACCTGGTAGGTTAACCAACCCTCTCCATTTCCTCCATCATCCTGATATCTCCTAACTGCTGGGCTGCTTATGAGGCTAATAGGCTCTTCCCTATTAGTTTCACATACTTTTCCTCTTACTGGCTGAGTAACATGCTTACTTGCATCAATGATATTTCCAACCTGTTCGGCTAGCTAGGTGAGAATTTAATTACATAATTTAATTAAATATACAGTAATAGAAACTAGTGTGGGTGGAAGAAAAGCTTTGGAAATACCTGAGATAGGGCAGTATGATTAGATATTGGATCAACTATAAGAGCTAGGGCACATTTGTAAAAAAGAAAAGTTGTTAAGGTCCTATATTCATATTATTTTGCAGATATCTTTAGTCCTTACCCAATTTTAAAGAAATTGAAACTGTAAATCATAGCTAATGATATAGGTGGATACTGGGGGGAAAAAAAGGGACATGAGATCCCAATTAACTGATCCATTTCTCAAAGCGGTCCTGGCCTACATCAAAAGATTGGTAGTTGCCTATACCTTTCTTTAAATGTTTGATGTTAAAGTTATATGTATAATGAATGTATGCATTATTGTTAAAATGATTACACCTGCTTTAACTGATTTTTCAAAAATATCCACTACGGATCTTGGTTGGGTCTGATGACAGAGCTATTGTTACTCAGGGTTCCTGAGGGGCCAGGCAGTGAATTTTCTGCAGGAGACTGCTGAGTGTGTTAGGGGAGAAAGGACATGTCAGGGGAAGAGGAAAGGGTCTCTTTGATCCTTTCTGCGTGGCAGGAACAGATTCTTTTCTTTCTTTCTCTGTCTCTGTCTCAGTCTCTGTCTCAGTCTCTGTCTCAGTCTCTGTCTCTGTCTCTGTGTGTCTCTTTCTATTATACTATTTCATGAACAAGGACATTTTAAACTTCACCAGAGTGTCAATCATTATCCACAGACTACACTTGAGTCCTGCGTATGACTATTTCTGTCACTCAATTTGAAGACTGTTGGGTATGTGTAATTTCTATTTGAGAGACATAAACAGATCAGCCTAGGTAGCTTTTGGTGGCAGATGCATGCTTTCTTTCACACCTTTCTCCACATTTGATTCTTTTCTATATAATAAGCTGAGGTGTTGAAATGAGGTGCTATGGAAACTGAAAGAAAAGAGCATAATGTTCTTTTCTGAAGGAAAAAAGCACACTTTTATCGAACAAAGATAAAAAGTATTTAAATATAATTTACGACAATATAAAAACAAAGCATATTTAAGAAGTGGTTCTCAACTCCTGCTATGAGCATCTACTGGTAAACTTCAGAGGCAATACTGATCTCTAAGTGCCACCCTAGACAGTTAAATAAATCTCTTAGCTTAAAGAGCATTTCAGTAGATTCTAAAGGGCAACTGAAATTGTTTTTGCTTTAGGCTTTCAGTTTTAGCTAAAGACTTTGAGCTAACATTGCTGGGGTCTCCAAGAAGTTTGTGGGACTTTGTCCATGAATGACACTGAGGAAACCATGGACACCAGGGGAAGAAATGCTCTGCTCAGATGCTCAGTTCTCCTACTTGAGTAGAAGAGGGGCGGAGGGGGGATGGTAGGCAGAGTGCTGGCAAAAGCTCTGTGGAGTTGTATCATGTCTTCTGGCTACTTGATAGGCTCAGTGCAGTGAGGCCTGTCAAAATGGTGAGAATTTAGTGTGCTAGCCTTGACATGGACTTTATTTTTACTAACATTTTTCAATGCTTTTGTATTTACTATCTATATTGGTCCATATTCTATGTAGTCTTATTCTCTCATTTTTGGTGCTATGCTATTTATTGCTGGTTTTATATTATCCGCAAGGGGAAAGAGATGGCTGGTAAATGCTCTTTGATATTACATCCCCTTCTGGGTTTCGAAGCACATAGTAGGTACTCCATAGACACACACTGAATGATTAACTGATTAACAGGTGTCATTTTCAGCAGTAATCATCTTTCGATACATCAGATTCCAGAACATCTTATATAATGTTAGCAGTTTCATGCATTTTCAGCATTAGCATGATTATTGATTTTCTTTTTAATTTGATCTCACTACAGTAATTTCATTCAAACAAAAGGCTAGATATTGGTCATTAAAAAAAACCTTTCTTTGTCTTATTTAGGAAAAAGAAAAAATATTTAAAATACATCAAAAGGAAGTAAATTTGGTATTTCCCCAAGGAGTATCTCCACTTTATGGAGAAGATAATAGATCTTGGATGACACTGGCCAAAGTTCCCATTAGATTTGAAAACATCTCTGTGGCTATGAAATACCAAGGGAAATGTCGTCCTAAAAATGCTCTGGGCTGCAGCATCCAGCATGGGGTAGAATACTGTCAGTAGAGATTTTAATCAGAATAGGCCATAAACCCCTAGTTCTCAAACCTGGCCGAATATTGGAATCATCTGGAGGGTTTTAAAAAATATAGATGCCTGGGTCCCATCCCAGGGAGATTTTGCAGCTAGATGTCAGGATTTTAAGCTGTCTACAGATTGATTATTTCCAGGACAAATTGCATGTCTGTCTGTAGCAAGTGTGTCTGAAAGGAGGTGGAGGCTAAATCTGGGTGAGAATGGCGAAGAGTGCAAAAAGGTGCTGGGCTGGGAGTGGGTGAAGAGAAACATACAGAGAAGAAGAAATTGCCTATTAAAATCCAACACTTTTGGAAATACTAGTTAAAACATGCAAATTTTATGTGCCATTTTATAGTTGAAATCAAGAGGGATACGCTCTTACATATATTTGCATATGTGTAATTTCAAAAACAATAATGCCCTTTGTTGTCAATGATATAAAACTTGCACTAGATATTAAGGTCGAATTGAAAATCTTGGAATACGATCAGCATGCCCCATTCCTAGCAACTTCACTTGATTTTTTTTTTAAGGGCCTAGGATATGAGATGGTTAAGTCATAATTATCCCAAACAGAACCCATGGCGGTCTTCTGCTGTTCACGGTACAAGCACCAGGCAGCAGGAATCTCCTTGGTTGGACAGAAACGTGTGAACTGAGGGAGGGCAAATGGAGGAAGACTGAATGGTTCAAGGTGAGGGGCATACATTTTACCGAATGGAACTTTGCTCTCCTGCATCTCAGCAAAGCACTTGCTCTGGTACCCCCACGTGTAACATGCAGAGAGTTGAACTGCCTCCTTCAAATTCTGACCTGATGCACTTAATTGAGACACAATGGCGTTGTTTTGAGAGTCTGGAAGCACCAGCTTATATGCGTAAGTTAAATTTTAACTTTAAGGTTCTGACCAAGGCATTCAGTGGCTCTCTGCTCCTGACCAGGTCATCTAGTACTTTCTCCACATACCTTTGAGAGCCTCAGTGTCCTACTGCTGTGTCAGAGCCCATATATCCTTCCATATACAATGTTTTCAAATATTCCTCAAAAGTACAGATGCCCATGAAAATCTCCATGAAATTAAATATATATATTTGTATGTTTTTTGCCTGATTTCTTTTGGTTCTGGCTTGATATTTGTAATCAGAGAATAGGAGTAAAAACAGAGTCATCAGAACTTCAGAATAGAGTTGCCCGATGGTTGGGTGAGATGGGTACTTCTAATAGAGGACATGAGTCTTCTTAAGAAATACTCAGTAAATAGGAGGCTGGTCTTGTCTAAACTCTTAGTGCTCTGGTGACAGGGACAGTCCTACTTCCCTTTGCATCTCCAATGCTGAAATGTAAGAGCACTCAGTACTGGTGAGGAGGGCAACTGCTCAGAAAAGGACTGAGGCATTGCTTCTCAAACATCATATTTCCCAATGCTTAATCCAATGTCCGGAGATAGAAAAAGCTAAACTATTCATAGCTATACTACACATTTTCAAAGGAAACTTTTCTGGGTGGTGGTGGTGGATAGATAGCATAGAGCCAAGAAAAGGGAAAGAGAATATTTTTCAGAGGATCTCCTGCACTGCTCATCCTGATTGGTGGGAATGGGTATATTTTAGGGTTGGTGAGGAGAAGGGCACCAGGATATCAGAACTTGAGGAAATGAACATCCCCTACTAGCTTCCTTTAGCTTTAGTTCTATGCAATGTTATCATACCCTGGTTCCCTATACAGATTCTCCTACATAGAGAGAATGGGCTTCCCATTTTTCCTAGATAGTCCATCATTTTTTGAATATATTTTCCCAAATTATTATTTATATATTTAATATCATACTTAATGAAATAGTAAAGTAAATATTGAATGTATTATTGTTACTTATTAATATGATGTATTTGTATGGCATGTTTCGTATTTCCAATTTAATGTTTTTCTAATAGATTGGTTCTTAAAGTTTGTGCAAGTCTTTTATATACTTGAAAAGCATGAATCAGCTTCCCTGAATCCATTCACCACTAAAACATGTGACAATTCTAGCTTTGACGTTGGATTCCCATTCCTCTCCCATGTCGCAGTGCCCACAGAGTCAGCGCTACAGTGGGACAACCTGCCCAAGGCGTTAGCTGTCTCCGTACTCGAAACAAGTTTTGACTAAGTCTCTGGTGCCCAGACATTTGAGAGTTCACCCAGCTGTGTTGCATATGAATGCATGCTTATGCCCAGAACTTTGTTGGGATTACCTTTTCCTGCAGACGTTCAATAATAGCAGCTAGATTAGCCTCACGGTTTTCTTTAATTTGCTCCATTTTCAGGATCAGCTTTTCCTCCGCCATTTTGCTGAAGTTGTTGTTCTCCTCCAAAGCCTTCTGAAGGACTTCTCGCTCATGTTCCCTCTTCTCTGCCAATTGTTTCAGCACCTGGGCCTCCTGAGACTGGGGAAGAAAAACATATCCATCTTATAATCACCCAAAAGTGAACCTGGCAGAATAATGGCCCACTGATTCGAGAGTGTTCTTTTCAAATGAACACTGTTGTAGCCTTGAGCGCTATTGTCAATTCAGTACTCCTCTACATGGCTTTGAGTTTTCTATAGAATGTGGTTAGCTGAATTTTCAGCTGCGGATTTGTTGGACACACTGTCTTAGAAGAAGCATTTAACCCTCACTGAGGAGATTTTGTTTTGTTTGGTTTTTTAGAATAAGTTGATGCTAAGCATTTATGCAACCAGGAACACTTTAATTAATCATTGGATAGCTGCATCCATTGAAGCCCAAGGAAAATATGGGAGGATTGGGGCAAGTTCAACTCTTTTCCCTGCCCCATTTTTGATCAGCTATAGGCTACGTCCTAAGCTTTTCAATTTTAGCCAATCAAATCACCAAATTTACTTTCTCGTTTTATTCCACATGCACCTCTCCTTACTTGCCTGTTTTTCTTTCATTAGTCAAATTTTCTTTGGAGACATGTGAGCAGTGCAAAGGTAATGTCCACTTGGCCAGAGAAAACAAAAAGTCCTCATTCTGGCCCCCTCTTGAACATGCCGAAGTCACCTGGGTAATCTTTGAAACCCTGTGGTTACTTAGTGATTAGAGTAGAAACATCAGAGGCAGATGCACCCCACCTAGCATCCCCCCACATTTTGTGCACCGTAGTTGCCCTGCAGCATCAAGAGGCTGTATGACTCTGTACAGCATATTTTAATAATCACTGAGGTGCTTGATAAAAATGCAGAGGCCTGGTATCCATCCCCTCCCCCCCCCAATTTTGATTCTGTGGTTCTTTGGTAAGCCCCAGGAATATGTGTGTGTGTGTGTGTGTGTGTGTGTGTATAATGTTTATATATAGTATATAAATAAAGTGTATATATATATATATATATACATAAAGTTATTTTGTGTATATATATGAGTTTATTTTGAGAGGCGGGGGGAGAGAGGCAGAGAGAGAAGAAGAGAGAGAATACCAGGCAGGCTCTGCACTGTCAGTGTAGGGCCCCAAGTGAGGCTTGAACTCATGAACCATGAGATAATGACCTGAGGTAAAATCAAGTGTTGGATGCTTAACTGAGTCACCAGGCACCCCCAGGAATCTATATATTTTTTTTCTTTTATAGTTTATTGTCCAGTTGGTTTCCATATAACACTCAGTGCTCATCCCAACAAGTACCCTCCTCCATGCCCATCACCCCCCTTCCCCTCTCCCCCACGCCTGGAATCTATATTTTTGATAAGCATCCCTGGTGATTCTAATGCAGGCTGTTCACAAAGTACCTTTTGGAAAATACACTGGCCTGGTCTTTGGTGTCAGGACTGTGTTGGTGACCTGGATGTGCTATTTAACTTCTTTCCACATTAATTTTTTCTTTCACAATGTGCAGCTAAGAGAAGTCTTACTCAATACTGAGCTACCCAGGTTTAAGATTAAATTATTACACAGGTATTGCTCCTGGGTAATTCCTTAGAACTGGCTGGTGCTCTGAGGTTAGCCTTCACAGAAGTAATTGTAACTCTAAACACCTAAACAATGGAAGATTAAAAATGTATTTCATGGCTTGTCAAATATTGATTAATTAATGTTAATTAATGTTAACAGCATTAACAGGAAAACATTTAGTTGATAGTCATCATGGGGTCTCAGAGGAGAGATCTTGGTATGTTTACAGTATGAAGTTTGACAAAGAAGAAACTTCTTTTCAGATAGGAATGGGAAGATCAGACAGCCTTAAGACTCTTTACTGATATGGTTATCCCAAAGTTTATCAGGAATAGGTCTAATGACTCACTGGAGATTAGAAAATTTGGGGAACTAGCCCCACATCTTGTTTTCATACCTGAATGGTTTCACTGACATCTTTAGTAGACTCCTCACATACTTGCTTTGTTATAGCTTACAGAAAAATCCAATATGAAAGACAATGGGAAATGTTAATATGGAATAAGTTGCAAATCAAATGGCACCTTTTTGGAAGAAGCATGAAAAAATATTTTTTAGTTGGTTCATCTTTCTGCCTCTAGGTGGGACTATTGTTAAAACATTCTACACTGATTTGCTTCTTTACTGCTACTGGGACCACTAACATGGGACAGAGACTGACTGACTAAAGGTGTGTGTGTGTGTGTGTGTGTGTGTGTGTGTGTGTGTGTGTGTGCGTGTTTGTGTGTGTGTGTGTGTGTGTGTGTGTAAAGCTTCTCTCTGATGGACTCCATGGCAAGGGGCCATATGCCTACCATTCTTTACTGTATTAGCTCACAGAGAAAGTTACCATGGATGGTTATCAGGGAGCAACTGAGCAATTTTTAATTTTCAGGTGCTCAAATTTAGTGAGGCGCTTTAAAACTGTGTTTTAACTTACAGTTCATATTTGCATTCTTAATTTTCTTTGGTGAAAGACTTAAAGACAGGAGACAGCGGAGGAAGAGAACGGAGAAGGGAAGCCCTGGGGACTAAAAGGGCAATATCGCAGCACATACCTTTTCAAATGTCTTGCCTTGGTGGAGCACATGTGGTTTGCGTGAACAAACACTCCCACAGGCCCCATTACCAGTAATGGAAAGAGAGGCCTATTGCTTTACTGGGCGCAGCATTTGGCTCGGTTTGAGGTGTCTCAATTAATGGCATTAGTACTTTTGCAGCCATTGGGGCTAAATGAGATTTACCCAGCGTAGCTGTCAAGTGTATTTCTTTAGCACAATTAATGGGGTGAAACAGAAACAGAAGGCGGTACAGAGCTTTCTCACTCGAGGCTGCTGCTAGGTGACGAGGGCCTGCCAAACCGGGCCAGCCCACTTCAGGGCTGCTCTCAGTGGTGCCTTTTCCTGTACAGAGTGAGCGTTACATTCACTGCCGTCTCCACTCGTGCATTTTTGGGACCTACTGAACATCTATGTTTCAAATATTTAAAGCCACATCCGTTAAAAAAATACATTGATTACGGAAAGGATCCCACACTGAGAAGTACTTTTGGCACCCTATTTTGGTTTCTCTTCACAAGTACTCAACTCTTAGACAAACTCTTCCATGGAGCTAATAGTCTTGGGACCTTTACCTCGCCTCCTAAGGTCTCCACCGCTGAAGACAGTCCTAGTCCCTTTTCCTTCTCTCACAGCCTAGCATCCAGATATCACTGTCTACAACTTCTGACTTTATTCCTGGGGAGAAATTGATTCTCTCATAAATACACCTTTTAATCTCCCAGTCACAGCCTCAGGGAAGAAAATTGGTTACACTTCAGTGAGCAAACAAGCATTTAGTTCAGAAAACTGCCCTAAAAATAACGTGTGAGGATGTGGAATAAAAACGTGTTTTAGACCAAAGTGGAAAGCATTTCCCTTCATTTCAGTAAAAGTTCTCACCACATCGTTGAAGAGGTGTTTTTATTTTCTTCCTGGCTTGGGCAGATTAGCAGAAAAGAATCTTGACTGGGAGGCTTAAAAGGTAGGATTTGCTGAAAGCTGTTAAAAATAAATTGTTTAAGGGCAAAGCATCTGACCATGGAGGACCATCTCTGAATAGCATGTACCTAATATAGAAGGCCACTGAAATACTGAAATGGAAAATTAGGGCATGATAATGATCAGCTGATATAATGCAAATGTCAAGACAAACTATTTATAGAACCAAGACATCCAACATGACATTCTGGGAGACCAGGGAACCTTCTCCACCTTGCTATTATAATAAGGGAGGTGCTGAATTGGCGCACACCTTTTCTAAGCATCACTTCCTCACACTAAACTTAGCATCACTGAAATGATTACATGAGAGGGACGTGAAGGGAAAAATAATGAGACAGGGAGAAGAGTTATTGTACATTTAGGAACACTTTAACATTTTCCAAAGAGGTTCATTACCATGCCTTATATTACCGAGGATAAGAGTTTAATTACTCTACAAATGTAATGGAAGATAAATTTGAGTTAAGTGGTATATAAAACTCAATTTTATTTTATGTACACTTATGAGATTTAAGACTATATTTTAGTTAGTACTAGTGTTCCATTTCTTTCTGGAGTGAACACATTTCTAGCCCTTTATTTTATTGTCTCCTTTCATCATCTGGATATATTACTTGCCACTATCTAAAACCATTTATCAGACACTAGATCTCCTGGTACCTAAGCATCTTTACAATAATAGGTTAAAGGATGTGTCGCTGATTATTGACTTTACTGTTAACAATGAAAAAACATCAGTAACCCAGTTGGGAGTCATACATAATGTCTTGTTAAAATATAATTGAAGGCCACCTGGGTGGCTGAGTCGGTTAAGCATCTGACTGCTGATTTCGGCTCAGGTCGTGATCTCACAGTTTGTGAGATCGAGCCCTGAGTGGAGCTCTGCACTGTCAGCGCAGAGCCTGCTTGCGCCCCCTCCCATACCCCCTTTCCCTGCTCGCGTGCTCTCTCTCAAAATAAATAAACATTAAAAAATATGATAATTGAATATAATTGCGTAAAACAAAAGGGTGCAATATTCACTTTGTGTTGAAGAGTGAGAAGCATAATAAAACATTTCACATGATTAAAACCCAAAGACCTTTAAAATGAGCTCTTCTGCTAAAATCTGGAATGTGTTTACTGTGGTTACTCCTAGGTAAAGAACCACGGGGGTGCTCTTCACTGAGGGACAACACATGTGAGGGTTCTGTGGACCAGGTGTCACATCCTCCGAGGAGCAGATGCTTCCTGAATGTTGAATCACAAATAAGCCAGCACTTTGCTTTATAACCCACTGGTGTACAAACCACCCCCACTTTTCCTGGATGTGACTTTAATTACCATCTATAATGTGAGATGCCAACAAAGAGAAAAGTTAAGTCTATCAGGTTTGGTGACTAATCATGGTCCAGTTTACACCATTTTATTTAAAAAAAAAAAGCAATGCAGGGGTGCCTGGGTGACTCAGTGGGTTAAGTGTATGACTCCAGCTCATGTCATGATGTAATTAATGCTTTGTGAGTTCTAGCCCCACATTGGAGTCCATGCTGACAGTGAGGAGTCTGCTTGAGATTCTCTCCCTCCCTCCCCCACTTGCATGTGCGTGCTCTCTCTCTCTCTTTTTCTCAAAAAAAAAAAAAAAAAGGCAATGTATCTTGCTTTCAGTGGTTCAGGGACTTTGCAGTTGATTGTAACAATATTGTCATTATGTCAATTGTCTCACTGAACTGGTTTGTGTAGTACTCTTTTTTAATTCAATCTGTTTTAGGGTGATATTTTATTAATTGCATTAAAATCCTTAAATTGTCATCTTTTTTTCATAATACTTATTTTTTTCAAGCCACTGTTAGCTGGGCAGACCTATTTATATACCTGTTACCTGTCAAACTGTTTCTTCTTTGTAACTTGACAAATAATATTTTATAATATTTAAAAATGTTTAAGAAATGGATGGTAACATTTCAGTATCTTTGTTAATAAACTTCTTTTCTCTATACAATTGTGAGTTCACTGAACTATAGTCTCTGCAGGCAGGAACCAGATGTGTTTTGCATAATAATAGCTAATTGTCTCCCACAGTACTTGCCTGCGGCTTCACTGGATAGTGAAGGATAGGTCTTCTAATTCTCACATTAACCCCACGACCAAGGTCCTATTATTAGGCTCATTTTAGAGATGGATAAAATAAGACATAGGTTAGTGACTTGTCCAAGGTCACATAACTATTATGTGATAGAGCCAGACTTTGATCACAGGTACCATCTTAAGCATTTTGTTAACCACTGTGCTTTTATTTTATTAATTAATTAATTAATTTATTTATTTAAATGTTTATGTTTGAGAGAGACAGAACGCCAGCAGGGACAGGGAGATAGAAGGCAACACAGAATCTGAAGCAGGCTCCAGGCTCTGAGCTGTCAACACAGAGCCTGAAGCAGGGCTCCAACCCATGAACCATGAGATCAGGCTCCAGGCTCTGAGCTGTCAACACAGAGCCTGAAGCAGGGCTCAAACCCATGAACCATGAGATCATGACCTGAGCTGAACTTGGACACTCAACCGACTGAGCCACCCAGGCGCCCCTTCACCGCTGTGCTTTTAAAGATGCTCTTAAAAACCTTTGCTTGACTTAGGATGACCATATAATTTATTGTCCAAACTGGGGGGGTTATGACATTGAAATAATGATGATATCAAAAAAAAGCAGGAATAAACTGGATTTGTCCTGGGGCAATTAGGAAATGGTTAGCTCTGCTGTTTCTTGCTAAATGTTTGTTGAATGAATAAATGGCTGGTTGGCTGGCTGGCTGGCTGGCTGACTAAAGTATTTATATCGTTTCACCAGTGTGGGGCAGTTGCGGTATGGAAATTTTGATTTCAAAATATGCACTACAAGCAGACCTCATGAGATAATATAGTCTCATGGAGGTGAAAGTTGATGCTTAGATATAATCAAAGAGAGCAGAAAAAGCAGGAAAAAGCGTTATTTCTTATATAACAAATTTCTTCTACCAGCAAATCAATGGGGCATTAATTCTGGTTCAAAGAAGCCTGAGGGAGGATTGTCCAACCTAGTAACCAGATGGTGAGTGCTGCGGTAGTGTCAACAGATGGAGTGAGGAATTGGGGACACTGCCAAAACATTTGTCACAAAGTGAGTTTGAGCCCATGTGGAAATGACTCCATGGCAGTCCTCTAGCTATAAATCCAGAAGGCCTCCACAATACAGCCTAGGTCACAGGTTCCCACATGTGGTCCCTAAAGTCCCAGAAGCAGGTCTTTCAATGGTACCAATGGAGGGGAGAGAGTCACATAAACTTTTTTATGTTTGAAAAGCTCTATCAGAAATCATATTTTGCTTGTATGGCTACGCCTATTTTTATATTTACTTTGAGTTAGAATTAAGTCAATTTAGTGAAAATATGCTTATTTTTATGATAATCAAAAATATTAATTGGCAGTTACAGATTCCTTTGATTATAACCATGATAAAAGGAATTTATTAATACTATTTAATGTATTAATACTATTATATTAATGTTAATAGTATGTTTCATGGGCAGAATCTTTAAAAACTTGTAACTATGAGAAAGGAAATAGATCCAGGGCAAAATGTTGCTGATCACCGGGCTAGGCTGAACATCTGTGTATTCATGAAAGACTGGTGATTTTTCATGTCATATGGAATGGCGTTTGAGCACCTCATTGGGCATTCAAGGCCTTCCACAATCTCACCTCACTACTCTCCAACTCCTTACCCAGGTCCACTAGTGCACTGGTCTACCCACTGCTCTGAAAGGACAATTTCTGCATTCTTATCTCTGAGTATCCTTAGTTCTGGAGCTCTTCTTTTAGTCTAGGATCCTTTCATGTCTTCCCTATTTATCTAACAGTTTTTCTAGTTACCCTGCCTTGGTAAGCAGATATTTTTCTGAAAAGATGCTGTGATTCACATCAAGTGGTGAAACGGTTTTATTTTCCTTACTGATCGCTCATTTCAGTTGAAGTCAAAGTCATTAAAATGCTACCTTCTGACCGCAATTCCTACTAGTCCCCCCCTTCTGCTCCTTCTGCTTCAGCCAGGGGTCCATGTTATTTCTCAAACTTCCCTGGCATACTCCTACCGCAGGGCCTTTGCACTTGCTAATATCTTTACTTCAAATGTTCTACCCCCAGAGAAGGGCTGTATGGCTTACTCTCTTTCTTCATGCTTTTTTTTTTTCAAATGTTCTCATATTAAGAGGCCTTTTTTGATTACCCCATATGAATAGAACCTTTCACTCACTCCAGCATTACCAGTTACTTTGCCCGGCTTTATTTAGTGTCATCTGATGTATTATATTTTTATTTATTAACTGTTCCTTCCCAACTGGAATAAAGGTGATGAGGCATCTCTAATAGCTAGAACAGTGCCTGTCAAATAGTAGGTGCTTAATAAATATCTGTTGATTGAGTGATTTTTTTCCCAGACTAAGAATTCTTTGGATTGCAGAGTTTATTTAGTGCACTTTCAGAAGATGGCCTTTGGAAACATATTGACTACAATTTTGTTTGCGGATGTGATGATGAAATAAAAAGTCAAAACAAGTTATATATTGCCACTTTGACATTTGCCTCCGAAAGTTATCATTTACTTATTCATTTAAAAATATTTGTAGTGCTAACTATTGCTAAGAACTAATAACAAAAGACACAATCCCTACCTTCATGGAGTTTATAATGGGGTGGGAGGAATACAGGATATAGGATAAATAAATATGCAAATAAATATATGCTTACTAATTGTGCTAAGGGCTACAAAAAGAACACATAAACCTGAACACCAGGAGAGAGATCAGCAGGTGAAAACTGGGCCCGGAGAAGCTCTCTCCCCACAGTGAGGACCCGACATGTGAATGGAGACCCTGAGGAGCCCAAGAAAAAGTGTGGGGTTTAGAAGATCCTATTACTTACAGTAGGTCCTGAGTTTCACCTGGGTTCTGATAATGCAAAGATTGAAATCATAGCATGGAAGTCTCTTTCTAACTTTCTGAGTTTCTGTACCAGTGTAATTATTAGAAAATATTTTAAAAAATAGTAAAGTTGAAACTGAATAATTATCTGGTACCAATTTGAAAATGTAAGGCCCCAAATTCCTCCATGGTTCACTAAAAGTTTTCTGATCTAATTATCTGTATCTGTGCTGTCCACCTCAGTAGCTACTAATTACATATGGCTCTCTCATGTTTCTTTTTACTTTTAAAAATGTGACTGCTAGAAACACTGAAAGTACATATGTGCTCACATTGTATTTCTGTCAGACAGCACTATTCTATATAGCTGCAGAGATTTTTTTCATGTTGGCAGGGCTGTGAGCATAACCAATTGAATAGTTATGAGCTAAATAGTTACTGTGATTGTTATACTAACACTAAACACAGATAAAATTGTGGATATCTGAAATTTTGCTTATTTAAATTCCATTTCCCCTTCTTTGGATAAGAACACCTCAATTTTCTTTTAAGGCTCTATACCTCCATATTTCTCTGCAGAGATCTTACCTATTTGGGGAGTGCCTGGGTGGCTCAGTTGGTTAAGCATCCAAATCTTGATTTAGGCTCAGGTCTTGATTTCATGTTTCCGGTTCATGAGATAGAGCCCTGTGTCTGGCTCTGAGTTGACAGCATGGAGCCTTCTTGGGATTCTCTCTCTCTCTCTCTCTCTCTCTCTCTCTCTCTGCCTCTTCCCCATGCATTCTCTCTCTCTCTCTCTCTCTCTCAAAATAAATAAATAAATAAATAAATAAATAAATAAACAAACTAAAAAAAAAAAAAAAGAACTACTGGGAAAGAAAAACCCTCTTTCTCCTGGCATTGCTAATTTGTGAGGAAAATAAATTGGGACCAACGGTTCAAAACTAAACTTTCTTGGTATTGAAATTAATTAGATGGAGGAAGAGACAGATGATAGATATAAAAAGAAGGTTTTCTGACCTTATTGCTTGATCCGGATCCAGCTGTTTTTGAAGCTGTAACCATTCCTAGACTTTTTAGTCACATACCCACTTTGTGTTCTAGCTAGTTGAATTGAGTTCTGGTTATATGCCTGTCCTCACTAAGGTAATCACGGAGATGTATGCACTGGCTGGAGGCTCTTTGAGGAGAATTAACAATTCTTCTAATGAGCACTAATTTTAAGTCAGCACAACCCAACAGAATAAAATCAATGAATGATTTTTTTAAGTTGGCACTTTCTAATAATTAGTTATATTTTCTTCTAATTAAAACCCTACTACAAGGACATAATCTATATAATGATTTTTGCCTTGAAAATTTTAACAAGTAATACCAGACATGTGAAGGGATACTGATTTTAAAGGGGTTCAAACAACATTTTTCCTGGTGTCATACTGCTAGCTGATTATATTTGTAAATGTCTTTTAGCCGTGCGGCCAATTTCTAGTTCAATTCAATTGTATAAGTGTGTAATTGTTGATAGTTTATCATTGGCAGGGTGTAGGAATTTTACTGGAATCAGTAATCGGCTAACTCAGGGAGTTTTATGAGAATATCAATGAGAATGATTAATTATCATTAATTTTGATAATCTCTGTGTTGTTCTTTTCCTTGTAATAATACCCTTCGAATTAAATCATTACCTTAGAAACACCTGCAACATTCTGAACTGCATCATTGCCGCATCTCTGTGTGGCAATCTAGCATCTGTGCTTGGTGCCCATCACCTGTAAGAGGACTGGAGCTGCCTTGATGCAACATGCTGTCACTGCTACAGTTAGTTACTTAGACCTGTTGACAGCAAAGTCTTGATGGATTGTAACTGCAAGTAAATTTAGCTTTACTATGAGGATAAAGGTGTAAGTAACAACATTTTTTAAAGCAACTTTGGGTACACAGACTTGGGTTAGCAGCTCAGTTTCCTCCTTTTAAAATTTACATCTATGACAATAGTAATTGACCAACTACAATAAATATACACATCAAGAAATACTTGTTACTCTTCAGTAAAAACTGAAATTGTGATTAGTATGTTTTATGACATAGGAAGATTTTTCAACTACAAAGGTCAGAACAAAAGTATTTCTTATTTCAGAAAATTTAATCTGAGGACTTCAAATCTTTGGCTCTTTCTTCTTACCTGAAGATACACATACTGTATTTGTTATCTATACATACACATACATGTGTTTGGTTTTGTCCCACTTTGCCTGTTAGAGAATTCAGTTTTTAGGAGAAAGACTATCTTTGTTTTCTTTGTTAACTATCCAACATAGAGGTGTTGGACGTATTGGCTAACTTTTTATAAGTTAAACATTATTATAAATGCAGAGTGTCCATTCAAATAAGACTACACATGGAGCTTATTCTTAGTGACTACATGCTTCTAAAAATAAATGATAAATTCAGTGTAAAATACAATGTAGGAATGAATTTCCTTAAAATAATTCCATTTGGGTTGATTAAGAACATCTTGTTGGGATGAACTCTAATAATCACATGGTTGGTACAGATGTATTTAGACATAACTTCTATCTTTACATGCAGAGTCCTTGGGATTTCTGAGTGCCTCTCATTTTTAATATCCTTGGCTTCTTAGTCATCTGATTGTGAAAAATTGGAGATTTGGCAAAAGAAAAATGACTTAATACAAAGAAGCACTAATGGAAAAAAGAGAAAAAGATGCCATCAAGGCTTGGAATGGAGTAGAGGAGGATACTAATAGATCCCAGAGAGGGTCCTGATCTTAGAAGCACAAACTTCAAAGGCAGGAAGTGAAGCCTTGAGGAGGACAGGGTCAAGCTTGGGGCCCCTATCACGGGGTGAACAGCATCTGGGCAGAAATATTTCAGAAGATCTGGTGATCTATAGTTTCAAGGAAAACCATGTGCTCCAGTGGGGAAAGGACGCATGAGAGGAAGGAATCACCACTCCTCTTCCCCTCCCCACCTCCAAACCCTGAAGTTAAGTTACTTAAGGCTGTGCTTTCTCAGTTATGCACCATGTACTACGGCAGGGAGATTTTATGATAAGGGATCCAGGAGAGGGAGAAGGGTACTTTTAGTGTCTAAGAGCTTTGGCTTTAACCAGCCAGAAAATAGCAATGTTTACCTGAACTAGTGTGGCTCTATGTCTATTGAAGACCTGCCATGTGTTGGGGTGTTGCAGGTTTAGGGGTGGTTGTCCTTTGGAACCTCTGCTAACATGTGTGTGGGGGGGGGAGTGTGTGGAAAGGAGAGGGAGGGAGGGAGGGAGGGAAAAGAGGGGGGAAGGGAAGAAAAGGACTCAAGAGAGAATTTTAAAACTTATGGAAAAAGTTACCTTCCTTCTTTCCTCTGCAGCCTCCAGTTTTTTCTGGATCTCCTCCAGAGACAGGTCTTTCTTCTTTGGAGAAGCTAAAGTTCGTGGGGCTTCTGAGATAGGAGATGGTGGTTTTAGGATCAGCTCAAAAGCCTGGCCAGAGGCACGTTTGTTGATTTGCTTCACTTCCATATCTGCGAAATGAATTATTTGAGAATGTTAATATACATTCAGAGTGTGAAGCATGTGTTTATTTAAATCATTTGAATTCTGGAAACTGAAAGTAGCAGTCTTAATCTGGCAAAAAGGAGCAAAACGCTGCATGCTCTACATTGCTCTGAACACATTAGACCTCTTTCTTTAGTATAAGTACAGATATATTTTAACAGAATAAATATTTACAGTGTTGGGAAATTCAACAACGTCCATAGGGAGTTGAATAACGGTAGGCATACTTAGGAAAAAATAGCTTGAATTGATTTTAAGCTAAACTTTATTTTCCTTTTGAATAAACATGAACTTCACATGAAAATAAAGTGGCACAGATTTAGATTTATTTTTTGAAAATTACCATGGCTGGACACATTTTTTCAGGCTAAATGATGAAGAAAAAAATTAACAAAGATTTATTGGAAATTTGAAATTATCTACCAATTTTTCTAGGAAGCCATGCATGAACCATGCTGAATTATCTATTTAGCTTCTGAGACTCAGCTTATGCATAACTTCTGACTTTCTTCTTCCCCCTTCTTCAATCCCTAAAGCTGCAGAAATGGTCATTTGTCTATCTTCCCTGTCTTCCTGGTGCATTTTGTGTAACCTCTGATTTAGCACTTAGCTGCACTGTGTTCTGTTTACTGATTATTTGTATATTGTACATATGTCTCTTCTCCAAGGAAGGCCTGTTCTGTATTTATCTTTGGAGCCTCTGTGACAACACATAGTGATGAGATACTAGAACCTCAGAAGAAACATGGCTGGATTACTGGTCACCGCTGTGTCTAGCAGAGTAAGGATCTGCCTGCTTTATCTGTTGACTGAATGAACTTACTCAACATAGACACTGGGCCTGCATTCTAACGAACGCTTTGGTTGGCAGCTGAAAGCTTTTCACACGAATGACCTTTCCTTATGAAATTGCTAATTATTATGCTCATAACTGCATTTATGACACTGGTGCTGTGATAGAAGAACTTTGGAAGGAAAAAGCCTCCGAGTCCTAGAACAGGCTTTAAAGGCACAGAAGGGGTTAACTGATACAGGTGCCTTCAGCTTATCTTCAGTGTATGTCTTTACACATATGGAAAAGAAAAATGATAAGTCAACAGGTAGTGAAATAAATCTCAGCTCCATGTGCAATACACATAACTGTATCAAACAATTTGATTAAATTGACTGAATTAAGGGAGGATGATATTGTTGGTCATGATAGCTGCTATTTTTGAGTGCTTATAAGAGGTCAGGCTTGGTGCTAAGCATTTGACTTGTGTTAGTCCGCTTAAACCCTACAACAACCATGGGAGGAAAATCCTAGAGACAAATAAGGCTGAAAAATCGAAATAACTTGCCTGAGGTCACACAGATAGCGGCAGAGCCAGGGAGAAAACCACACTAAATAGAATGAATTTGATTAAATCAAACTGAAAATACTGCACTGCAAATGAAGTTCACAGTCATGCCAATCTTCAGCCCCTTCTTCTAAAATTTTCTTTCTCTGGGGCCTAAGTCCTAAGTCATATTTATCATGGGAACTTGTTAGCTTGTGGAAATGCAAACACAAAATATGCAAACTTTATGAAGACTATAATAAGGGAAAAACAGTGGTTATTGATGTTTACTCTTGAAGTTTCCTTAGTATAAAGCATTTTCCTGCAAATTCTGATCTGATCTCACTAAAACTCAGCATATTATATTATTTGCAAAGAAAAGCTTTAAACATGCTGTGGATGTTGATATGCTGCTAACAACAAACTAGCCATGATTCTTAAGAGACATTAACGTGCTGTTATTAGCATCAAATTCGAACGGTTTCAGGGGCGCCTGGCTGGCTCAGTTGGTACAGCATGTGAGCATGTGACCCTTGATCTCCAGGTTGTGAGTTTGAGCCCCCTGTTGGGGTAGAGTTTACTAAAAAAAAAAAAAAACAAAAAAACAACAACAACAAAAAAAAAGCCCCTTAAACTGTTTCAAGCAATAGGCAATCAATAAGACCTAAGAGCTAGACACAATATGTCAATAGTGAGATCTACAAAATATTGATTTAATTATACCAGGAGCTGTGAATGAGAAACAAGGGTATCTAAGCTTTTCCAAATGAGCCTGTTAGCAGAAGCATTTCTCTTGTAGGCAACTCACCATCGTAGGTATAGATGTTGATGTTGCGAGGTTCCGGGTAAAAGCAAGAGCAGATCAGTGACAGCATGGACAGTTCCTTCATTTTTTCCTTGTAGGCTACAATGAGAGAGGCTCAAGATTAGTGTCTTTCATTTCCCGAATTGCCTCTTAATGTTTCTTTTAATCTAAATAATAATGACAGCCTCCTGCAGAATGAATAGTGCCCAGGACACAGCTTTGCAAAAAGAAAGACTGAAATGGAACTCTCAAGTACATATTCCTTATTACAGAGGGCATGAATTACACATTATAGCAGATTAGCTAAAAAGTGAGAGAAAGGGAGTTAGCGAAAGAAAGGAAAGTCTAAGGAATTAAGATCCAGCAGGACAGGAAGGAGAGACAGAAAAGACATGGAAGAAGCAAAAACAGATGAAATTAGCAGACAGCTAGGTCTGTTCTGGAACAAATGTATACAGGTCTACTGTATCTACAAGTATGATTGCATATCAAAGGAGGGGTCCTTTGCTGCTTTGGCTTCAGTGGCCACGTATTCAGTTGGGGATAGGCAGAGAACTCATCAGGAGGGTGATCAGGCAGATACACCCTCCAAGGACCTATGTTGCTGCTTTCTCTTCATCCCCAAGTGCCCTTTCTTGTAGCAACTTCTTTCCACACACACCATAAACCTAAGTCTGAGATCTGATAAGGCTCCCTTTTCCTCTGCATAACCCAGCTTGGGCGCCCACCTTGCCAAGCAGGCGCAGGACTTCAGCGAGTGATTCCCTTCCTCCTTCCCTCCCAGGACAAGTGACAATCAGATGGGAATAAGGAGGTGGAATCTTCTCACCATTGTTGATTATCAATAAATTAAGAAAAATGAAGGTATACTGTGCACTAACTTGTCAAAATGTATACACAAATGGCAATGGCTTAACATGTTGAATCTCGCAGGTAACATTCACCTCGTGGCAGGGGCTTCTGATCATTACGGTAACCCAAGGGAAGGTGAGTACTTTGGGGAGACAGGAATTCCCAGAAGATTAATTTCGGCATTATTGACAAGTGCATCTTTGTTGGCTAACAGGAAACAGATTCAACACCGAGATGCGTTAGAACTACAGAATGTTAGATTAGTAGGATCCTAAAAGATCATTTAGCAAACTGTCCACACACCACACCACCAGTTTTGCAAATGGCACTGGCCCACAGAGGCTACAGTCATATGTGGCCTCCAGATAAAAATGCAGTAAATAAATCAATATCAGGTTTGCCGAGGGGACTTTTTCGACCTCTCCTTTCAGAATGAGATTCAATGTGTCAAGAAGGCTGTACGTACACGCACATCATTGAACCATATGCAAAGATCAAATATTGACCTATTGTATATGGTTCAACCTAACACATCCAGAAGGCCTCTTTAAGAGAATTTCTCTCCTTATTTAGCTTATTTCCTTTAAAATAAGGAACACAATTTGCCCTTTGCCATAACAGTCCTGCTAATACCCACTCTGAAAGATTTTATTGGATGCCTTTGAAATTTTAGAAGGCTAAAACTGTATTTCTTTGTCTTATTTGTCTATTTAGTTAACGAAATTATGTCACTTATAAAGGTCCACGCAGGTCTATACATGGATGCTCATGTAAACAGCACAGTTTCTGTCATATGGAAACATTTGATGATTTAATGCATTTAATTCCATGAAGAATATAACCAAAACCAGCAAATTTTTGTAGGCTGTGCCTTTTTGTAAGATAAAGCAATATGGCACCCAAAGTAATTTGCAAAATTAAGCTCATATTAGAAGCATATGTTAAAGATACCAACTTTATTAGGGAGGGCTAACCCAAGAATAAAAATAAAAGATTTTCCTTCTTATAGAGTAGTAACTGATTAAAGCTGTAGGAGAATAGGAATTCCCACTGAAAAGAATACTCCTCAGTATCTGTCTTCAGTTTCTTGAGAACAAAATTCAATAATTTTCAGTAAAGCCACTGTTCTGTTAAGCTTGATAACTTAATAAAGGCAGAGGATATAAAAGTTGTCAGGGGCCAATACTTTAGAGCCTTTGTGTAATGTATGATAATTGTGATTGATAAAATGTTTGTTATTTCCTCTCCTAGCTGGTCTGGGGACAAAACCCCATTGACCTTTGTGGGTGATTACTTAAGAGAATCTTTACATTGTTTTTGTTGTTGTTGTTGTTGTTTTAAGTTTATTTATTTTGAGAGAGACAGTGAGAGTGAGCAGGGGAGGGACAGAGACAGAGGGAGAGAAAGAGAATCCCAAACAGGCTCTGTGCTGAGTCTGATGCGAGGCTCATTCTCATGAACCAGGAGATTGTGATCCAAGCCAAAATCAAGAGTGGGATGCTTAATGGACTGAGCCACCCAGGGGCCCCTTTACATTGTATTTATTGCTGGTTTGGTTTTATTCTTTACTCTACACGGCATGAACCTACCCAGTAGCAGCCACTGTTTAGATTCTCACTGATACAGTTGCTCTGAATCCTAGGGAGCTGCTTAAAATCAGTTGCCACTACAACCCAAACAAATCTTGACCCATGCCCTGCAGCAAAGGCATGTTCTCGGGTAAAGAAGGGTTTCCTCTTCATTGGGTGCAGTTGCCCAAACTTTCCCCCAGGTGGCATTGCCCTTCCTAATCCTTTCCTCTCATCTGAATTATTGACAACATTTCAATCCCAATTCAGATCCTCCCTCGGCGTTTCCCTCTCTCAAAGGTGCTATCCACATTGATCTCCTATTGCCTTTAGTTGGCTGTACTTGATTATATGTTATATGTGATTCTATACTGTCTAGGGTCATTCACTACTGCTTTTTGAGGTATAATTTTTGTTTACAGAACTATAGGCTCTTAGAAGGTAAATGCTACTTTTTACTCATCTATGAAAAATTTCAAAGCACAGGTCTGGATGGAACAGAAAGCAATTGTTTTTTTTTTTAATTTTTAAAAATGTTTATTTATTTTTGGGGGGGGGAGAGAGAGAGAGAGAGAGAGAGAGAGAGAGAGAGAGAGAGAGAGAGAGGATGAGAGGGGGAGGGGCAGAGAGAGAGGGAGACCCAGAATCTGAAGCAGACTCCAGGCTCCAAGCTGTCTGCACAGAGCCCAACACCGGACTCAAGCCCACGAACTGTGAGATCATGACCAGAGCCGAAGTCAGATGCTTAACCGACTGAGCCACCCAGGCGCTCCCAGAAAACTATTTCTTAATGAACAGTGTTGGCTATCTTGCTTATTGATTTTAAGTCGATCTTTCAATTAAAAAGTATTTATGGTCACCACTGATGACCATAAAGGAATTTCTATGAGGCATTATGGAATTACAAAGAGATATAATAGGATCCTCATTCTTAAGAAGCTTTCAAATCTGGGAGGTGGAGTATCTGGATATAAAAATATGGAGTATATGGATAAAAACACATGGAAAGTAGGGTGTCAAATGGAGGCACAGGTGATTTGTATTAGAAATTCAGAAGAATCTCAAAGCCCTGGTGTCGTGGGGAGAGTGGTAGGGAATGGATTTACGGTTAGGGTTGCCAGATTTAGCAAGTGAAAATACAGGATGCCCAGTTAAGTTTTAATCCACAAACTGCATGGGACACACTAAAAATCATTCCTTGCTTTCCTGAAATTCAAGTTTAATTGGGTGACTTGTATTTTATATGGCAACCAGAGCAAATGGACCTGGAGTATAAAGACTGAACAGTGTTGAGGAAAGCAAGGAAGGGAGAAAGTATGTTTATTATTGTTGACACAGAAATGGGGTTATGAAGAAACTAAATGGAAGACTTTTATGGGTGGGGCAGTGAGTTCACTCAAGGAATGATAACTCAACTCCAAGGAGCATCATTCACTTCTTGGTCTTTAGGAACGCCACTCTGTGCTGAAGGAGGCAGCATTTTCATGGACTACACTACAGTGAGGTTTTCAGGAGTTGTGTCCTGATAGAAAGACTTCCTGGGGGTCAGTTTTGCTCTAAGACTTTGGGTAAGATGTTTTGAATTTTTGTTCATGCGGAAGAGTTATGACTTAAAATATGTTTACATGAAAATAAACACAGTTATATTTTTAAACTAGAATGTCAGAATACCATGAATTTTAAAAAGGTTACTTAAAAGAAATTTAAGCTCAAGCATCAGTTTTGAGTCCACTCTTAGGAATATTTTTGTGGGAAAGTTTGAGAGGCACAGAGGTGAAACTGAGTAAGTTAGCTGGAAGTCCTAGTTTGCCCAACAGTTCTGGTTGAAGCCATTCATAATATCTTCTTTCACTCTCAGAATTCGGCCATTACAATTGTCTTAGCAATAGGGAGCCATTGAACATTTTGAAAGGGAGGGTGACCTGATGAAAGCCTCTTCTTAGATTTATCTAGCCATTTTATACAGGAAAGACCTGTTACCAAGAGATAAACTTAAGACACAACTGAATGAAGTTCAGCAGGAAATGTGGTGTGGCTTAAGAAAATAGTAGGAAATGGCAACGGAATAAGAAAGGGAAGATCCAGGAGACTCAGGAAAGAAGAATGCATAGTAAATAATAACTGTATTTGGAATCAAAGGCAAAGGGAAGAGGGCAAGAAATCCTTAAAGATGGGTGGTCAGGAAAGCTTTCCAAGTGTCACTGAAACTGAGTCAGTAAAATGGGCTGGCCTAGCAGAATATAGAGTATGGGTTGAAATATATGCAATTTGGATAAACCTCTTTTACCAACAATAAAAAATCCCAAGCAAATGTGAAGGCTATTAGAAATGTGCTAATAACATTTCACTATCGATATTTCATACTTTGACTTGATAGTTCCGTTCATCGGTTTTTGGAACTCAGCATTTTACATTTTTTCACTATATCCCAACACCAAGTACAATTGCAAGCATGTCTGTAAGGATGTGGGAAGGAACAGGTAATTCCATATAATCTTTCTCATAGTTGGTTGCATTTGCTATTAACTATTAATGTTTGCAAGTTAGCCATTTTCTTTAGTGAAGTCATTTAAAATGCAACCCATATGATGTATAATGGTTCTATTGCAATATCCATGTAACCTAATGATGTATGAACAATGTTTTCCATTCTTCCAAATGGCTACAATGAACTACGAGTAAGGTAACAGCTACTGTTTATTGAGTACAAACGATATACCAGGCACTGGGCTAAGATATTTCCATGAATGTTCTCATTTAATCATCTCAACAATGCTATGAGAAAGGTATTATAATTAGACTACATTTAAAGATGAAAGAAAAAGACGCAGAGAAGTGGAGTAACTTGCCCAATATCCAACCAATCATAAAGTGTGGAGTTCAGTTTGAATGTAGGTCTGTCTGCCTTGCTCTTAATGCTCGTTACTTCCTCCAACAATTTGTTCAGATGCGTTACACACACCTTCACCATCTACAAATTGTTCTTAACAAGAAAATGCTGTAAATTACAACTACCCACTTTTAAAATAAGGGATCCAAGATCTTCTTCTCTTCCCATTTTTCTTTGGCATTTATTCTTTAATTAATTCCCACATGTGACTTATTGACTCCATGACTATAGGTTCAGTATAGAGTTACCGAAAGAAAGCATGACTTTTTTTTTACTTGTGTGTTTTGTTTGGGTAGTAAATATTGGTGCAGAGACAGCTAGAAAACTCAAGAACCGTTTCTTAAAAGGAATTTTGGGTATATATATATTCTTATATGACTGATATATCTTTAACATTCATATCACAGCTAATGAGGTAAGTGGAGAAAGTGGTAGTTATCTAGATATTTTAAGGAAAAAGCTCCTTTGCATCAGTTACTGAATTTTTAAAAAAAAATATAATTCATTGTCAAGTTAGCTAACATACAGTGTACAAAGTGTGCTCTTGGCTTCGGGAGTAGATTCCCATGATTCAGTGATTGAATATTTTAAGAGTGATATATTTTGGCAGGCAATTACCAAGTTTTCTCCATTTTTTTCTTATTCCTTTGTGTGTATGTGAATTGAGCAGTATTTTTTTCTTTGAGAAACAAAGAGCATTGAGGACAACACGATTAGTACTAGAGATTTATTAGTCAGATTGGATCTTGGATTAGATTAGATTAAAGCAGCAGAGAGATTATGTTTACTTAGTAAAATATGAAATAGACAAACATACATATATAATTATTTCTTTACTCTTCTAAATATATAGTCTTCACATAGATCAGAATCAGTAATCTCCCAGCTCTGTTTCGGGTCCTTTTTTTTTTTCCAGGTCATAAATTAAGCTCTTCATCCTCCTTTTAACTTGATTTTGGCCATAGTGTGTGTGTGTGTGTGTGTGTGTGTATGTGTGTGTGTATTGCATTGCATTTGGTACCTCAATTGCTTTGGGTCATAGAGCCTGAGGTCAGATTATTTTTTAAAAGTCAAATCTGTCATCCCATTTGGAAATACTTTTGGGAACTCTTTCACTGTGATTTTCTTCTTGAAAGATGAAATAGACTAAAAGGATTTTATTTAAAACACTTGTATAGTACATTAGCTTGAATTTGGACCTTAAAAAAAGGTTGATGAATATGGTTGATGAATATGTAATTTAAGATTCAACATTTAAATGAAAAATAAATCTCATATTTTTGAAGATCTATTTTAACATCCCAGAAGATCACTGATATGAAGTAATGTTCTAGATATTTCTGCTGCGATGATGTAATGCTAATTGGCTTAGTACAAAAATGGATTCAGTCTACATTCATTCTATCCACCTCTCCCCCACCCCTCAAATTATGGCTTCCTAACATATAATGACCAGGGAGGGTTTGAAAGATTAATGTTTGATCAGCTGAAACAGCATACTTTTTCTGCAGGAATAGGTATCAAATCAAATTAGGGGACATTTAAGAAGGTCAAAACTGTATAACCCATCAGTGGGTTGTACAGAAACATACGAGGCTCTTAAATTTCAATTCAATTGATTCTTGGCAAAACAATTGTGACAAGGAAAAGAAATGGTGACACGAATCAGTCCTTGTGATCAAAACTGTAATAAAAGCAGTAAATTGTACCAGTCTGAGACCTTACCTTACCCTGATTCCAGTTACAGCTCCTGCTGAGTTTAATGAGAATCCTACCATATCATGCAGGGGCTTGCCCTTCTTTTTCCCTCTAACGAAAGAAATTCTTATAGTCCTACATGGAGATCAAACTAAACTGGTTTCTAGGAGTAATGAAAGCACTTTATTCTGTTTATATTTCAGGACGTTCTTACCAAGCTAATTCTGAGTATTAAAGGATATTTTTTTCTTAAGCCCTCAATACGACCAGGTTATACAAATAAGCTTAAAATGATAGCTCGATTGATTGGCACTTAAATGAGAGAAAGCCATCTCTGACACTCAGGAAAGTCTGTCCAGCTGGCAGAGTATAGTTTCACATAGGAAAGACTCTTCCCTTCCCTGTAGTCTCCTGAGCCGGAGGCAGCTGTCATCTAAGGCTGGCCATGACCTGAATTGTGTCTCCATAATGGCTTAATGTGGCACCTAAGTAATTTAAATCATTTCCCATTACTTCTTATTTTTTTTGGTGGAAGACCAGAAAAATATTTTCATTCATTCCTAATTCAGCAAAACTCACACTGCCTATGCAGACTAAATATTGCATTTGTGGGCTCAATTTCTAAAATAAAAAATGTTTTGGTTATCAGTGGTAAGGATGCTGGTTTCCTTCTTCACTTTGTTGTAATGCATGACCTGTCTCCAGAAAAATAAGTTCTGGCATCTATTTCATATGGATTTAGAGTGAAGCCTATGACTGTATCTTTGCATTGAATAAAGTGGTATGAAACTACAAATACAGTAAATTACTTACTATGTTTTCTCACTGAAAGCAAGAACTTTCAGAAATGGAAAATGCAAATCTGTTATCACAAGTGCAAAAAAAAAAAACAAACCTGTCATATGAGATTCAGATGACTTTATCTCAGTTAACAGGCCAGTTGGCTTTCCCTCTGAATGGACCGGTGGTTTAGATACTAAAGATAAAAAAAAATGAATTCAAAGAAAATCCTATGTATCAATCATAAGATGGGGTTGCCTGTCTTCAGATATTGGAATATATTAATTTATATAAAACACCGTATGAAAACAGAGTAAGGACTAAGCAGGGACTCAACAGCAATTTGTGTGACAAGCCCTATAAGTTAATCTTGATTTAATTCTTCTATCAGTCTGAACACTTGCTAAAAGTTGAAAGCGTATTTCTTGAAGAGTTTCTATGTCAACTTCTACTTTCTTGGAATGGTGTGAAGTTTCTCTGCATTTGAAAAGTTCCCTATTGTTGTTTTATTCCTGAGTATGTCCTACAAAATACATAGTACTTAGAATAGTTACTGGCATCAACTGAGAATAAAAGTATTTTAACTTGATGTTATTACCACATAATATTTCTTAAGGTTTCAGTGGATAGAATCTTTATCTGGATACTATACAATCTATACTTATACTAGTATTCCTAAATGTTTTCATAGGAAATGAATGGTACATAAATAACTAATAGAAAGTAACTATTTCAGGCAAAGTCCACAAAAGCCTCATGTAAGAAGAGCAAGCATTTTGCTTCCTTCCAAATCCTAATGAGAGTTCTAGGGTCTCATTTAATAAAATTTTGTAAAATGCACCATATGTGCCATTTACTGAATGTGTCCTAGAAGTCATATTCTTAAATCCTATTCACTAGTTTTATTTCAGTCATGCATTCAAAAACTGTATATCTAATGTTTATATCATTAGTATAGTGAACAAAACCTGATTAAGTGAGGTGTTTTTTTTCCCTCTCACTGAATACAAATCTCCCGGCTGTAAGCTAGTCATACTTAATATGTGCTGCAGTCACACTGTGTCAAAGAGAACTGAATTGAACAAATACATCTTTTTAAAAAAATAGGGAATAAAAAGAGTTAAGGTTTAAAACTACCTGATATTAAAAAAAATTATTATAGTAATATTATTCTTGGGTGCCTCTGGGAATTTGTGTGAGTAACAGAGCCTTTGGGGTGAGAGAGAAGCATCTTAATGTTACAGGTTCCACAGCATGATGATCCTCAGTTTTCCATTTTCGAGGCAGCCAAATAGCATGGAAGAAACCGTTCAGGTTAATCTAGCTATGTGATGAAAATGGCTTTTTCATTTTGGAAATTAAATGCTCCTTCCTCAAGCTCGGCCATGTAAAGACTCATTTTCTGAAATAGGATTCATCAGATTGTATACCAGAACTTGAATTAGTATAATTTTCTCCAGGGCACGTAAAGCAACATACAAAGTATGTACATATGTGTCTAAAGCCTCTGCAATGCACAGTTTATATCACCACTGCTACAAGCAGGACTAAAATGTAAAAGACAACTTAGTCTGATGCAATTGGAATCCTTAGCTACAGCATTTTAGAACTGGAAGGAAGCCTTGAAATCGTTGAAATCATCTGATCATTTTTGTTTGTTTTTGAGAGAGAGAGAGAGAGAGAGAGAGAGAGAGAGTGAGTGAGGGAGAGACAGACAGAGAGAGAACATAGTGGAAGGGCAGAGGAAGAGGGAGAGAGAGAATCCCAAGCAGGCTCCATGCCCAGCACAGAGCCTGGTGTGGGAATCGATTTCATAACCGATAAGATCATAGCCTGAGCCAGTATCAAGAGTTGAAGGTTTAACTGACTGAGCCACACACGCTCCTTTAAATCATCTAATGTTACTCCCATTTTATAGATGAAGAAATCAGATCGAATAGTCTTTATTTCTTTGAAGACCCCCTGTGGGGGTGATAGGTGGTAGAGTGATGTTGGTGGCAGGGACAGAATGGAAAACGGAAGTGGGAAAGGGGTGTCATAAATGGTAGTGATGGTAGGCTTTAAAAAAATCAATCTTTCCTTAAAAAGCAATTTATTTTGCATTGTGGGAGTTCCTGGTCCTCCACTCTCCCCGCTCCCCACCCAAGACTTGGTAAATCTTTAATCTCCTCTTTCAGAGCACTTAGGAACAGCCCTTCAAAGATGGTCACATAGTTTAGCTTCTCTTAGGAAGCAAATTCCTCTTCATGTAAAGCCCGCAGCCTCAGGTATGGACACAAAGTTCTTGGAATGTATGGTACTTGTTGCTGCTTAGACCAACCAACGCAATGTACACACATTGCTCTGAGTTACTTCCGGAATTCCTTCTAGTTACAAAATTTTCAGGAACAATAGATTTTCCTTTTACTTTATAAAATTATTAAATGTATTGAGACTCTTTCAAGTGAAACTATGATCCTGTGGAGTGACACAAGTTGTGAACTAATCCCATGTGAGACCTAGGAAAATAAACATTTCGATGGTGACCGCGTTATAGGGGCTTTACGATCTTTTTAGAACTTCAGGTTTTTTAAGACCTTGAGCAAGTCATTTAAGCACTTTGGACCTTTTCCTCATCTATAATTAATAGCTCCAAGCTCTGGAATTTTAGGGTTCTACAAATTTAGCAAATTTCGTCTTTAAATAGAGTAACTTTCTCATTACATACAGATTTATTGTTTTGCATTTTCTACAGTAAGCACTTTCTTTACCGATGTTTCTTAAACAAATTATTTTAAGGCATTACATTTTAAAGAAAAGGACAACTTACTCTTGATATTTCTACTTTGCAAAATTTTTCCTCTTTTCAAATTTTGATATTTCATAATATTTATATTACATAAAATAGTATAACACAGAAGATGTTTCATAAGGCAGTTCATGTGTTAAGGTTCAAATGTCAAACTACTAGGGAAAATTTCACTTTTCCACATACTAAATGTAAGATTTAGTTTTGGCTTTAAATATATAATATTCACTATTAGCCAGAATAAATGGTGCACACAATGTAAACTTTTTGGATACTATCTAGAACCTTTTTTTTTTTTTTTGCTATCATTTATTGTTAAATTGGCTTCTGTACAACACCCAGTGCTCATCCCAACAAGTGCCCTCCTCAATTTGGAATATTCATCTTAAGATAAGAAAAGGATTACATCTTGTTATACTGATTGAATGAGATTGTAATAACTTATGCATTTTATTTATTTGTGGCAGAAAATACCATATAATTTGGTAATAAATACTCCCAATAAAAAAAAAAGGTAAAAATGGAATCAAGTGTTTGATCTGCATTGGACAAATGTGGGTTGGAATTTGGCATAATTTACTGATATTATTTTTTAAATCACAACTTGGTAATACATAATATACAAAGGCATCATGTTGATTTTATTTTATGGTTGATTTTCTATAGACTTATTCTGCCTGAATATTATTCATAAAAGAGTAGACTTATGGTTGAGAATATTGCTCACATCTTCAAAACACTTGCCAAGTAATAATAGAGCAGGACAGAGGATCTGTGTCCTAGGATGTAGTACCAATTCAGAAATGTCTCCAACAGTTGTGACTCATGCAATTCCATAAGGCGTTTGTATCTCTCTAAAAACAGAAGGGAATCTAACATAATGGTTTCCATCTAAAGGGCCTTTGAGTTTCTTCTTTCAAAGACAATCATTTTTCTGTTTTGTTTCACAGAGGTCGGCCCTTATTCCTCTATTTTGTTTGCTGCTAATTATTTCTTCCCAATTATATTTAAATTTTTTGAGGATGAAGGAAGGTGTCTCATTTAATGTTTTCTGTATTTCCCTCCACATGTAGGAGTGCATATAGCCGTTAGAAGGTGTTCTGTATACACTTATCCATTTGTTACTGCTTTATATATTTCCCCTCAACATGTAGGAGTGCGCATGGCTATTAGAAGGTGTTCTGTAAACACTTAGCCATTGGTTGCCAAGCAGGGTGGGGCTGTTCATCAGCTGCAAATGATACTTGAATTAGTCAGTGCCCCAGCTGGCTTTCCCATTGAAACTAGGTATAGAGTGGTAGTTAAGAGCCCAGATGTTGGAGCCACATTGGGCTCAACTTTTCTCCCCACTAAATTCATTAGTGTCATTTTCTACTATAGACTGGTATTTCTGCATCCTTGAAGTTGGTTGCTTCTCTCTTAGCACCTATCCCCTAGCTGTAGCTGTGTGGATAGTTTCAAAATGGCACCAGTGAGTGGTACAACCATAACTGTGTAGTTCCCTGGGAAAATATAGGAAAGCCCTATCACCGTTATCCTTCATAGTAGCAGGTAATCAACTCTCTCTATTCAAGGAGAAAAAGAGACAGGTGAATGTTTCCTTTCTCTACATTTATATGCTATGTTGCTTTTATTTATTTATTTTATTTATTTATTTCTGGCCCTAATGGAAAGAATAGGACTGGCAGCTGAAGACTTGTGCTCTACCTCAGAATCTTTTCAACCTTAGATGATTTATTAAACCTGAACATAAGTTTATTTATCCACAAAATGAAGATAGGATATTGTTGCAAGGACTGAATTAGGTATACGTTGAGAAACTGAAATTCTGTATCAATATAAGATATTGTTAGGGAAGACTATTCTTCTATAAATTAATCTTTATTTTTTGAGTGAACTTTTGAAGTTTTACTGGTCTTAGCTATAGTAAAATGTTGTGGAACCTTATTTGGTTCAATTCTGCCAGCTTCTCTTAGTTCATCCTTATGTCATCTAGTCAACGAACACAGAGGTCCTATGATGTCCAAGAGAAACATAGTGGTTAGCCAGGTGAACGCTGGGATTGGACTGATTTTTCTTAAATCCTGACCCACCATCTATTGGCTGTGTGTGACTTTTTCTCTCTCCCTTTCTCACCTGTGGAAATGGGTAGGATAATACTTCTTGTAAAGCGTTTAGCTCAGTCACAGAACCTGCCAAAGTACTCAATACATGTTAGCCAATAGTAGTAGTATTATTGTCAGCCACCGAGGTGACACAGGGGAGACAAAGTGAGTGTAACATGATTGTGTACTAAAAGAAGCCCTCAGTATAGTTGGATCTAAGACAAAGAAGTGTCTGCAGCAAAACAAAGTAAGAACAGCTCATGATGAGGAAGCCAGAGTGCAACGAAGTGAGCACTAGATTTGAAACCTAGATCTGCCCTGAATGTTGGCAACCCAGAGCAAGGGTTCTGCCTGCCTTTCTTGTCAGGTGGGGATAATGAAACCTGCTTGAGGGTTGCCATAAAAATTAAGGGGAAAAAGAGCACAGGAAGGACGTGTGATGTGTGGGTGGCTCATGCATAGTAGGGGAACAATAAATGGCAAGGAAGATGATAGCAAAAGGTGCTATTTGGTGATAAACGGCCAATTCTCACATTTACTAGGAAATCTGCTCTAAGAGTTCACAGGAAGGAAACATCAAGAAAAGCTGGGCTGGAGGTTGACTTGAGAAACCTAGTGCTATTTGTTTCAAGGAGAACAAATCCTTTCCCAGAAGCAATTCTGAGAAATCCTACTTGACTTCTTAGCTGACTACTCTACGTGTTTCCCATTCACTTCTAAAATTTATCAGAAGTGATAAAACATTTGGTTGTCTGGATAGAAAAACTTCAGGGCTATTTGTTGTCAGGAGTGACATCTTCCCTTTGCATTTAGATGGTTAAGTTTTCACTTGGACAGGCAGGGAGGACACAAAGTCCAAGCCTCTCTTCAAGTTACATTTTTCTGCATTTTTTCTCTAGGATACGTTGTAACATAGCTTACCGAAATTTGTAACTAATATAGATTGCAACCCGAAACACTATTTTAAGATTTTATTTAAGGAAAAATTTCACCAGGTGAAATATAATTCTTTCAAAGCTACTTAAGTCAATATTTCTTCCATGTTAGTACTGAACGTAGAAAAAAAATTCATTTTAAATATGGAGTTTCATTTTCTTTTATTTGTTCTACTACAAAACTTTTTTTTTTAAGCTAAGTTTTTGGTTGATAGAAGAGATACAGTTCTTTTCTCTTTACCTTGTGTTTTGGCTAGGTATTTCAGAATCTAGCTCGATTTTTTTAAATTTAATGTTTATTTATTTTTGAGAGTGAAAGACAGAGCATCAGCAAGGGAAGGGCAGAGAGAGAAGGAGACACAGAATCTGAAGCAGGCTCTTGGCTCTGAGCTATCAGCACAGAGCCTGATGTGGGGCTCAAACTCACAAACTGTGAGATCCTGAAGTTGGACGCTCAACTGACTGAGCCACCCAGGAGCCCCTACATTTTTTTTTAAGTGAGGAAATGTCTACATTTTCTTTAAAGCTGAACTTTCTACCCTGTATACTATATTATGAACTTGTGAGGACTTACACTGTTTTCGTGCTTTCATATAAAGCTCCTCCTCTGTTGTTAATCTATGTTTATAAGAAAGTAGGAGTTTATCATTATCTGTACTTTATGGTCTTTAAATGTGAAAAAAAGTATTGAGTGTTTTTATTTCAGATAAAAATGAAATAACTGTTGCTATAATCAACAGTATCTAATTTGAAAAAGAACTATGCAGCACTTATAAATGTAAGCACATATTTCTATTAATATGTTCTCAGTTATGTCGTAAATACAGTTCCTAGTTTACATACCATACATTTATATGAAGTTTTGGAGGCAAAATATTTAAAATGCTCTTTTATATTAGTAGTCAATTATTAATTAAGCCTGTAAAGCCAGACACCAGATAAATGTTAATTTGATTTCTTATGGGTTCTTTATTCTACTCATTACACTCTGCTAACATCCTCTACATTTATAATGACTGGTACCTGAAACACTACTGAGTGAAAAGCTGTTACGGTCATGAGTGACTGAAGAATCATATGAAACTTCGCATATTCATAGTTTTTTACCACCACAGTCATCTAAGGAATACTATGTTCATACTGTTTGGCTCTAGTGTTTTTGTTGTGCTTATCTACTAATGGAAGAAAAGGGAGGCTAAATTAATCCAGATAAGAAAGCACCTGGAGTTATCTCTGAAAGAAAGGTCTAACTGGAGGAAGGGTATTGGAAATGGCAGTAGCAGGGCAGGAGGGTGCCAGGTAGGGAGGAGACTAGAGAAGCAGGGGTGAAGGATTTTACAACAGCCCAGGGATGGAGAGTGATGGGGTTCAGATGAAACTGGTGGTTTAATAAGATTGTAAGGACAAGAAACTCTGGTCTGGTATGTGTGTGTGTGTGTGTGTGTGTGTGTGTGTGTGTGTGGTCATCCCCCCTTTCCTGCTCTTTAAGAGACCTCAGTGTAGACTTTTGCATCTTAGTATTTCTGGAATCAGTTTTTATTTCTATGGAATGTGACATTTTATGTAGATGAGCCTTCCTGGTCAGGCAAGAAGGGCCAATTTTATTGATATTTTATATGTATTTGAAGTAGGATGAGATATGAAATAGGACAGTGAAACATAAAATGAGAAATAAATGCAAAAGAAGTGTACTTTTAATTCTGGCATTTCCCAGAATGGATTTGTCTTGGAGAGAGACTATATAGGCAGCTGCATCATAAATATAATATCAGCTCTCCCTCTATCACAAAGAATTATTGAATAATGATCATTTCTTAAATTCCAAGTAATTTCTAGTAGATTTGTTACTACAAGTGGCAATTCACAAAGTCAAGAATTTAGATGTTTACTTTAAATGATTATTTTTATTTAGTGTTTCCATCATCTATTTAAGGAGTCTTGGATGGAGATTAATTTTTTTATTACAAAGTGCTCGGTATTCAACTGATTAATTAATTCTCATAACAACCGTGTGAGTTAGGTGGTATTATTTTCCCCTTTCATAACAGAAAATTGTGGTATAGAAATGATAATTTGCTCAAGGAGTATCTGATAGCAAATAGTGGGGCAGGGGTTCAAAACTATGTCCATCCAATACGCAACCCACTTCTAATCTGCCAGAATGCGCTCTTACACATAACAGTAACATTCTTGACCTAAGCTTTTTGGGGGGATGGTGGAGGAATTTATATTACTGTTTTAAATTTTCATAGCATTTTTCACTCTTTTGAGTTCCATGGCAAGTTGCCTTTTCTTACTGCACAGAGCTTTTCCTTTTTGTTTGCAACTTTTGCAGGCAACTTTAAACCAAGCTTTCAGCACACCTGAACATTTGGGCTTGGGTTGCTTCGTATAAGGTGGGCCTGCTTAGGTAGTTGCTCAAGAGGGCAGACTTACACTCAGAGGGTAGAGAATGTCAAGGTGGTGCTGGCATGGGGCAATCATGGAACCGGCAGAAAAATCTGTACTGATTTTTACCTTTTCCTTGTCAACCCTCTCACATTTTCTATTTCTCTTTTCAGGGCCACCCTGCTTTGCCCAGCATCTCTCTTAGCTTGATGGCTGCCATCTTGGGTCACTACTCACCACCCTTCCTTTAAAGAAAGTTGGGTTGGGGAAAAATTGAGTGGGGACTGACTGTAATAAATTAAACTCTGGGTGACTTAGTTGCTTCTTCTCAGCCAACGGTCACTTAAGAATTTTAAAGAAGAATCTTGGATGAAACCTAAGCACAAGCTCTTCAAAATATCAGATACTGCTGTCCAAGCAAATCACTCAACATTTTATTTCAATTTATTATTTAGAAAGTATTTTTCAAAAAACAAAGGACTCAGTTTCTTTGCTCCTCGTTCCTTCATTACTCATTCTAAATGTGCATAGTTATCTTGATGAGTAAAATATCCACTCATTCTATTTAATGACAAAAAAATGCAATGGGTTACATTTATCTAGTACTTGACAGGTACTAATCACTTTCACATTTGTTTCCTTGGTTCTGAAAAGGACCCTCTGAAACAGACAAGGCAGTATGTTGCCACTTTATAGGTGCTACAGTAGAGGCAGGGAGAGAAAAAGGGACCTGACCAATGTTGGTTAGCTGAGAGAGTAAAGACTAGAACTCAGGGCTTCAGAATCCTGCTCCTGGGCTCTTCCTGCAATGCAACATCAGCAGCATGTGGAGAGGGGTGGAGCTGTTGGGGCTTAAGTCTTCTATTCTCTGGAGTCCAGTTTGCAGAGCTGGTCAGAGGAGGGGACTCACACCAGAGGGCCATGCTGCTCCCCCACTGGTCATTGGCATTACGTTTAATCCAAGTGTGGTTCTGGACCGGAAGCATCAGCACCACCCAAAAGCTTGTTAGAAATGCAAATTAAGGAGACCCACTTCAGATTCTCGGAGTCAGAACCTTTGGGGGTGGGATCTGAGGTTCTCAAGTGCTGCTGATGCTTCGTAAAATTTGAGAAACATTTTAACTAAGGGATTCCCTGGCTGGTCTGGTTGATAGAGGAGATTAGTTAAATATTTCAATTTTGTCCTTTGGGTCGCTCACAGTACTTCCTAACTGATGTTCTTTGTGTATCATTATGTACTGTCTTGTAATATTGTAGGGTAGGATAATAAAATTATTAAAGTGGTGGAGACTTCCAGAGGCACCTGGAAGGTGAGCATCCGACTTCTTGATTTCGGTTCAGGTCGTGAGCTCACAGCTCGTGAGTTTGAGCCCCACATTGGGCTCTCCACTGACAGTGGAGCCTGCTTGGGTTCTTTCTCCCTCTCTCTGTTCCTCCCCTGCTTGTACTCACGTGGGCTCTCTCTCTCTCTCTGAATAAATAAACTACAAAAATAAAAGTGGTGGAGACTTCCAGTTATGGTTTAAGTTACTACTATTGGTATTCAACTGTTTTGTAAGTACAGAATCTTGTCTTCTTCAAAATACTAAAATCCCCAAGCATGAGAATCATGTTTATATTCTCACAATACTTGGTGTAGGCTTCAGAGGAGAATTGGTGCTTGAATCTATTTTACTTTAGTAAATCTTGCCATTAACTATTAATGACATTGGACTAAAGACAAATGTTTAGTGTGTGACTTCATATTTGATTATAGGACTTATAAGAGTAAGTGCTAAACTTTATTAGTTTTATTTTTTATCATGTATGTATACCATTATAATAATATATTATATATTATTACATATATTATATATTATTACACATTCTATAATATATGTAATATATAATGTATTACATACACATTATATATTACATATATTATTACATATATTATATATATTATACCATTATAATCATATATATATATAGCCTGAAGCTTACCACATATCAACTTGACTGAGTAAATTCTTTGAGCTTAAATTTAATCATTTGAAACAGAGCAACATGTATACTATGCCCATTTCATAGGGACTATAAGATTAAAAAGGATAGAGCAAATAAATATTTTCTAAGAAGTACAAGGTCCAACACAGATCATGCTATCTAACTTTTCTTTTGAACACTTTACATTTTTCAATCTTCTATGTTTATCTGCTCTTTTTTTTTGTTTTAATATAAAAGGAAAATTTGAGTCTAAAGTAAAATGAAGATTTTCAAGATGACAGGAGTCTTGGATCATGTAATCTGTGCATCAAAAGACTAGAATTGACTCATAATTTTTCATGTCTTGGAATGATGATAACGAGAAGGATGCTAACTGGCACTTCTCAGATAAAGCTGCCAAGATTTAAATAACAACAGTAGAGATTGGCGTTGGGAATAAAAAAGAACTTTACAGTCATAAAGACAACATGTCTGGGAGCAGGGTTCCCAGGGAGGCTTCAGTAACTCTAGTGTCAGCTCAACTGCCTGACTAGGTTGGCGCCCCTCCCCTTGAGAGTCTGGAAGTGACATCTTGATGAAATTTTTGGGTCTCAGTTTTGCAACAGTCAGTATATTGTAAGTTGAGCTTTGTCATGTGAGGTAGCCTTCTATCTACTAGGAAGCCTGAACTAGAAGATTATCATTAGGTTTACCAGGAGTGGTTTTGTTGAATGTAAGTCAAACTGTGGCTGCAGTTCATAGGAAAAAAATCTCCCTAACCAGGGAGTAGAGTGCTAATAAAAACTTAAAATTTAAAATGCTCTCTTGTGCAAGTATTTGTGGAACTAGATTTAGATAAATTTCATATGTGTCTTTGTATCCTGATATAAAGACTTACCACTGAAAAACTAAAAGACTGACAGATTCATATTCTGATGATCTATTGTTACAGTAGTTACTTGTACTGTGGATGATGTATAAACTCTGACATCAAGAGTACAATTATTCCAAAAGAATAACTCTTAAATAAGCACTTTCACAGGCATTGCTTTATGATTTTGGTTAAGAAAATCAGTCTTAGATAATATTATTTTAATGTACTATACAAAAATTATCTCTTCTGGTCAAATTTTTTGAATTTTGTAATTTTTTCAAATATTACATATTTTAATCTGGAAGCCAACAAAATTGCAAGTGAGAAAAATCTTAAAATTTGTTATGGTTTTATAGTATAAGGTATGGCTGCTTCTCTTAAGTGCAGTTCCTAGAGAAGCTATATTTCCAGATGACTAGCAAAATGATTGCCGAAATGCATTAATTAACCTTTATATTCACATAAAAGTGTTTTGTGAGAACAAATGTACACAAAATGTTATCTTTAATCATAGCTAATAAAAATGGGTTATATAAACACAGGTTTTACTACTGCAAATGTCTCCTTGACAAATGACAGGACCTGATTCCTTTATTAAAAGATAATTAGAAATGTTTCACAAGGGATTCAGAGCCTTCCTCCTGTTTGCTTGCTTTTGAGGTAATAAGGTGAAGAGTCTTGAAGTAGCATCTAATGATTACACTAACTGTGGGTGCCTGGGTTGTATATTTCCGTTAGTTCTAGATTTATTTCACAAAACAAAATATTGAACTTAAATATCGGGTGTTTATGGAAGGAGGTAAGGGCCCATTTAAAAATGTGATAGCCATGATGATATTGATTAGATTAAGTCAAAATTTTTTTTCCTGACCTGGTCATCCTGGTGTGTCCACACCCAAAGTTCACGCTGCTTTCTTAGCTAAGCCTTCAGACAGCCATGTATTCTACATTATACCCCCTCATCGTTCTCTTTCCCTAAACGCCTAAATCATGGCAATTATTTTTAAGAAGTCCCAGGTTAGGTCCTAAAAGTAGTCATCAGGTTGAAGGTATTTCCTCTTCAAAGTGTGTCTGTGCTAAGAAAGGATAAGAGCATCTCAGGGTTGTTAGACAAAATGGTGATCTCACAGGTTTGAACTCCATGAACACTTCTGCCACAGAGCATATATAAATGAGTAGCTGGGACTGGTTAAAAGGACAGATTCCGGAACCAGACGGCCCGGGCCCAAATTCTGTATCTAACCGTGTGACCTTGGGTAAAAATCACTTTATCTCTCTGTGCCTCAGTTTCTTCATCTGTAAAAGTACTTTTTAGGATGATTGGATGATTAACATCACTAATATTTGCAAAGTGTGTAGTGCCTAGCATGTTATATATGTATATAAGGGTTAAATCAATAAATGTCATTTCTTATAGACACTCTATAAAGTTTGTCTATGCCAGAAAAACAAATCTTGAAAGAAAACAATTGCAGAGAAAAACCTGTTAATGAACAATGACAACAACAACAATAACGAAGGAATGGATAATCTTGAGTCTTAATCCAACTTTGTGTTGACTAACAGTGTATCCTACCAACTTTGTGGCCAGTTCTATTTGAGACTATGCTTTTAGTGCCCTATTTGGGAAATGTTGTATTTCTAATTTGAGATATTTTATGTATAGTATAATTTTTCAGGATGCATTTCCAGAAATGTGGTAATGTTTGCATGGTCAGCCATCCACTGCATGGGAGGACTGACATATGGTGTTTCTGATGGTATTCTTCGAAGACCAATTTTTTTCCTCTGAGTTGACTTTCTTGAATAGTATCAAACAATGGAAGCCCTTTATTGGCTTACGTAAGGAGAAAACACATATATAATCTGTTTCTAATTATGCAGCCATACTCAATAAATTATTAATAATTTTCTCACATGGTATCTAGAAAGAAATTCAACGGGTAATAAGTATGGGGTATGTTGAAAGGCAATTTTAGTACTGTTCCATCTTCTATTTTAATTTCTACAAAATGTGGAGTATTTGTAGCAAATTAGTTGTATGGCAAATGGGTTACAGACTTTTAGATTATCCCCTAACTAAAAGGTTGTAAGTTGACCTTTTTGTTATGCACATTGTTTTGTTAATAACAGTAAGCTAGCAATATTGATTTATCATCTTTCTCAACTGTGCCACAAGCCATATTCATTTTGTCTTAGATACATACATGAGCCAAATTCTCATTTTCCACCTTTCCCTTGAAGGTCTTCTGCTGAGTCCTACAATAGGAATATATTTTTAAAAATCCAATTAAGAGAAGGTGATGGCAGAGAACATATAACTCCCAGAGGTATCAAATCCCTAAAAGAATGAGTTTGGAAGCAAAATATTTTGTAAAGATTGCCATGCATTTGAAAATAGTAAGTCCTAATATCAAAGCTTATTGTGGGAAGAACATGTATATCACAATTCTCTACTTCTAAATCTGATATGTTTGGTGGTTAGAATCAGCATCATCTGGTAGTTTGTTAGGAATGCAGAATGTCCTGGCCTCAATGAGTCCTTCTGGATCAGAATTTGCATTTTAATGAAAATCACAGGTAATTCATATGCAGATTAAAATTTGAGGAACACAGTAATATAAAACTACTAAATATTTTACAGATGGATTATAATTTCATGAAACATAAGAGGAAAAAAATCCCTGCCAATGCAAACATGAAAAAAATCCACTTTGATGATCCTAAAAATTAGTTTATGCTTGTTTTTGGTACCTCTCGTCAGATATCACTTTGTTTCTACGTTGTAACTGCTAGCCTACAGGCTTCCTGAAGGTGGACATTGACATTCAGGTATATCCACAACACCTGAAGCACATTTTAAACAAATGAATAAGTAAATAATATTTTTGTTTAATTTAGCCCTTTATTTAAACATTAAAATATTCTGTTCCTAAACAATTTTGCTATTACTACTGACCATTTTCTATCATTCATTCACTACAAAGTCCCAAAAGTAACATAAGTGATATTATAATAGCAATGTAATGAAACTAGAAAGTAAAATTGTAACAGAATAACTAACCAGGGTTTACACCTACTTCCACTCATTTTATCTGTCTCCTTGAAAAGGTGCACAAACCGTTTTCATCCAGTAGGGTAAAGTATGCCATTAATTATTGAACAGGCAATTGAATGTTCCAGATTAAAAAAAAAAAAGATTTTATTAAATAGCATTTGAAACTCAGTTAAAAAAAAATCAGGGGTGCCTGGGTAGCTTAGCTGGTAAGGCATCAACTTTAGCTCAGGTCCTGATCTCACAGTTTGTGAGTTTGAGCCCCGTGTCAGGCTCTGTGCGACAGCTCAGAACCAGAAGCCTGCTTCAGATTCTGTGTTTCCCTCTCTCCCTGCCCCTCCCCGGCTCGTACACTGTCTCTGTTTCTATCAAAAATAAATAAACATTAAAAATTAAAAAAAAAAAATCATCTATTTCTTAAGAGAACTTGATTGCCCTCTAGTGGGGTGAAAGGTAATGTGGACTCCAAGGTTTTCCAGTTGAGAGAACTAGGAAAGAGAACTAGCCTCAGTTCTGAAAACATCTGGGTCACCAGCTGATTTTGGTCTTTTCTTCTTGTCTGGCAGATGTCTTTGCATTTTCATATATGGTCACAGATTCCCGAGACAACAGAATAGTGTGTATTTTCCCAAGAACAACTAGGAAATTGATGTGAGCTGGAATTAGATATCAGCAGCTTGGGAGTGGCCACACCCAAAGCAGGTAGCTTTGGGCCAGCTTCATCCAGCCTTGTGAGCAAGGAGCTATTGAGCTGGAATGGGGCATATAAGTCAGTCCTGTTCAGTTGGAGTAAAAAACAGTGGTGATCGATAAATCAGGAATTTTCCTAAAGGTGATCTGGATTCATTAATGAGAAAAATGCCCAATTAAATATGTAATTGATTTATCTCCCATTTCATTTTTAACTGTATGGATTTAACTTAAAATTCTGGATGATAGCAACTACTAGATATTCACAGAATTAAATAGCTATGTAGATCCTAAATTATACGGAGGAAAACTATTTTATTGTGTGAATCAACTTTATAGCACTCTGAAATGGCTGAAGGGCACTCTTGAATCTGGGTAAAATGTAACCTCTTGCAGCCTTTTCATCACAGAGAACGGGTTATTTGATGGAAGACATACTGGGCCACATGATTGAATGCTTATTCCAGAATCTATCCATTAATAATTTTAAAAATTCCCAAAGTAAGCAAGTGTGTTTTTCGTGCAACAAATAAAATCCTGCTAAAAATGCTAATGACTAAGAGCAGAGGCAGTGGTTCTAACAATAAAAAAACTCCCCTCCCCCTTAGGATAGAATAATTTACCACCAATTACTTCACAAAACCATTGTGAATTGTGGCTAAACAAAATTCCAGATTTCAATGTTAAAAACCATTCAATCTTAATTATTTATTATTTCAAAATGTACTTTCAGAGAATTTTTAACATGTGTAGACAAACATCACCAGGTATGTTCATTTACACCATCATATGAGTTATCTGTATCAGGGCTACACTGGGTCACATAATGCTTATTGCACAGGTGCAGCTTACTCAGCTGGTATTAGTCACATATATAATTAACTGATAAGCTGCTGTTGTTTCTTTTTTAGTTTTATCTTGAAATCCTGACCAAATCCTCATTTTTCCACTTCTGGTTATTTATATATCCATTTAGAAGGTGCCCACTTCATTGGAGAAGATAATGGGGAATACTATATGCACCTAGTACAATCATGCTGAATAATTGTTTAATGAATCAGGAAAAAGCACCCGCCCCAGTGATTAATTGATTGCACTTTGCAACTGAAACGATTTCAAAATCTATTTTTTTTAATATTGCAGAGGTTGTACTTCTTTTCATGTTTTGCAAATACAGCTTATTCATGGCAGAAAGAGGACCCTTGTGTTGTCATATTATGGGTGGGATTTTTATTAACGGGATAGTGGCTACCATTTCACCATCCAGGCTTCTGGGCAGAATTGAGATGGTATCAAGAATCAGCAATTGGAAGAACAGTTTCAAAAAAAAAAAAAAAAGGAAAAAAAAGCAGTTAAAAATTTCTGCATAACCTGTATTTATATATTGATAGATATAACCTTATGGAATACACAGTGAAAATCGTAACATCTCATGTTAAAATTATATGTATAATTTTACTCATTGCGGTCACAAACAATCATATGCGGAGAATTTTCCAGCAATCTTTGGCACACAAATCCTACTCTTAGTAAGCACCTGCGCATAATATCCGACCCACATGAACACATGTGATTCCGACTGGAATTGAAAATACATTCGCTTTATAATGTAAAATGAACAACAGGACAGAAAAATTCTTTTTTTAAGGGGCGGGGGAGAAGGGAGGGAGGAGTAGAAGGAAGAAAAGTGAGTGCAACGAAGGTTAATAATCCTTAATCAAATTCAATCACTTGAACCTTTTGAACAAATAAGGCCATCAGTCATAAAATAATAATATTATTATTATTATAATGATAATGATTTAAAGTAATATCGATAATGATGAGTTTGAGGCCGCCCTCCTGCAGCAGAAACCTTTTGGTGGGGGTGCAGAGCGCAGAGCGAGATGGCCCCAGTCCCTCCTCGTTCTGACAACCTTTCTGGACTGGCGGGTGCACCGCGAATTGTGGGAAGCGGGGGTAGCTCAGGACACTGCGCTGAAACCGGTCTCCTGGGCTGCACCCGCGGGGGCGAGCGCCCAGCTCTGGGGAGGGGAGCACAGGGCGCGGCGCTGGGCTCTGCAGGGCTGGCATCGCTCCACGCGCCGGCTCGCCTAGTGCGCCCCCACCCGGCCAGCGGCGGGAGGGGTGGGGCCCCGCCGCGCCCCGATGGATTAGTGAGGGTCCCTCCTAGAGAGACTATCCAAAGGGTCTTCGTGCCGGGAAATAATAGAGAACCGTGCGTGGGCCGAGGGTTTCAGCTAGGGGAAAGTGCCTGAGCTCCGAGGGCTGTGGGAGAGCGAGAAGAGAAAAACCCTCCCCGCACCCCTGGGAAGGGGTCACCTCTGCGGTCCTGCGGCCGGCTGGGGTGGGGCCGCGCCTTTGTGTGGCCGGGCGGGGCTCCAGCCAGCTTTTCTGCAGAGCCACCCTCTTGGCTGGGAGGGGCTCGGCGCCAGGACTCAGAGCAAAGCCGGGTGTCTGCGCATATCGAGGGGTGTCTGGGCTGTTCTGGACTGCGGGGCTACAAGAAGGGGCTCTAGGACTGCAGATCGTTCAACAGCCTTTCCCCAGCTCCGTTTCCTTGCCAAGCCTCGGAGCCCGAGGTCTTCCCCGCACGACGAAAAGGGTGGGGCAGGGCGGAGCTGTGCAGAGCGAGCCCGGTCCGTCGCTTTTTCCCTTCTCCGCAACCAGCACCGGGTCCCGGGGGAGGGGTGCTTCCAGAGCCACCGGACCTCGGGCCCCTCCCTGCCTGTCCACCCCCGGGGCCACCGAGCGCCAGAACCGTGGGACACTGGAGGCGCGCGACCGGTTGGCGATTCTGTGTCTGGACGGTTTCTCTGATACAGGTTGAGCCTATGAAAATTGCCATTATTTGGCCGTGTATGACCTACAAGGCGGGTATTTCACGTGGCTCAATTTAAGAAGTTGGCCTCTCTTGTATCTGTATTATTCTATCTACACATACCTAGGTTCCCGAAGCTTTTACCCAAAATGATCAGAGTCAAAGAAGCCTTCACTGGCGTCAATGTCTAGTCACCCTATGTGGTTTTGAAAAGAAAAATGTTAACCCACTTTTTCCCTCCTCTCTCTGTAAAACGGAACAATGAGGCCAGGGTGGGGAAGGCAGGGCAATGGTAGGGTCTGTTTCGGAAACCGAGGTTCGGAGTCAGGAGCGCGAACCGCGGGGCGTGGCCCTGCTGTCCCTCCAGGGCTGGGCTCCTGGGCGTCGCGCTGCGTTCCCCACCCGGCCCTCTTTCGGCTGAAGCTGCTGCACCCCGCAGGGGGGAGGAGCGAGGGCGCCGGCACGGCTTCGCACAGGGTGGGGCCGTCCGCATTGTGCGCCCAGCGCTGCAGGTGCCTCCCCCTGGGACCGCTCGTCCTCACACAAAGAAACCCCACCCCAATGTCTGAGAAACCACTGTCCCTCCACCCCTCCCCACCGCGCGCTTCCCCGCCCCTGCAGCTGCCCACCCGCGCCCTCCGAGCCCTCCCCGACTTCCTCTCTCCTTCCCCTCCCCTTCCCTAAAACAAAGGAGCTTAGCACCCCCACCCCCCGCCCTAACCTCCTCGCACCGCGCCCCAGGACTAGCGGTTTCTCCAACGAGACAATACCATAAAATTTGCCCCGTTCTCCACCCGCCGCCCGTCTCCACCCATCTTTCAAACAGCCTAGAAGAGACCGATTTGACTTCGCATTTTCTTTTTCCTTTCCCCCACCTTCCCTCCTCTTCCCCATTTTCTTTTTTTAACTAGAGAAGAAATAAAGGATGTTACAAAGCACTTTCCAAAATGTCCCTTAACCTCATTTAAGGCAAACAGTAAAGGTAGCTCCCCCCGCCCCCCACGATTGAGCCCTAATTTTAAACATGGAAACAGAATACATTCTCTACCCATGGGAGGGCAACTTACCTGCTTCTACCTTTCAAAAGAAAATTTTAGTTTTAGATTTCCAGAGACACCCTCTTTGCCCTTCCCAAACCCCCAGAACTGCCTTCGTTCTTCTCGGTTCCTGTTTTACCATCAAAGTCTTTTTCTCTATAAAATATCTCTGAATGCCTTCAAAGCTCTAAGAGAGAAGGTGCGAGGTGGGCTCCAGGTGGAGCCGAGGGAGAACGAGGCGCGATGCCTTACCCATTGCTGTTTTAGCCATTGTAGGGATGTGCAGATGCTGAGCGGTGGCGAAGGCGAAGGGTCCAGCTACAGCAGCGGAGAGAGCGAGAGAGAAGACTGAATAAGGCACTGAGTCTGCAGAGTGGGACCGTGCGAGAGAAAGAGCAAGAGGCAGGAGCCCATGAATAATTATCACTCAGAAGCTCAAGCAGATTGGCTCCCAAGGTCCCCTGACATGACTCCCGCAGAGTCAGAATCTTCAAGCATTAAATATTGATCGACCAATGGTGCTGGAGTACAAAGTACCAGAATGCAGTTTGAAATGGAAATCAGTCCTTCCCTAGCAGCTCCCCCCCTTTTTGGGGGCCTGATAGTACAGTCCAAGTAGAGTGGAGCCTTAGCCCAGAAGCCTCCTAGGAGCTAAGAACTGGGCTGTGCCTACCTGGGAGCCAAGAGGATTGACTTTGTTCACACTTGTTTTATCTCACAAATAGACATACAAAAGGGAAAGGGATTTAAAGCTTTGAGAAGTCTTCGTGCTCACTAGTGAAAACATCTGTTTAAACATTGTGGTTTTACTTGTTCATGTTTTCTCTTTCACCTTTGGCCCTGCTTGGGTAGTTTCTAGTCTCCCAGAGTGACCCTATGTCTGGCAATGATGGCAACTTGAAACAGAACTGCATCATTGATTGTCCTTCGTCTCTCAGCACAGTGGGACTCAGATGTCTTGTACTCTTGAAGGACTCTCAGCAGAGTAAGGCCTGGTATTTTCTACTCCTGGCACAGAAGGAAGGGGCTGTTTGGATTCCTTGGGAATAGGGACAAATAGTTATGGTCCACCTGGGTACCTCAAGGAGGAAGATGAGAGTCAGCTTCCAGTGTCTGTGTCCTCTCCATCTGGTTACACGGCAGAACCAAGTTGACTGATTGGCTTGAGCATTGGAGGAAACAGATGGGTAAAGGCATTCTACATTGGAGGTGTAGAATTACATGGATTGAAACCCCAGTGACTCTTTCAGGTTTCAAAGAAGAAACCTTCATACTGAAAGTTTAGTGGCAATGAAAGTTATGATCTGGGGCATGATTTTTCAGAGATCTGGAGACCCAGTTGATGTAGGCCAAAGAAAGATGTGTTAAAGTTTCAGGCTGAGCAATGTGGTATGTGAGCATCTGTGAGATCAGGTGCAAAAAGTGGCCTTTGGTTAGAGAGAAGGCATTCACTATTTCATTCCTATTGACTTAATGAATGCCATTCATTAATTCATTTTTTCTCAGAAGACTCACATAAACATTCATTGAGTGCTAATCAGGTGCCAACCTTTGAGGATATAACAGTGAAAAAGATTTTAGAACTTGTTCTCATGGAGCTTTTAATCTCTGTTAATTTAACACTTCTGTGATTTCTCTGAGCCTTCCTCCAGTCTAGATCCATTCAGAAACTGTGGTTTTTGACATTTGAAAAAAAAGGAAAAGGATCGCCAAATCCATTGCAGTTGAAAGCTAAAAGAATAGCACATTGTTGAAATCATGAATATATACAGAATCCTGGAAAATTTTTAACTTTATAGAAATGATTGGGTTTATTCTAATGAATGAAATAAGTTCTTAGTAGCTTTCTATTAAATCATATTTCAAAGTTTCTTTCTAGGCTCATGAATAATATGCAGTTTTAAACACATAAAACTATTTGAAAATAACAGGCACTCTCCTTGGTGCTGAAATAAATGTCTTCACCTCCTATTAACTTGTAAGACATTTAAACCCTATGGACATATGCTGAGTGATAGAAAACTACTGGAACTAGAGCAATTCTGACCTGCTGAATCATAGGAAAAATAAAAGATAAAGTAGAGATCAATAAAATTACTTCTTGAACAGGAAGATTAGAAATTATTTTTCCTGTCATTGTACAGATCTGTGACTATGACACAGCAAGAGAGCAGTATGGAAGTTGGCAGGTCTGGAAATGTATAACCATTTTCTCCCTTTCTATGGTCATTTCCCACTTTAAATGTGAGACCTAATTCCTTCTCAGTAGAGTAGTTACCAGTCATGAAATGAGAGATCTTCAGCCTGTCTGTGTGACTCATATCTTTATGGCACTTCTCCCCACCACACCTTTTCCCCTCAGGCTATGTATCATCTTTATATATTCTTTAGCTTCCTTGGAGAAGAGGATCCCTAAGTCATGGCATTAATGTCTTTAACAACTACCACTGGCAGTTGAGTGAGATTTTTTTTTTTTTGCACTTTGATCAAAGAAAACAAAAGAAAACAAAACAAAACCACACACATTCTATTGTCTAATCTCTCATCCTTTGGGGAACATGACTTACTGATGGATAGAAATGTGAGAAGGAGGTCAGTATACATAGGGGCAAGTGTCAGATGTGTGACTCTGTTCCATTTCTGACTTTTTTGGGTGCTAGCCACCTAACCTCAGCTATGTGTGATTTTCAAGTAATGTCAGCAGGGAAGAGGGTAGGCTACTATGATTTAATATAGTATATAGAGATAACAGGCTATCATCAGCTGGCTAAAAAAAAACTTAAATAAATTAAAAGAGCTGACTTACAATCAATTATTGTTCTTTCTTTTCTTTTAGCATAACAATTCCAATCATGGATATTGGCCTGGGAGGGTAGGGGCAAATAGGAATAGAGAATTATTTTATACTCAATAGTTTATTCATTATTCATTCAATTGTTCAGCCAATTTAGTCACCCAACAAATATTTATTTAGTGAAATTTCAGGCTTTTATATTATGAAACCAGCCAACCTTCTCCTTATTGTTTAAAAAATGCACAATGAAAGAAAGTGTAACCTTCACCTCTTTAAGAAAATGCTGTTTATTTTGGAGGATAAATATTATCCTGTGTATCAGACTGCTTTTGGTTGCAAAGTATAGAAAAATGGCTCTGATAAAAAAGAGGATTTTTTGACTCATCTAACTACAGAGAGAGAATAGGCCCCAGAAGTCTGGAGATAAGAATCAGCTTTCCCTGAAGCAAATAGTTTTGATAAGGATGGGTGGATCCCCAAATTAAGGAATAGGTACTAGGTCTGTACAATGTGAAATAAAGCCAACGACACCTATGTTCCAAGATTTGGGGTAGACTGAAGGGTTATCATGTATAAACTGCCTAAATCACTATGGAAAGTTAATAAATTATAGCTATTATGTTTGCCATTTCCAATACATTTAAACTTTTTAAGGGTATGGACTGAATAGTGTATACCTTTATATCCTTTTTAGTGCTTGGTTTCATGATTCACATGGTTGAAAGTCAATAAATACTTGTGAATTTACAACAATAATAAAATACTGTTGAAAATAATTCAAGATGATTGAACCCGGCAAAGCCATAGTGATGCTTTCAACCACCTTTCTTTGGATAGCTCATGTTGGGAGCAGTTACTAAGCTGTTTACAATTGTTTATTTATATTCTGCCCCATTCCCTAAAGGACAGAGGTGGATAGAACCTTTGTTAATTTTTTAAAATCTTTAACAGTAGTAAGAGGAAGTTGTGGAAATCAAGGATGTGCTAACAGAGATTTTAATTACTGTGGGTTACAGTGTATTGTGTATTATCTCTGAGGAAGCCGGAGGTGTTGATTTCTTTCCAAACTGGAGAGGAACAGTTGCTTTGGAGGTTTAGCTGATGTAATCTAATGTAGTCATATGACTGTCTGCTATTAAAAATCAAGTGTCAGGGAAGGAATTCTAAAGTAATTATGAAAAGTTAGTGAGATACGAAAAATATTGATAAGTTGAGTTAATTGTTTTGATCTGACATCAGTTGATTACAAAGGAAGTTTGTGGGGGAAAAAAGTCATAAAATTTCTTTTAAGGTAGTTGGGAATGCAGTTATAACTGAAGATATGTAGTAAGGCATCTAAAAGAGTAAGATGAAAAAATAATTAACTAACATTGTGACTAATTTGCTATATTTAAACTTTTATAGATTAATAAATAAAAAGAATCAGGTGTCCTTCAATAGCATTATCCAATAGTTAAGAAGAAGTCATCCTGAGGAGAGAGAGTATTCCTTATTAATAATGAAATCTATATTGTTCAAGAATTTTCCAATGTTTTAGAGTTGTTTTCTGCAATGATGAATGAACATATCTTATTATTTCCTCTTAGATTAGTTATTTAAAGATGAAGGATGCTTAGTTAATTATTACCTCATTTTTTTTGTACCTACGGTTTTCTTTATGTACAAATGGAACTTGTACATATTAATAATTAGTATAACTTACGTGGAAACAAAATAACCTATTGAAATTAGTAAGTCCTATTGATGGTTTTATAATTGAACTTTTTTGGAAACAAACTTGCTCTAATCATAAGAAGGACAATATAAATTTAATAAGTTGAATCTTTACATTAAATTGGTAATGTTGAAACACTGTTTGCTATCTTGGCAGCAACTCCTGTGACTCTTTCCTTCTCTTTGTGAGTTGATTTACAACTTGAGTTCAAGGAGAACATTAGTTGGACACCACTGAAGCTGGGAAGTTGATTCCCCTTGGGATTCCACTCAGCATTTTAGCTTACAACACTCAAGTGGGAACACAATGGAGACAATAGTGAAATACCTGGAGGAGAAATCTAGGAGAAGTATGACTCACTGTATTTATCCCATAGGCCCCATTTTATTTTATTTTTTAAACAGAAGCCCCACAATGAGCAAGGCACTATACATACAATTAACATTAGTTGCCTAAGAACTTTGTTTATTTTAAATCACAGCCAGAAGGAAGAGAAGGGGGTGGGGAGGAGGAGGAGGAGGAGGAATTAGGGAAGAAAAAAGCAAAAAGCAAAAGAATTTTATTATACTGCCTTCCAGGGATATTTTTCCATTAATCATTTATTAACTCATTCTCTGACCCTCTGAACTTCCCCCACCCCTGTTCTGCTTTATTATCAAATGGAATTGAATTAATAGATATAGGTAGTATTTTTAAAAATTTATGTCATCAAAAATTCAATTTGACAGTAACATTAGCTTTGAGCTCAACCTTTGAGTTTTATTAGTTAAAACTTATCAGGGGGAACATTTTCCTTGAAGCAAACTGGCATTTATCAGGGAGGGTAACTATAGTTATTTATGAGTTTTCTGAAAATTCTTGCGACTGAAAATGATGTGTTTTATTTTTGGGTATGACTATTGCTGAACTCTTGCCTGGACTTCACTGAATGTTTCTTCTTAGTTAAACCATGACTGTACCATTTCTCTCTTATAATAACACTGTCTTCCTTTTGGTCAAAGTGGGCTAAGTGAACTGTAATGACTTCAGTTGTTTTGATGGTGGTGGCGTCAGCTAGTGTCACTCTGGCATAGTGGCAGTGGAGTAGTTTTAAGCAATATGATTCAGTAGAAAAGGGAAGATGTATGAGGATGATCATAATATTAAAAGAAATATTTGCAATCCCGCTTTGTATCTAATGTTTAATTGGCCTAGAACCAACTAGGAGTATAAGTCTCATGGATAAGTTTGGCCAACCCTAAAAACTATGTGCCATTCCCCCCACCCCCAAATTAATGATTCCACTTTTCTTCAAGTGTTTCCCCAGGCATTAGTTTTTGTATTGATTCAGGATTTGGTTGGCCTGTAAATAGTCAGGGATAATTTTATTAGCTGGAACTATTCTATCCAACAATTTTTTTGTGGGTTGAGTGGACATCTAAAGCTTAAGCTCTTTTATTTGTCATTCAGTTATTGTCAGTTATAAATTGTGGATCACACATTTCAGTCTGAGGATGACATTTTCATGGTATCTGATATCTTGGATCTTTTCTGATAAGTTACCTTGCCAGGTTTCTCACCACAAATATGAGATGCAGAAGGATTTGTCCAGAATCCTTAGAAAATCAGTATGATTTCCTCAAGGTATAGGTCATATGTGGATGTCATTAGTAGGGAAGGCCCATCTGATTATATAGGAAAAATAATCCTTTGGGTGTATAATGAGAGGGCATAAAGATAATCAGTTGGTACCAGTTTCTGCCTAGTTGTAATTAGTCTAATTGTGAAAAACAAACATTTTTGGTAGCTTAAACAAATCATGTGATGGTTCTGAACTGATTTATGACAAAACAATTGAATTATAATTTACATTGCTAGGTACCTGTCTCTTTCCATTTTTGACATCGTATAGGTGATTGTGAGGCCCTGAGTAATATGTAACAGCAGTAATTGTGAGAGACCTAGAGTTCAATTGAGACATATGCATTAGATACATCTGAGTTCATACTTTTTAGGAGGATCTGGACCAGAAATAAGATTCCACAATTGGCAATGTTGGCAGCTGTGGCAATGGTCTGTTGCAATTTTCTTTTTTATTTCTGTAAATTTCTTGTTTCTGAATTGGATTTCCAGTGGGAATGGATATTTAGATTGTAAAATCCTTAGTACATTTGCATTGGGAAGTATAAATCTATGGATTGTGTGTTCTGGAATTTAAAATACCATTAGTTCATAACTTTTAAACACAGTGCTATGATTATATACCCTCAGTTTAAAGACAACAAAACTGCAAAAAAAAAAAAGAACACCCAAAACCCAAAACAACCACCCTGAATCCTAAAAACCAAAACCTGTACCTTGAATATTTCTTAATTGTTTCTTGTTTGTATAGTATGAGTGTGGAAATTCTGGAACCATTTTGTATCTACTGTAGGATTGAGAACTGAGTCAATATAATCTTATTATTGGGAGTCAGGTTTGTCTCTGTGGGAGAAGAGAAAGACAAATATGGAATTTGGGGAGGTAGGAAAGCATATTGTCTTATTAGGGGCGCCTGGGGTGGCTCAGTCAGTTAAGCATCTGACTCTTAATTTCAGCTCAGATCATGATTTCATGGTTCTTGAGTTTGAGCCCCACACTGTCAGTGCAGAGCCTCCTTGGTGTTCTGTCTCCCCCTTTCACTCTGCCCCTACCCCGCTTGCTCTCTCTCTCTCATAAAGTTAAAAAAAATAAAGAATATTGTGGTATTAGATTGGAATTAAACATTCATAGTATAAAAATATATATGCATTTCCTAATTCATGATTTTAAATTCACCATACATATAATAAAAGTCTATGCTTCTTAGTTTTATCTGCTGAATGAGCTTAGAAGCAATTACACACTAGTATAATGAGCACAGTTAGCACCCAGAGTTTGGTTTTGAAATATCATTCTCCATTAAAAACATCTAGGGCAGGATGATCTTGTCAAAGTATATACCACATTTTCATGTAGTCTGCATGAGAAAACATAAATGTAGGAAAAAGATTCCTTGAGAGCATATATTGAGGAGACAGAAACTTATTGATATCATTGTAGAGAACAAACACGTTGGGTAGATTTAAACAAACCACATAAGGGGTGCCTGGGTGGCTCAGTTGGTTAAGTGTCAAACTTTGGTTCAGGTCATGATCTCACGTCATGAGTTCGAGCCCCCTTTGGGTTCTTGCTGACAGCTCAGAGCCTGGAGCCTGCTTCGGATTCTGTGTCTCCTTTTCTCTCTGTCCCTCCCCTGTTCACACTCTGTCTCTCTGTCTCTCTTTCTCTCTAAAAAAATAAATAAATAGGGGCGCCTGGGTGGCTCATTCGGTTAAGCGTCCGGCTTCGGCTCAGGTCATGATCTCATGGCTTGTGGGTTCGAGCCCCGCGTCAGGCTCTGTGCTGACAGTTAGCTCAGAGCCTGGAGGCTGCTTCAGATTCTGTATCTCCCTCTCTCTCTGACCCTCCCCTACTTGCGCTGTCTCTCTCTGTCTCTCAAAAATAAATTAAAAAAAATAAAAATAAACATTAAATGAACCAAGTGATGGTCTCAATAGCTTAGAGACTTGCCTGATTTCAGGGCTGGGGCACAGAAAATTCAAGAGAAGTCTTAAGCACCTTATTGAATCAGAAAGAAAGGAAGTTTTAAAAACTAATGGGTATGGTAAAAAGGACATAGGAGCCAGCGTGAAGGGCTGGGACAATGTATCAATACAAATATAGCAGCAGTGGATAAGAACCCATTAAAAAGGGGGCTTCTGGGTGGCTCAGTTGGTTAAGTGACTCTTGATTTCAACTCAGGTCAAGATCTCACAGTTGTGAGACTGAATATTATATAACAAATGTAGAAGGAAAGATATAGTTGGAAAAAAAATCATCATTCTGCAAATGCCATAGTGATTACTGACTTAGGCAATAAACATTAAATGCCGAAACAACTAGGTGAAAATTTGATGGGGAAGAGATAATTAGACTGTCTCAGAGTGTTTCCTCACAGATTACTTATTAATTACAAAGGAAATATTGATGATTTTACATGGAACCTTGAAACTTTGTGGAAGCCAGCTGAGCCAAGCAATTGGTTAACATAACTAGTAATAGTGATAAATGACCGTCATGTGTCTCTAGGTGTGGTACACTACAAATATAATGTCAGTTACTTGGTATTCCTGCCAAACATGCAAAAATTAATTATAACAAAACAACAAAAAGCCCATATTGATGAAGAGTCCATAAAACAATGCACTTGTATTCTTAAAAAACATCAATGTCATAAAGATAAAGGCAGATAAGAAACTGTGCCAGATAAAATAAAGAGCCATGACAATTGGTGGTTGCAATCAGTGATTCTGGAATGGATTCTAGATCAAGAATGAAATGATAGAAAGGATGTACAGGAGATGAGTAGTATATTATATTACGACATTATACCAATATTGATTTTTCTGAATTTGATCACTGTAATGAGGTTATGTAAGAAAATATGCTTATTCTTAAAAGATAAACGTGAGAGTATTTAAAAATATAGGGTCAACAATGAAAAAAATAAAAATAAAGGGTCATTATATCTGTAACCAACTTTCAAATGGTTCAGCATTAGTAATAATATTTTATTATTTTCATGAATATGTATAATATATATAAAGAAAGCAAGGATATAAAGCATATGTGGGAATGTTAACAATTAGTGAATACAGATGAGGGGGTATAGGAGTTAACTGTTCTTGGGACTTTCCTGTAAGTATGGATATTTTTAAAAGTAAAAAAATGTAAAAAATTAAAAATATTATTAATTTCTTTTATCTCCTCAGAGTTTTGATGCTAATAGGCCAATGAGTGTCTGTTTTGTTTTCGTTTTTTTGTTTACAATGTACCTTTTATTAAGTAGGGAAACAAAGGAATTCTGCACCAATTTGAGCAGATCCCACAGAAACTCTTCCCATCTACATGTGCTTCTATCAAGGGAAAATGCCACTACCTCCCTAATCACAGGGGACACTTGGAAAACTGCTTGATCAAATTGCCACCACCACTGAATTTGCCAGCCTAATAAAAGTGCATTGGGTACCTTGACAAACATGTAAAACACACCTATAATAGCACACGATCCGATCCGATCCGATCCGATCCGATCCGATATACCACACCATACCAGTGTCTCTTTGCAACCACCATGTCATCTATATTAGCTTCAACTTAAAAAACTAAGCAGCTGTTAGTCATTCACAGTTATAGAGAAAACTGGGAAGTAGGTAACTGAGAACCGTCAAATACTAGCACCTTAGCAGGATTTACTTTGTTTAGGAATTTTATCCAAACTTATCCTTATGGAATTTTTCTGTATTTACATGCCCAATATTAAAAGTTCTTTAAACTTTATTTAAACAAATTAAAGTTCTACTTAAAAAAAAAGACAAACTTTTTGTTAGCTTGATTAAACTGGAATGTATTTTCTTTTTATAAGATAGCAACCAAATCCATTAATATGATTCAGGTGGACTTGTTCTTCTTTCTTTCCTCATGAATTTCAGCTTTTTCAAGTTCTTAAAGGGCCAGCATTTCAAGAGCATTTTTACTTTCCTTTCTTGGAGTTTTTCTTCCCTAGGCTAGTTTAAATAAGAGCATAATTAGTCTTTATAAACCAATCATAATAGGAGTTCCTCTCAAATTGAGATAACTTATAATAATTTATTAATACTCTCTGGTAAGGGCAAATGTACATCGATATGTTTCTTTGGAATGTATTTCATACTCACTCAATGCAAAAACCTTATCACATCCCTGGAAAAAGTTGGGATTTCCCCATTTTTCATTATGTGCTCTTTTTAGTAGTATTCAAGTCAAGCTTCTTCAAGTCAAGCTATGGGTTCAATTTGAAGTTTTATTAATATTTTGTTTTTGTAATGAAAAAGCTTTTTTTTATGACTTGATTTGGCTCATTTTGTATATTTCTATGGAATTCTTATTTCTTTTCTGAAGTAAGGAGAAAAAGTCTTGTACCTAGAAAAGTTCAGATTGCTTTGGAGGTCCTGAATCTTCAGACAAGCCAGAAGCAATAAATCTCATGCTATCTGCATCCCCTTCTAAGTGTATTTGCAAAAGTATCATACAAATAATTAGAGTTCTTTGTTTTTCAACTAATGCAAATGTTTGTTACTCCATCATTATTTTTGTACTCTCTATTCAGATTTTTACTAAAGCATCCTTTTTCATTACTGGCATTGGTAATTTGTGTCTTTGCTCTTTTTTTCTGGATCATTCTGACTGTTGGTTTCATTGATTTTTTTCTATTGTATTTTGTTTCATATTTCATTGATTTGTACTTTTCTCTTTATTATTTCCTTCCTTCTGCTTGACTACAGATCTCAGAGACAGCTACCTGTCCTGGAGCTGAGAGTTATCAAGGAGGGCATTTTCAGTTCTTTTCAAAAAACTTTATGACTGTGGAATATGTGTGCTGTGTAAATTTCTGGGTAATGGCTACTGGCAATGCTTTTGGTGTCTCCACTCTAGTTAAGCCATTGTAATTCCCTCACACTTTTTGTTAAGAATCTCTCATAGATGACACAAAGTGCCTTATATCACAACACATTAAGGTGGATGGATTGTCTACATTTTTGTGATGCCAAGAATGATCAGGGGGTTTTGGGTGGTGGCAGCCTGGTTCTTCCCTTCATTGTAAAGGTCCTTGTCATCAAAAGATTTCATCTATTGATGAGGTTTGAATCAATTATTTAATTTTAGGTTATAAAATGTGTTTTTAAGAATTCCGTAATTTCTATATCACAGTCCTATAATTTCATCCCCACCATTCTGTAAAGAACTTTCTTGCATAACAAAAATAATTTTGGATCTCTGAAATATAGTTAATAGAGTAAAGGCAAGATGGACACTTAATTTCATCCTTTTAATTGACATTTTTTGAAGTAAAGATTTTTAAAATGCTGTCTATTAAATAGATTTTTTTGCTTTCTTTCTTTTTTATTTTTATTTATCGATTTAAAATACATCTAGGTTAAATGCTTTAAACAATTACATTCATTATATTTGACACTGAAATCATTTCAAGTTTGGCCAATAGGCACCCCTTCACACTGGCTTCTGTGACCTTTGGAAATGACCCTTTGACTTTGACAATTTCCTTACTGCTTGACAGAGAAGAATGTTAATCTTGTAAATTGCCAGATCCACATTGAGAATCAGCTATTCTAAAGTCCCTGAGTCCTTTTACTTTTTATTATTTAATTTTTAAAATTTTATTTAAATCCATGTTTGGATTTAAACGTCCAAGATGGACATATGGGCTCTTTCCATAATTTGGATATTGTTGATACTGCTGCTATAAACATTGGGGGGCATGTTCCCCATGGAATCAGCATTTTTGTATCCTTTGGATAAATACCTAGTAGTGCAATTGCTGTGTTGTAGGGTAGTTCTATTTTTAATTTTTTGAGAACCTTCCATACTGTTTTCCAGAGTGACTGCACCAATTTGCATTCCCGCTAGCAGTGCAAAAATGTTCCTCTTCCTCCACATCCTTGCCAACATGTGTTGTTTCCCAAGTTGTTCTTTTAGCCATTCTGACAGGTATGAGGTGGTATCTCATTGTGGTTTTGATTTGTATTTCCCTAATGATGAGTGATGTTGAACATCTTTTCATGTGTCTGTTAGCCATCTGGATGTCTTCTTTGGAAAAGTTCTATTCATATTTTTTGCTTATTTCTTCACTGGATTATTTGTTTTTTGGGTGTTGAGTTTGATAAGTTCTTTATAGATTTTGGATAGTAACCTTTATCTGATATCATTTGCAGATATCTTCTCCCATTCCATCAATTGCCTTTTAATTTTGTCGATTGTTTCCTTTGCTATGCAGAAGCTTTTTATCTTGATGAGGTCCCAATAGTTCATTTTTGCTTTTGTTTTCCTTGCCTCTGGAGCCATATCTTGTAAGAAAAGAGACTGTCCTTTTTCCTTTGGATATGCTTTCCTGCTTTGTCAGAGATTAGTTGGCCATATGTTTGTGGGCCCATTTCTGGGTTCTCTGTTCTGTTCCATTGATTTATGTGTCTGTTTTTGTGCCAGTACCATACTGTCTTGATGATTACAGCTTTGTAATACTGCTTGAAGTCTGGAATTGTGATGCCTCCAGCTTTGGTTTTCTTTTTCAACATTACTTTGACTAGTCAGGTTCTTTTTTCTGGTTCCATACAAATTTTAGAATTGTTTGTTCTGGCTCTGTGAAGAATGCCGGTGTTATTTTGATAGGGATTGCGTTGAATGTGTAAATTGCTTTGGGTAGTATTTTAACAATGTTTGTTCTTCTGATCCATGAACATGGAATGTTTTTGCATTTCTTTGTGTCTTCTTCAATGTCTTTTATAAACTTTCTATAGTTTTCAGCATACAGATCTTTTACCTCTCTGGTTTGGTTTATTCCTAGGTATTTTATGACTCTTGGTGTCTTAGTCCTTTTAGAAGGAAATGGCATTTGGAAACCATAATGCTAGTTGTGCTCAATGGGGGCTAGTAGTGCTCAATGCTATTTGGTTGTCGTTACTTCTAGGCCTCTTCAGTGGGCAGAGCTAGGGCACTTGTGTTTTTTTCAAAGGAGAAGAAATCCTGAATTTATATTGGTATCTCAAATTCAGAATTAACATTAAAATATTTAAGTCAAATTTTTGATTTTGTGCTTATATTGCTTGTCTCTTACATGGAGAATTTTACTATATAATAATATTAAATTTAATTATATACGTGTGTATATACACATATAATGTCAAAAGAAAATTACCAATATTATTACCAACAAATGGACTACGGTTAAATTTTTTTAAATTATATTTTTCCATGAAATATATTCTATTCCAGCAAGTATTGAAAACTAAAACACTATGTGGAAAAACAGTTGTGTGTGTGTGTGTGTGCGCGCGCACTTATGTCTTTAACTTGTTATACAATTAAATTTATTTTTTCTTTTTGTTTTCAAATTTTAGGGCGTTTTCTTCAATTTCAATCTATTCTGTCCTCTTCTTCTCTTTTTCTATATCTACTAATTTTTTTGTAACAAGTTGTGATTCATACAGGTTTAGTACAAAAAATTCTTTTTACAAATGTAATTTGTCAAATAAATTCTTTTCTTATACAAAATATAGCATGCTGTATATGCTATTCTGCATTTTTCTTTTTCCACTTAATATATCTTAAAATCATTTCGTATCATTTCATATGTATAGCAATCTTCTTCAGGCCTTTTTATGATTGCCCAGTATTTAAAAAATTTTTTTAATATTTTTACTTATTTTTTAGAGAGAGAGAGAGCAGAGCATGAGCGGGGGAGGGTCAGAGAGAGAGGGAGACAGAATCTGAAGCAGGCTCTAGGTTCTGAGCTGTCAGCACAGAGCCTGACGCGGGGCTTGAACCCATGAGCCACGAGATCATAACCTGGGCCAAAGTTAGAGGCTTAACTGACTGAGCCACCCAGGTGCCCCAAGGAGCCCTGTTTTAATTCTTATTTCCAAAGTAGCACTAGAAAGAAGGCCTGCACATCCAGTTGAGTAGATGCAAATAAGGAAAGAAAATTACTTGTGTAAGAGGCACAGCCCAAGGATAATGGATTCTTTAGGTTCTGGTGAAGAAGAAACTCTGCATTTCATAGTTAAGGCCAGGGTACTTTATGAAAACAGAAAAGCTTTGAATTATCTATTTATTATCTGAAAGTTTTCCCATGTAAGCATATGTTTCCTTCCTTGGGTGAATCTCACCTCTGGGGCCTGCATTGCTTGATTAGATGGCATACTTGTCATGTGGACTTGCTTTCTGCCTGAGGTTTTTAACTTTTAATTGACCCCCCTCTCCCACTTAGGGTTTAGAAGGACTTTTATTCCTGGGAAAAGGATGTTTCTAATTCTCCACTAACTGGAAGATGGATCCTAATTGGAAGATGGATGCCTGGGACAAAGGCATGTGAGTTGTTTCCTCACTGGAGAAGCTATTGAGGAAGATCTACTTGTAAATGTATTTCTCTTTCTGAACAAATGCCCATTCCAGACTAGCATTATATGTTAAAATGCTGCCCTAGGGAGATAGGTGGAAAAAAGGAATGTTAAAGAGACCTTTTAGCTAATAGCTCATGTGAAAAATAGCATGTCATTTCTCAATCAATGTCATTTCTAAGTCCTGAAAGGACATTATTTATGGGTAATGGTTACCTGCCCATTCATACATCATTTTGATCCATATCTGCCCCCTAGCTTTGGTCAGATGGATTCAGAGATGTAATTTAAAAAAATCACCTTCAGCTGCTCCTCTGGAGTTTGGTTGGAGTTTTCATATGACTTTCCGGGCTGAGGTTTTATTTGTATTAATGGAATTACTATACTTGCTTCCTTAGCATGATAGAGGGGAATATTTGAACACCTATCATGGGGCATGATAAAAGCAAAAGAAATCAGAGATAGAAAAAGAAATAAAATTGACCACCTAGGTACAAAATACGATTTGTGTACTTTTATCTTCTAAATATACTCTCATCAGAAGAGGACACAGTAGCTTATTGTTTTTCAAGGGCTTCGAAGTCAACTAATTCTTTTCGATGTTTGGCTCATTAGATAGATGAAGTAAGCCATTTCATATTAATAAGTATAAATTTTTGAGTACTTACTTGTACTAGGCATGATGGGCCTAATGTATATACTGCTCAACTTAATTTAATCCTCATGTCAACCTTACATGATGTGTACCATTATCCTCATTATAGCTCTGAAATCTAAGGACTAAGAGAGCTTAGTAACTTGCACAGAGTGACAAAACTACTAAGATTTGGAAGTAGGTCTATCTGATTCCAAAGCATAGGTCCGTAACAACTATGCTTTATCCAGGTGGAAACCTAAACAATATTTTGGATTTGGAACTTTATTTTAGACTTAAAATATATGTTAGAAATTTGATGTGATATTTTGGGGAATAATGAGAAGAAATCACTACCAGTGATTTGAGGTCTGGTCACCAGTTTCTACAGTATAGTATATGGAGACTAAGTGTGTATATTTAATCAGCTATGTGTCTATGGATCAATAAATGGGCTTTTAACATTTTGAATAAGAAATTAGTATTTATACACATATAGGTAAAGACATATATAGGACTTCTTCAGCTGATTGATGGGATTGTTGCATTCTGGAAGATTATTATGAACTCAGTACACAATTTCCTACAGGATCAATGTTATTCATCTTGTTTATGTATTAAGCCCAATCCATAAAAAAACCCATAATTTTATCTGTTACTGACATTTCCCTGGACTCATAAGTGATACCTGAAATAGAGTCAAGAACAAAAAAACATTTTGTTGCATAAGTAAATGAATGAAAAAAACCTAAAGAATAATACCAATTACGTTAAAGATGTAATGTTATTTATATGATTGCTTCCACTGGAAGATACATTCAGAATTCTAACTGGGATATCTGTAAACTTGTCTTTCCTCTCTCCTTTCCTGAATACACAGAAGTACGAGTGGAGACCCTTCATCAGGTCACTAATTTAGTTTCCACAGTTTGGGAAGAGGTCTCCAGCAGGCCTGGATTAAGGGCTGACCAGGGGATCCCAGAGATTGGGGGTAGAGGCTCTAGGAAGGGGATATTGGAGAGGCATAGGAGGTGGTGGTGGACTGTCAGAGCAGGTGTGCATGTGTGGAAGGAAGGCAGGGCAGAAGATCTTTACTTAGGGTGAGGTGGAAAGAAGAACTTTTATAGCCTGGCCCACAGCATGGAAGAATTATATGTAAATCAAGATGTTTGTGTGTGTGTGTGTGTGTGTGTGTTCCCGCATGCACACGTGTGTGTAAGTACAATGGGAAAAGATGATTTTTATTGTATATTCATAACAGAAATCAGTCTCACCATTTATAACCATAGCACAAGTACATGTTTTTACACTTCAAATCCCAAACCATTCATAAGAAGCAATTCTCAAAAGAGGCAGGAAATTCAGCTACACCAGATTAAGGATTTGTGAGTCAGACAATTGCATTTAACAAAAAGCTGAGAAAAATATAGCACTTAGTCCATTTTTGATTCATGCATATTTCTTGAGAAGAGCTCCATGTATGCAAATGATGACTTCTAAGGCAAATAAAATCCAAGGAAACAGAATACTTGTGAGGGGTGTGTTTGGAGACAGGCTCACATTTTTTTTTGGAATTATCAGTGTTGACACCAAAAACTATTAGTAACTCTGGAAGAAGTAGAAGGAATTTTATTTTTTCCCCCAGTTTATATATGCTTCTCTGAAGACCTGATTGCTTTAAATTTTATATGAATACTTCCCACTGTTGCATCAACAGTATGAGGTATTTGCAGTCTTTGTCAGAATTCTCTCTTTTGGCCAATACCCAGGTCATTTCTTAGTAGAAAGGTGGTTAATAAAAGAAACTCTTTAATCCTTTTAGTACACCAACATATAATATTGTGCATTATAGTAGCACTGCTTACCAAAAAATGTTCCAGAAAGCCATTAAGGAAGTATATAGGTCTAAATCTCAAACAACTAGAGTATACTCAATGGCTCTCAAACTGGAATCATTTCTATCAAGAATATTATAAGAGCAACTTTAATCTAAAGTTATTCTTGTGTTTTCTCCCAAAATAAGTTAATTAGAATGTGGGTTTTATGGGTTCTCCTCAAATTTTATTAGCCACCTTTTATTTTGGATTGTATTCTTGTTATCATCAGCAATCACTTTTGCCATTTATCAAAATCCATCCGTATTAATTTAAGCAAAAATAGAAACATGTTGAAAGTAAACACCAACCTAGTGAAGGAAGTGAAGTCAGAGATCACAAAGAGCTGGAACCAGAAATGGAAAGTCATTCCAATTCACACCATTCTCACTCTCTCTGTCTCCCTCCCTCTGGGTCCACAAGATATCTCTGCTCTCTTTTTCTCTCAGCTCCTTCATTTTCCTCTCTCTTAGCAGGTTGACTTACTTGTGCACATACTATAAAAGGATCTTCCCAGACCCCTACTTATCCACTCAGCTTGATGCTAACAGAGACAATGTGCAATCACCAAGTAAATTCCTGGGAGAGGAAATCTGAATGGCTTGAGTCAGGTTTCCACTCCTGGTTCAATCATCTGTGGCTAAGGAGGAGGCAAGGTGATGGCTCCGAGGGTCCATTACCGAAGATTGCAGTGAGGTAATTTTTAGGGGGGGAGGAGGAGGAGGTGGTGGAGGAGGAGGAGGAGGAGGAGGAGGAGGATATCATCATCATCAACAACAACAACAACAACAACAAAAGCAACAAAAGCTTGCAGAGCATTTACTATAAGCCGTGCACTGTCCTAAATGCTTTGCATGTATATTGATACACAGTAGGAAGGAATTGGTTGTCTCATAAGGTGCTCACACAATTTAACATCTCTCAAAGTCTGTGTAGACATTTTAAGGATTGCCCTTTGTGTATGTCCAAATAATACCCAAATGTAATTTTTGTGACGTTTATTTAAAGAAAAGAAATTATTTCAAAGATGAGTAGGGTAGCCTGTGATTTTACCTTTCTTCTTTCTCCAACTCTGTTAGTTTTGATATTCTTAATCATTTTATGTGACTTTCTCTAGTCACAAAGATTCCTAGAGATTGTGTGCTCCCTTTTGCTGAGTCCCATGTACTTAAGGAAAGATTGGTGTTACTGAAAGAGGAAGGACTCTAGGGTCGGGCAGGAAAGGGTTTAAGTCCCAGCTTTGTCACTTCTGCTTCTAGGAACTTGTCCAGATCTTTTAATGTCTTTGTGTTTTGGTTTCCTCAAGTTAAAATGCAGACATATGCGTTCTATGTGAGATTATAAGTAATGCTTGTAAAAGGCCTGGGATATTGTAGGCCTTCGGTAAATCTTACATATTAATATTTCCTGATATATATATTACTTTGTTTGTGTAAGTATGTTATACTGGCATCTCCTAAAGGAAAAGTTTTGATATACTTATGCCGAAACATATTGAAGTTGATAACTCACCGAACTTTCATGGTAGCTAGCCCCCAAGACACCGTGAAATGGAAAAGGGAATAGAGGAGCACCTGTGTGGCTCAGTCAGTTCCGTGTCTGACTTCGGCTCAGATCTTGATCTCACGGTTCATGAGTTCAAGCCCCGCATCGGGCTCTGTGCTGACAGCTCAGAGCCTGGAGCCTGATTTGGATTCTGTGTCTCCCTCTCTTTCTGCCCCCCCCCCCCACTCATGCCATTTCTCTCTCTCATGAATAAATAACCTTAAAAAAAAGGGAATAGAAAGAAAGCACAAAACATGGTGATACAGGAATTTGACCAGTGATTATGTTATGAATATTGGCAAATAGAATAAAAATGCAAACTACATTTTGTGTGTTAGTGTGCAAGTATGTGCGTGTGTGTGTGTGTGTGTGTGTGTGTGAGAGAGAGAGAGAGAGAGAGAGAGGAGAAAAAGAGAGGGAGAGAAAGAGAGAGAGAGAGAATAATGACTTTTTTTCAATCATGGTTCAGAACTACAAAGCTGAGTTTTACGATCACTCATCATCTAAGGTTGTCTATATCTGGTTTTTAATAGAAATTTGGCAACCTTGTACTTCCAAATACTCACACTTTCAAGCATGAAAATGAAATTATTTATAGATTTATTTTCTCTGAGGATTATGGCAAAGCCATTTGCTGTGCTATTTGTTCCTAAATCTTGTTAGAAACTGCCTCCCTCGCATCATTATTCCAGGTCTTGAATTACTCTCATCTACGCACTTTGGACGTACAAGTTTCTTCCTTGAGAGGTCTTTACTCTCATTGATTTTTATTCCTTTGGGTAGTTTCCTTTTTAACTCTTTAAAAAGGCCTAATCATCTACCCAATTATATAACCCATCTCATTTATTAGAGAGAGAGTCAAATTTGTATTTCTGAAATTAGGAAAATTTTGATAGAAAAAATAGAACAAAAAATAATGAAATTATGCCTCACTTATAATGGTGAAACAGTGGAATACCATGCCAAAGTCCTTACTACGGTGACTGGCATATGAAAGTCACGTTGTGTGTGGGTGCGGTTGTGTGTGCTTCCTTACACAGCACAAAGAGAAGTGGAATGGTGGGGTGGGTAAGAGCCAGACAGCTTATACTCTTTGGTCACCTTCCGGGGCAAGGATTTCTTGCTGATGAGCTTTCCCAGTTTGAAACCTCAGGAGGACTAGATGGGTGAGGAAGACAATCAAGAGTTTTAGGCTACTGTTGGGTGTCCTTAAGGGTCTATTTTGATATTAAAAATTTCCAAACTAATAAGCATTCTTGGAAAGAACCCAGTAATTTCAGGAAGAATTTTTATCAAGAGATAACTTCACCTTTCTCAGCCACTCTAAGGATAACAGCAATTTGTCTCACTGCCATACTTCTTTTTTGTTTTAATATAAGCAACTTCTTGTACCACTCTGCATTTCTATCCATGTCTGTAAGTCGGGATTTCTTTGAAATGGTTTTATGGTAATAAGGAGATCCACATGTGAAAAGTGTTCACAAGCCTAGCAAGAAGATTGCAAAGGACTGTTCTATAGGTGGAGTGTGTCTCCTCCAAATTCTTGTGTTGAATCCTAACCCCTAAGGGTGACGGTATTAGGAGGAGGGGACCTTAGGAGAAACAGATACTTCTTTGCATTTTAGATAATGGTTTTTGAACATGTACACTTCAGAAAGGAAAATGGACTCATGGTCAGCAGAGCTGGGCTGTGGTCAGGGTCCATGTGTATGAACATGAGCATGTCATTGCCAATTGGGCATCATAACTCTGATCTGTTTTGTTGATAAAAAAATCTGAAATATATGAAAGAATCTTGCAAGTTATTGGTCATCAGGAGTTGGGTAGAACACTTGACTCTTGAATATTTATCACATGCTCACAGAAGAGTCAATTAGCTTTTTTATACATACCGTAAATATAAGCATTTACAAATAACTTATTGTAAACTACTAGGCAACACCTAGGTCTAGGTCGAAGCTTAAATGCAAATAAGTTTGTTTGTAATTATACTCTTGAGAAGAAATGTCTTTAAAGAAAATGGGGTAAATGACACTTGAAGCATCCTGTTTTAAAATCTTATTCTTTGGGGGGCACCTGGGTGGCTCAGTCGGTTGAGCGTCTGACTTCGTCTCAGGTCATGATCACACAGTTTTTGGTTTTGAGTCCCTTGTGGGGCTCTTTGCTGACAGCTTGGGGCCTGCCTCAGATTCTGCGGCTCCCTCTCTCTCTGCCCCTCCCCCACTCACACTCTGTCTTTCTCTCTCTCTCAAAAATAAACATTAAAAAAGAATAAAATCTCATTCTTTGAAAAAAATATTGCTTCTCATTGCAAAAGGCAGTTGTTCTAATTTGTTTGATCAAATAAATGTAATTTGTGCCAGTCACCCCTGGCATCACAGAAGGAAAATGATTCCCCTCTCACACCTGAAAAACTATCGAGAGTAAGGCCAAATCGAAGAATGAGGTTGCCTTCTGCAGTAGAGAAGGGGATTAGGCATAGAATTAGATAGGAATGAAATGGCACCTCTGAAGAAATTGACTCCCCGATAAGAATTCAAATCAAAGAACTGAGTGGGTCACAGGGGCTTCCCTGAAATCCAAGACCACATATCTGCGCGTGCACCTGCTTCAGGATTGCTTCCTTTTTTAGAATGAATTCACCACTTCGAACAAGTACTGGGAGTCCAGCTTCCAGACATAAAGGCAACAATTACTCCCAGGAGAAATTACTGGGCAAGAAAGCTTGTGAGAATTCTCTCTAATTCAGGCTCAGAAAAAGATTCCTTTGGTACGGAAGTGGAAAGCCCTGTGTGTGACTATCATTTGGGTAACTTCCGATTTGGGACTTCTGGTGTCCGGATCTCTCATTATAGCTACATAAATGTTGTGAGCTGTCTTAGAAGCAAAGCAGCCTGGGAGAGTGCGGTGGCTTATTGGGCTCCCTGCCATCCCGGCTCCCTGGTTCCTGCAGCAGCAGCCACTGCCCTGGAGAACATGGGCTGACAGGGTACCTCAGCCTCTGTTTCTAGAGGAAACTTGTTTCTAGAAGGCTGCAGCTGGCTTATAAAATTCTAGGCCTGGATACTAACTTTTTACTCTTCCTGATGCTCAGGCCCTAATTTGTTTCTAGTAGCCAAGCTCTTGCCTACTTCCTGTGGGCAGGTCACTGCCATATCTCAGTTGCAGAATCTCTGTGAGAGCCTTGCCTGCCCTGGTTCCCTTCTAAGACCTCACCTCACCCCATCCCAACCCTTGTAGGGACTGGAGAGCAGGCTCTGAATCACAGCACCTTGGCCATGTGTTTGCTTTCTACTGGTCTGCTTGGTGACTGCAAGACGTTCTCAGCGCAGTGGACCACTGCACTGGGACCGTCGCTCATGTCTGCTGCGTTCTGGACTGTAAGATGCCCAAAGGCAGGCACCAGTTCCATCGTGTTCAACATTGTGTCTTGAGGATCCTGAATGTGCATAGCATATACTAGGTGTTCAGTAAGGCTTGTTGTTGTTCTTGTTTATTTTTGTTTTTCCTGATAATATCTGTTGGAGTCATTTCTGTTGCTCTGACTAATCCATCTTATCTCATTTGGCCATTTGAGGTCTGACCCTCCTTCTGCAGATTGATTCCCAATATGGACATACATAATTTAGCTGGAGTAGCATACTAATTATTATTCATAGCAATGCTTAGCACTTTTCATCACCAAAATGTCTTCCAATTTTAGTTAATTAATCAGCCACAGATTTGTGTGGAGGTGACTATAAAATCTGATGTGTGATGATAAATCATTGCAAAGTGGCGTGACAGTTTAAATAGGAAAGAGATAAATGTGAAGACACTTTCAGATTAACTACTGTGGGGACGTCAGCCTGAGGAGTGTGTGATGTCCTCCATAGTTTCTCAGATTAGCGTCTCACAATCAGCCAAGGATTACCTGGGTTCAATCTTGAATCCACCAATTACTGCCTGATCACCATAGGCAGGTTTATTAGCCTGTCATCTCAGTTTCCTTGTACGTGAAATGAGGGGTTTGAAGTATCTGTATCAGAGAGCTATGAAGATTAGCTGAAAGAAGATTTCTGATGATGAAATAACATGTAGAACACCAAATACTGTGTTTGATATGTGGTGAAGGCTCAGTAAACACCTAATAATCATGTAACTCTGTAAAACCACAGCTCAAATCAGAAAAGCTAAATTCCCCCGAAATTCGGAAGCAAAGGACGTTTACTTTTTGGTGCAGTACAAAGAATGAGTCAAGGGACCAAGGTTTCCTTTTCCATTTAAATGGGTACACTTGACCTGACCAGGCTCTACAACCCTTGAGAGGCATGGTTGACATGAAATACATGCGAATGGAGCCCCCTTAGTTGGACCTCATATCCTGGCATCTCAATTTCCTTATCCATAAGATACATATATTAATAATTATTTTTCAGGGATATAAGGATTAGTCAAAGCAATGTTTATAAAGTTTAATGCCTAGCATATGATAGGTACTTTATAGTGGTTTTTTTTTGGAAAAATAAAAATGTATTTGGTCCTTAATACCAAGTATAGAATTAGATCTAAACTAACATTTTTGTTAATGAATATTGAACAAAATTAGATTATATTATACCTAATATAATATACCTAACATTTTTGTTAATGAACAAAATTATGTTATATTATACCTAACTTGTTTTGAAACAATCATGTTTTGAGTTATGAAGGCCTGGAAAAAATCACCACTTTATACAAAAAGCAAAATAATCTCCAGAACTTTAGTTCTCCATTCTTCAACTTTAAATTCACTATCCTCCTTCTGTGTTCATTCTCTGTATCCCTATTGCCATCCGTCTCCTCACTCAGCTCTGCCAGGTTTGAAATGTGCCCCAGGGTCAGCCCAGGTTCAGGGTGACTGTGGAAAGCCCTGGAAGGAGCCACACTAGAGTTCCACAGGGGAGCAGCTGGGGAAGAAAATACATAACAGACCCAGCCCCAGGCTACCCGCTTCCCAGATTCCTCTGCAGTTCTTCCTCCAAGGCCGCTGCAGATAATTATGTAGCCTGTGCCCTGGGAAGAGGGGATGGGGGATGAAATCCAGCCTGCATCTATCCACACACCCACTGTCTATGGGGTGGCGTGTACACACAGAGAAGAAGGGGTGTCTTTAATTCACACAAAGACATCACATGGGGTTAGCAGAAGCTCTGCCTCCTTTTTGGGAATTCCTCAAAATTCACACGAAGTGCAAAGAACAGAGGTCCTTTTATTCCATTTGAAGGACTAATTGCTATTTCAGAATGGGTTTTGTGCCTTTCCTCCTCTGCTCTGTTGCTAAGGCTTTTCAACTTGCTTGGAATGTCTTTCTCCACTCACTCCCCTGTCTGTCCAATCAAAACCAACCTACAACACTCATCTCAGACATCATCTTTATGAAATTTTTGTGTCATCTTGTGGCAGACACATCCTAAAAAGACCTCCAAATGAGTCATGCTTCTGTGTAACTCTCTCTTCTGAAGGGCAGGCAGAACTTGTGGCTTGCTTCTGGCCAATAGAATACAGTAGAAGGAATGGGAGAGTTACTCCTGTGGTTACTTTAAGTTATAGGAGACCCTGCCATAGCAGACTGGAGAGAGATTGTCTTGCTGGCCTTGAAGGAGTAAACCTTTCATAACTTTGAATAGAACGAAAAGCATTTTATAGAATTAAAACAGTATGTTTATTTTGGAATGGCAGAGGAGTTGCAATTTTGGGACAAGCCAGCTATGGTGAGCCACAGGCAAGTCTGAAGAAACAAAGGGAAGGTCAGCCACTCTTAGGCTTTAAGAGGAAAGTGGGGGAGGGTTGACGTGAACGAGTTCACTGGAGAAGAATGAACGTTAGTGGTTGTGGAGGTTTCTCCTTGGCAGCAAGCCATGGTTCCTGCGTGTTGCCAGGCAGGGAGGGATCTTCCCTTTTTTCCTTAAAAGCAAGAGATAAAATTCCTATGTGAAAAATGTCCTCCCTTGTCAAAATTATTCTTATCTTCCTTCTTCCTCCTGGTTAAGCAGGCTGCAATGAGTTGTAGTTGCATGAAAACTCCCCCATCAGGGCTTCTGACTCCATGTTAAGTAAGGTTTTCTTTATTTATTTTCATACCACCCCATCTGAGAAGGCTGGTGAGAGGCCTGTGTGGCAATGGCCTGTAGGCAGCCTCTTGGAGATGAGGGCAGCCCTGGGCTGACAGCCAGCAAGAGAACAGGGACCCTCTGTCCTACAGCTACAAGGAACTGAGTTCTGCCAATAACCACACGAGCTTGGAAGAGCACCCTGAACTCCAGATGAGAATGCAAGTCAGCCAACATCTGGATTTCAGCCTGATAAGACACCGAGTAGAGGAGCCAGCTAAGCTGAGCCAGGACTTTGGCCCCTAGAAACTGTGAGATAATCATTAGGTGTTGTTTTAAGCTGCTAACCTTGTGGTAATTTGTTTCACAGCAAAGAAAACTACTAGCGCTTTCTTCAATGGATGAAGTGCACCAACACGTCCCTGATTGCCCTTACAATGTGTTGCAATGTTGTTGTACTTTTATTATGCTTTTATTACCATATCTATCAGACTATATTGTTATTGATTGTTAACTTGTCTGTTTATTATGCTTGGTTTGATGACCCCCGGGTATAATAGACATCTAGACAGACAATCAAGACATATAAAGCAACATATATTTGTAGACCCTGTGACTTCCTCGAAAGGAAGAATTTATTGCAAGGCCAGCAGGATAATCAGGATGCCATCTGAGTGGTCTCTCCCTCCTCAACTTATTGTCTGGCCCATCAGAGAAATAAGGTCAGGTTAAATCATGGTGAATATGAGAGCATCCCTATGGTATATGAGGTGACAGGACAGGATGGCAGGCTCCAAAGAGAAAGTATGATGGCCACGCAGGAGCGACTGGAGTCTAAGAGAGTCTCTCACAAGTCATGGGAATGTAACTGTGAGAAAAGGAAAAGCAAAGTACCTTACAAGGTTTCAAACAGATTTGATGCAGATGCTGTAAAGTTTAGGAAGCAGCCAGCAGGTACAGAGGAAAGAAATTTCTGAGTTCCAGCTACATAGAAGAGCTAAATATTATATCACCATGACAGTTTAGAATCTGATCAACCCTTGGCCAGGTAATATCTCAAAGTCTCAGTCTTTGTCCAGCTGGACATTACTATCAGGTATCTTTTACTATTGCCCTTAACTGTATCTCATGAAGAAAGGAATATATGCCATTGTGTCCATTTGTAGGAATGGAGAGGTAAAAAGGGATATTTTGATAGTTTCTAGGATAAAGAAGTGTATGGAGGAAAAATAGTTCTTCACAAGGTTAGTGAACAATTTTTTATTTATTTGAAAAATGTTTAGCATTGCTAAGAACTTCTTTTAGAAGAAAGAAATATCATTTTTGCCTTTTTATTTTAGAAAGTATATAATTGTCATAGTTTCCCCAAATCAACATCTCATTCTTTCAATGTAAACAGAGCAAGATGGTGACATAGGTTGTTCCCAACTTCTCCTCACAAGAAGGCCACTATCCAGAGATAGGACACCATTGTGAAAATCCCAGAAACCCAGGTATGGCCTGAAGCACACTCCCCCCCCCCCATACAGAGATCTGGAAGAACCACATTAGAAGGATAACAGGAGAGGCTACAGTCTGACTTTGTTGCCCCTTTTCCAAGATTGCACAGTGCTGCACCAAGGAGCCCCTCTGGACTTATGACAGTGGAGAACAAAGAGCCCAAGGTGAACACCCATCTCCTCCATCATTGTCAGGCTCTTTCCAAGAAGCTGACTTGGACATACCTTCAGAGGAATCACTCATGGGCCTTGACCACTGAGAATCAGATGGAAACAGAGAAGGGGGACAGGGCTTATAGCAACCAGAGATGTACCTGTTAGGATGGCTATTATCAAAAAGGCAAGAAGGTTTGGGAAGATGTGGGGAAAAAGGGAACCCTTTTACGTTGTTGGTGAAAATGTAAATTGGTGTAACCACTATGGAAAACAATATGGAGGTTCCTCAAAAAATTAAAAATAGAGGCGTGCCTGGGCTCAGTTGGTTAAGCATCTGACTCTAGATTTCAGCTCACATCACGAACTCGCAGTTTGTGAGTTCGAACCCCACATTGGCCTCCATGCTGGCAGTGTGGAGACTCTCTCTCTTTCTCTCTCTTTCTCTCTCAAAGTAAATAAATAAACTTTAAAAATGTTTAAAAAATTAAAAATAGAACTGCCATATAATTTAGTAATTCCACTGGAATATAGATCCAAAAAAAATAAAATCACTATCTCGAAGAGATATCTGCACCCCACCCCCATGTTCATTGCAGGGTTATTTATAATAGCCAAGACATGGAAACAACTTGTGTCCACTGACAGATGAATAGATAAAGAAAACATTGTTATATATACAATGGAATATTATTCAGCCATAAAACCTGAAGGAAATCTTGCCATTTGTAACAACATGGATAAAACTTGAGAGCATTATGTTAAGTGAAATAAGTCAGACAGAGAAAGACAGATAACATAAGATCTCATTTATAGGTAGAATCTAAGAAAGCCAAACTCATAGAGACAGAGATAGAATGGTAGTTGCCAGAATCAAGATGTGAGAGGTGGCAGAAATGGGTGAGGGTGATCAAAGGAACAAACTTCCAGTTATAAGATGAGTAATTCTGAGGATATAATGTAAGACATGGTGACTATAGTTAACAACAATGTCTTGTATATTTGAAAGTTGCTAAGAGAGAAGCTTTTGAAAGTTTTCACCACACATACAAAATTTGTAACTGTGTGAGATGATAGAACCATCAACTAATGTTTTTAGTGGTAATTATTTTGCAACATATACATATATCAAATCATTAAGTTGTAGACTTTAAACCCACACAGTATTATATGTCAATTATATCTCAATAAAGCTGGCAGAAAAGAATGTTTCCATAGTAACGTGGAATGAAAAATGGCATAAGGTGCTATGAGTAGTAAAGAAGGCCCTCTGATGTGAAGAATGACCTCCAAACTCCTGAGCCCCTCCTTCCTTTCTGCTCTTATGTTACTTTGAACAAGGTTCCAGAAAACACTTACTGTGGTGGACTGGAGTTTTATGTTTGTTACCACCTAGGAGAAGCTGAACAAAGGTGGGAGGAGCATAGAGGGAGAGCCCCAAAGGGAGAGCCCATGCTGCAGCCCACAGGACGGTGGAAGAGAGCTGGGCCAGTGGCTCTGAACATCCGGCCCTTTCCCCAGAAGTAAGAGTCCCAGTGAGTATCAGACTCCCACCCTTCAGATTAGTTGCTTCTCTTCCAATGGGTAATCACAGAGAAGACAACAGGAAGTGTTCACTGCAACGTTGGATAGAAATGAAAAAAAAAGGATGGATTAGGGATTTAATGCTCCCTCCCCATCCATCCCTTTGACTAAAAGCCCTCCTCCTTTAAAGTACTTATTAATGTTTTTAAGCTTTAACCCTGGGGGTTGTAATCTACAGCAATGCTCTTGACAAAGAATTAGGTCCATGTAAATTTAAATATTTTAAAATAACAAAACCTTGAGATTTTTTTTAACCCTATGGAAAGGACCCATGGACCCTCAATACTTCATAAAATCATAAAATCCTCCTTTTCATCTCCTATTGACTGCTCAACTTAGCCAGACAGCACAGCACCTTATCCCTTCAGATCCCACTATCATTTCCCCATCCACCCCTCTTTCAAGCTCAAGTCTAGAGGCATGTGTCCTTATTCTACTTGCTCTATACCTCTGAGCTCTTTATTATGTAAATTGCCTGAATTTCTTTGCTAAATTGTTGCTTCTCCTAAGAATTTTCTTATATTCTAAATCTGTGCTATTCTTCCAATATGGCAGCAGCCCTGTGACTCCTGAGCACCCACAGCAGGGTTAACCCAGTTTGAAATCTACGGCAAGCCTATACACATGCAATTTCAAAGACTTAGTGTGAAAAAAGAATATAAAATAGCTCAATAATTTTTAGATTGGTTGCATATTGCAATAATATTTTGGATATAATGAGTTAGGTAAAATACATTAACATAAAAAACAAACCAAGTGCACAGGATTCACCTTCATCCAACATTTTTGAAAGCTTGAAGTGAGAAAAACTTAATTTTACTGTTTGGTATTTTAAATATTCAAACTCTTTTCTCTCTAGTGCCCGAGCCCATCATTTTTCAAGTTTTCATTTTGATCATTATAACCTCAATAAATGAACAAACCTATTTCATTGCCATCAAAAGAAAAAAAAAACTTATTACGCTACAGCATCAAAAAAGATTATGAATAATTATTCATATAAGCTAGGTCTGCAAGGCAATTAGAACAGCAATTCACTTTTATTTTTACTGTATTTGCGAAATTCCTCCTCTGACTCTGTTATTATAGGTCTGTGCTTCCAAATATGAAGAAAGGATATAACCTGATTTTCAAATGGAAAAAGATGAAGAGAAGAGCTGCCTACAAAAATCAAATATATACAATCAAATGAATTGCTCTGAGGTATATCTTATTTTATTCTTTCTCTCCCTGGCTGTCCCATCATTTAAGAATAAAATTTAAGCCACTGACCATTTCGGTCTGGGGCCATTTGTTGAGCTGATCTGAGGCTAAATCAGGAAGTAGGGGATGCTTGTGTCTAGGATTTTTCTTTCCTGTTTTTTTTTTTGTTTTTTTTTTGTTTTTTTAACTACCTTCCTCTCTTCCATTAATCTGTGTTGTCCTCATGCCACTTGGGGAGGATTCCCCCTTGAGGCAAAAAGCTTGGCTCCTCCTTCTGGAATATTATTCCACTTCAGAGGTGTCCTCCCTCCCAATCCCTGCCTCCTCTCATTTCCTCATCATTTTATTAGGTAATAGGCTAGCGATTCAAATCAGTGAGGTTGCTCTGAGAAGTTAATGGCTTTTTCCTCCTGAAAGGTGGTATTTCCTGATTTTAGATGACATTTTAGATTTTGTGAAATACTTTCCCATGCATCTCATTTGACATTCACAGTAACCTAGAAAGCAGATATTTCTTTCCCTTTTTTTTCCGGGGAAGAAACTGAGAGGTTACATGACTGTACCAAGGTTAGGTAAGTAATTATGAGAGAATTCAGGTCTTTTGACTCAAGGCTTTTCCCTTATACTGTAACTGCCCTGTGTATGGATAATATATTTTTAGTCAAAGAAAAAAGCCAATGTAACTTCAGGCACTATATTAGTTATATTATTATATATTTTTATTATTATAAATTATATTATTATTATATTTTAATGTTTATTTTTGAGAGAGAGAGAGAGAGAGAGAATGAGCAGGAGAGGGGCCGAGAGAGAGAAAGACAGAGGACCTGAAGTCATACACCACATTGTCAGCTCAGGGCCTGATGTGGGGCTTGAATTCATGCACCATGAGATCATGACCTGGACTGAAGTAGGAAGGTGAACTCACTGAGCCTCCTCCCAGGTGCCCCAGAGGGGGTTATATTATTAAAAAATACTCTTGTTACCCTTCAAATTATACCACATTGTTAATGTCCTCCTTTGCTTTTACTTGTGATTGTTATTTAGCAGTGTGCATGGCAATTGCCTATGATGTTAAAACAAAACAGATATTAGCACCCCATCTCAAACTAAATGAATTAAAATTTCCAGTAGATGGGGGAAAAATTAGTCCACTTAAAAAAAAGTCCACTGGTGATTATCGTGCCCATCCCTGGTTAAAAATCATTATTACACGTGAGTGTCTGGGTGGCTCATTTTGTTGAGTTTCCGACTTCCCCTCAGGTCATGATCTCGAGGTTTGTGAGTTGGAGCCCCGCATAGGGCTTGGTGCTGACAGCTCAGAGCCTGGACCTGCTTTGGATTCTGTCTCCCTCACTCTCCGCCCCTCCCCCGCTCAAACTGTCTCTCTCTCAAAAATAAATAGACATTAAAAAAATTAAAAAAAAATCATTATTACAGATCCTGACCAGTAATTAATCCTTGCCTTATCTTGTGGTACAGAGCTTGGTGAAAGCATGGCCTAACCTCAGTCTAACTCTTGGTGGAGGCTTCTGCACTCCCCTCCCCCCGCCCAGCCTTTCCTGTGCATGATAAAAGAGAATGACAATGAGACCGGTATCTGGTGATCAATTTTAGGCATGTAGCAATGAACTAATCCAGCACTGGGGCTGCTTCCCAGCATTCCACTATTAACAAATCAGCAAATAGTGTTTAATAAATGGATTGTTAGAATAATAGGATAGCTTAAATGAGAAGCATTTGGAAGTTACATGGTTCTAGAGTTTTGGGACACTGTGAGCTAATTTAGAAGACTAAGCATTTGCTGGACAGGGTCAGCGGTAGTATAAATTCACATTGGGTGAGGCTGAAAATTAACATAATACTTATACTTTTATTTCCTCATTTTCTTCCAATTAAAGCACTGCTTTGTTAACTACCTCTCTTCTTTACCACTCCTTTTTAAATGAACCATTGCTACCTATTATCAGAAGATAAAAGTATATTAGGGTATTACTTAGGTTTGGCTGTGTAACAAACTGTAAAACAATTTATAGGCTTAAAATAATTTTATATTCTTATGATTCCGTGAGTCATCAGTTTGGGCAACTTTTGAGTTCAATTGAACTGAGGGCTTTTTCTGGGTCATTTACTTGGGTGTAGTCTTCTGGTGGCCATCAGTTGCCTAAGATGGGCTCACTCACAAGTGAGGTGGTTAGCAGTCTGTCTAGTTGGGGTGCTCTCTGCTCTACTCCAAATGGTCTATCCAGTAGACTAGTTCAGGGTTATTCACATTGTGGTCGTAAGGTTCCAAATGGAGTCAAAAGAGAACAAGCCCTAATGTGCAAGAATTTTTTAAGTCTTTGTTCATCTCATGCTTGCTAATATCCTGTCGGCCACAGTGAGTCAAACGGCCAAGTCCAGATTCAAAGAGTAGAGAAAAAACTTTACTTCTTGATGGGAGGAGAAGAGAGTAACGTTGCAAATATGTGTGAATATGAGAGGTCATCTTTGCAAAAGACCTACCACAGTTAGTAAAAATTGATATATGGTTATTTAAAACACAGAGAAATTCAAATGACAAATATACTAAGAATAAAAAAATAGCACAAAGGAACAGAGTAGATTATAGAATGAGTTGAAACATTTATTCTAAGCATCAAGCAAATACATATTTAAGTAAACATTTTTTAATATCACTCAAATCTTGCTTTTTTTTTTTTCCAAAATGGTTTTATCCATTGGGAAAGATTATGTTAAACATCATTTAAATATTTAAGCCCTGAGGCATACCAGGTCATGAATTGTATTAACTTGCACAAAATGAAAGTTGCATAAATGGCCAAACATAATTTCCATCCTAGAATATTTTATCATAATTATGAAATATCATATTAAAGTATGAGTGAATTGCTTGAGCGGACTGGAAACATGTCACCGGTTCAGTGCTCTGACTGCAAAATGAGCAGTATTTACTCTTGAAACCTTCACTCAAGTAATGAGGCCCATTAATTCTGAGCAGGGTTTCAGTTATTGCTCTGAATTTAATCTGATCTTTTAATTCTTCTCTGCCTATAAAAAATTCATAGACTAGAGTTTGATGTATCCCATGTTCCTGGTAAGCACACACCTTGCTTCTAATGTGAGATATATTTAAGAACAAAACAGGCAGGGAAAATGCTTGATCTTGCTGTAAAGTACAAAGTACATGACCAAAGAGAGCTCATTAAAGTCAGAAAACACCTTATGTGAAATTATATGAGCGTCTCTACCTAACTACTCTTGTGATAGTGTACTTAGGATGGAGTTAAACTACTACAAAAATACTCCTTTTTTCCTCTGTGCTTTTCAAGCTCTGACATCATTTGTTGCTGTTGCTCTGGTTTGTCTTCCTCTTTCCTGATTCTTCCACACAAACTCATGCAAGTTCAGCCTATCCAATAATTTCATTCATGAGCTACCCATTCCTGTCTCTCAACCTGTCCTTTGGTTTATCTTATATTATCTTATCTTATCGTAATCTTATCTTTTATTTATTGTTTGTTTATTTAATGTTTAGTTTTGAGAGAGAGACACACACAGAATGTGAGCAGGGGAGGGGAAGAGAGAGAGACACAGAACCCAAAGGAGGCGTTAGGCTCTGAGCTGTCAGCACAGAGCCTTACGTGGGGCTTGAAACCATGAACTGTGTGGTATCATGACCTGAGCCGAGGTCAAAGGCTTAACCAACTGAGCCACCCAGGCACCCCTATTTTTTTTTTTAATATAAGCTTTACTTCACTGCTAGAAACTTTCTGTCATCTTCAGACTTTCCTTACTCCTTCAATGGAAATGTGGCTTCTTCAAATAAGACTGTATCTAACTATACATATATCTAACAATGAAATATTATATGTATACATGTATAAATAACTCTAACTATAGCTCTAAAACTATACATATGTATGTATGTATCTATCTATCTATAGTTTCCTTCTTTTGTTATTCTGGTAAACCCAAAAGGGCTCAGCCTGCTCTCTATATTTTAGTACCTTTTGCATTTCAGTGATTTCCTGCCATTGATTCTCTTGGACATTGTATCCAGGCTTCTGCTCACAGTACTCTCTCATATTTCTTCTTATCTCCTATTCAATACTTAGCAACCTTCATGTCCAAATCATTTTGTTACTCAATATACTGCCAGTAACCTTACCTTCCACTTCCTAATACTGCTCATTATTACTCTCGTATCCTGGATTTTACCACTATCAACCCCGCTCCATCTCACAGATTGCTAACTTGTTTTTATCTGACACTTGACATTTCTTTACATCTGCTAAATCTTATTCTTACTTTCTTCATGAACAGGCACTTTCCCTCTCCTTTGCCTACTTTGCATTTCTACTTTGGTGCAGTAGAAAGAGTAAGACTCAGAAAGTCAGCTTCAATCTTCCTCCACCAAGTGGTAGCTGAATGACCTTAGCCAACTGCTTTGGGTCTTAACTTAGTTTTTTCTGCAATGGAAACAAAATAAAAATCTATTTCACATGAAGTGAATTCTCAAAGGGTGGAGTTGAAGTCCTGGTGAAGATTATTGAACATATAAATCTTATTGAAGCTATTGTTTGCTGTTTTAAGAACAAAAGAAGCATTTTAAACAAAGTATCATAATGAGTAGTCATCAAGCATGCCTACGCATATTGCAACTATAGAATGATGTCATGTTGGTGTGCATGTCAAGGTTCTAGGAGTTTGATAAGTGTAGGTCTGATCGGGATCTAGTACATAGTCTTTGGTGAGTACTGAATGAGCTACTATTTGGAAAATATTTGGGCACATGGATTTATTTATCTCTTTGCCTTTCTGTGGCACCATTTCTCTGTGTAGCATTTGTTCTATCTGCTTTGGCTTCTAGGTCATGGAATGTTGCTGAAGAAAGTCATTCAATGGTGAAATCATTTGTTGCACTGTAGTTTGATGATCTTTAATTTTAGTTGGGCTTTTACCACTACCTCTTTCTTCTCTTGTTTCATAGATCACTTTACAAAACCTACTTCTTTATAGAAAGACTCATACAATGGAAGCATAAAGCCCTTGGAACCAATAAGCCCCTTACAATGGTCAATCAAAAACACAGATAAAAAATGTGATCTGAAGAAGTTTCAATTTAAAGTCTGGAATTTTACCAAGACTAAAGTTTTCTCCAATCCATATTCTTTTTGATCCATTCTACAAAATTGCTTTTTGTAATGTCAAATAAAAGAAGCCTTACATAATGAGTGACTTTAGTGAATCCATTTGTGCTGGAAATGGTGGTGCTTATTTGTAACCTGGAGCAGAATGAGAACAGAATCGGTCTTTTACAATGATATCATATACTCCAGAATTGCTGACATTTATTCTAATAATTTGAAAGTGGGTGATGAAGGAGTTGGAAGCCACTCCATTTTCCCTCAACATATAATTGGAGGAAACTACAGATGTCTTAGTGACCTCATTTTTGGATTTTCACATATTATGCATGTGTTGATATCATTTTGTGGGATTTTTTTTTGGAAATAGCAAAGTTGACTTCTTCTAAATGGTTCATTATTTTGCTAAGAAAAAATTCAAATGGAAGAAAATTCCATTTACTCTGCCTGTAGAGGGAGTGTCTGTAATGCTTGAAAATCCATCTGGTTTTGTTGGTTTACTGAAGAATGATGTCCATTCTTCATTCTCTGTTAGCCTACATGACATCAGAGATTCTGAGAAGAATCCCCAGAGACTTGCCTGTGTACCATGCAACTCATCCACTTTAGGAGACCCAGAACCTTAAGTCAGCTTGTCTTCAATTAGCTTGTTAGAAAATAACAGCGGAATAGAAATATGCCATTAAAAATAACCATTAATATAAAAATCCATATATATAATAATAAATACATATGATTTTAATATTTATGCTTTAAAATACATACATGATAATATATATTATAAATTAATATACATTATGTGAATATATGTTTGTATTTAAAATATATAATACATGCCTTTAAAATATGTATACATTTACAAGTATATATAAATTAATATACACCTCATATAAATACACATTGCCTTCTAAGAAGAGCGATTTGCATTGTGATCAGCAACATATAAGAACGCCTTCCTTCCTAAATCATGGCCAACAATATCATGGGAAAAATATTTTCCACTTTGAAAAGTGAGAAAAGTATATTATCATTATTTTAATTTTCAAACCTCTAATTATGGTTGTGATCATTTAAAAAATATCTTGAGGATTTGTCTTGTGAGGCTGATAGTTCATATACATTGCCTATTTTACATTTATATATATATATTTTTTTTGAGAGACAGAGCCAGAGAGCCAGAGAGAGAGCCCACAAGAGCAGGGAAGGGCAGAGGGAGATGAAGAGAGAATCTTAAGCAGGTTCCACTCCCAGTGGGGGCCTGATGTGGGGCTTGATCTCATGACTGTGAGATCATGACCTGAGCCAAAATCAAGAGCTGGACGCTTAACCAACTGAGCCACCCTGGTGCCCCTACATTGCCTAATTTAATATGGAAGTATTTATCTTTTGCTTAATGATGTCTTTCCTCTTTGATGTAGTATGAATATTAAGGCTTTCTCAGTCATGTATATTGTGAATTTGTTTTTTGTTTGTCTTTTGCCTTTACATTTTGTATATGATGATTTTTTGAATGCTTTCTTTCCTTAAAATATGTGTATGTCATTCAATTCAGTAAGCTCCTGGAAAAGTCCTAGTTATGCTTTGAATTGAACTGACCCTAAGAGATCTTAGAGAATTTGTTTTTTAGATAGTTAGGTTGGGATTCTTGGATGCATATTAGTGTTTCTTGCTCCTTACCTCCTTTACTCCTTAAGTTATAATAGGTTATTCTTTCTGATACCTATGGAAAATAGTCTAGGCACTCTAATACCCATTTACAGATAATTAAATAAAAGCACAGAGTCCCATCTTTTTAGAACTCCTGAGTGGAGTTTTTGCTGAAGGACAGCATTAGAACTTGATTTCGTGAACTATATTTGCCTGTTTTAGTGAGCAATAAATGACAGATTCTGTCCAGAGCATTTTGATATTTTCAATGAAACCAAGTTATCAAATATTCTGCCCTACCACATTGATGAATGACTCATTGCAAGATACTCCATGCAGGGAAAAATATAACTTGGAGTCTAGTTCTTAGTTTTGAGTATTACTCATGTTTATTACATGGCAGCACACTGAAGTATGACGCAGATATTGAATGAATGGGAAAGAGAGATTTTCCAGGCTAGTAAAATAAAGGGAAGACTGGAATTCCACTACAAGTTTGCTTAAGGAGTGAGAGGAGGGATTCCAGTGGGGTGTAAATTCTTCCTAGTGAGTGGTGCATCAAAGATCTGATGATATAAATATTCACCCTAAGACAGCTTCTTCTATTCTAAGAAAAGAATGGAATAATTGAACACAAAATCTGCATCCTTTCACTTTTCTTTGAGCTAAGTAGCATTCTCTTTGGAGTCTGTCTCTTAAAGGAAACTGCTGCGGCTACCAATATTTAAGAGCAGAGGTCGGGTCAGTTGTACAACAAACTAGAGTGGATGAGAGTCATCAGGGGAAGAGACAGTGACAGATGGAAAACTTGTGTTTTGTGTCAGATCCAGATTTGATCTCCATTGAGTTGTTAGATCTTTTGTCCTTGCCCTGGATTGAGGGGCCCTGACAGAGGAATAGGGAATCCTATGTCCCAGGAGGAGCAATGGTTTTCTGCTGATTTCTACTTAGATGATCCCCATCTTTTGTCATCATACCGGCTGCTGGAATGATGAAAAGGCAAATTTCTTGGTTCTTCTGCTTTTTTTTCTTCAAGGCACAGGCAAGAGTTTTATATTTCCCTCTAATTACAGGGCATTAAATTAGAACTAGCAGTTTATACCTTACAAATGAATCTTACGTAGCATTTTATCACCTAGTTAATATCTCAAGTCAAAGTTTTATTATACTATATCACATTCCAGAGATTTTGTAAATTGAGATTTGGTAAAGTTGCCATTGTAAAATCTACCGCATAAATCAAATGGGAAGATGGAAGATAAAAGTCACTAAGATTATTTTTTAATAAAGAAACTATGCTGGAATAAGAGTAATTGTAATAAGACACTAACTGATTTATAAAATCTTTTGACTTCTTAATAGATGCTCTGGGAAGGGAGTGTAGCTTTAAATTTTTTTAAATTATAGGCTATTAGAATAAAATAAAGGTTAAAGTTTCACTGCACATTTAGAAAGGTTTTAAGATGACCTACTCAAACTGACACTGTGTTGCTAATGTATGTGCTAAAGAAATACTTGAATGGGGCCCAAGGATAGGGAGAATGTGGCAAAGTACTCATTTAAGGTGAGTAGAATAAGTGCAAGAAGTAAAAATTTTAGAAACTGGCTTGTTAAATGTTCATTTGGCAGAAAAAGAACTATATTAATTTTGATTTCCTCAGACAGGGAATAGGGAGAAAGCCCAGCTAGTTTAAGTGAATAATAATAATAGTAATAGTAGTAATTTTTAAATGTTAAATAAATCATATTAGCAGTGTCACCTGGTAGGAATCTTTAGAGAACTTATTTTAAAAACAGATAAAACTGAATTGTATTTCATAGGTGATTTTTGTGTAAATGGTGCTTTCAGAAGCTGATGTTAGATTGTCTTATAGTTTTGTTTATGTTATGTACCTGCACAGACTAGTAAATACTTAAAAAATGCAGACTTTTTGAGGGTAGTTTAAATTTTGCTTACAGTTTTTAATTAGTATTCTTTTCAGTTATCGGGTTTACAGGGAGTATTTTCTGTGTATCTGGCTTTTTGCTAGGCACTTTGTAGATATATGATACATATAATACCCTTTTAAGTAAGTCGGGATTTTTTTTCCCTACAGCTTTATTGAGATATAGGTGACATGAAATAGACTGAACTTCTTTAAAGTGTTCAATTTGATAACTTTATATAAATAAATACATATAAATATAAATATATATGTACACACCTGTGTAACTATCATCACAGTCAATGTAACGAACAGGTTCATCACCTTCAAAAGTTTCCTTGTACCTTTTTTAATCCTCTCTTCTGCCCATCTTTCTCTTGTCCTCAGTCAGCTTCTGATTCATTTCTTTCCCCTGTAGTCTAGTTTGTATTTTCTAGATGTACATAATGGGATCATATATGATGCACTAATTTTTTGCCTGGTTTCTTTTACTCGGCGTGATTATTTTAAAGTCCATTCAAGTTGTGTTCCAGTTGTACATTCCCTTCTATTGCTGAGTAGTAGTCCATTGTATGGTTATACCACAGTTTGTTGAGTCACCTGCTGATGGACAATGATTGTTTCCAGTTTTTGGAAAGCATGACTAAAGCTATGAACATTCTTGTACAATCTTTGCACGATGTATACCCTCATGACTTTTAGGTAAATACCTAGTGGTGGAATAGCTGGGTCATATGGTAGAAATATGTATAACTTGTAAAGAAACTTCTAAACTGTTATCCAAAGTGGTCGTACCATTTACATTCCCACATATTTGGTATGGTCAGTCTTATTTATTTTGTCTATTCTTGTTTTTTTATTTTATTTATTTGTTTTTTTAGTGAGCATGAATTTATTGGTCTGACCCACCAAATGAATAGTATTATCTGAATCATAAACTACAAAATCAGGAAATTACTAAGAGATGATGAGGTGAACACATGTACCAGATTAAAAAATATATATATATATAAATATATATATATATATATCAAAGAAGAGTAAAAAAGCTGGCAATAGAGAGATTTTATCCTATCAGATATACTTTTTAAAAATAATAAAGTCAACAATAATCTCTAGTGGAATTTTAAATGATCTATTGCAGTCTGAAACTGACTAAAATAAATAGTAGTTTCTTGTAAATTCATGCCAAACATTTAATTAAATGCATCAAACACAAATGACATACTTTTAAATCCAGCACTCCAAGCAAAAATGTCAGCAAAAAATTTCACTCTTTGTTAATTGAAAACTGAACAGATCTCCAGGAGAACAGAAGATTTTGGCCATTCTAGTAAGTGCTATTGTGGATTGAATTGTTTCCCCCACAAAGTCCTAATCCCCAGGACATCAGAATGTGACCTTATTTGGAAATAGGGTTGTTACAGATGCAATTCGCTAAGGTGAGGTCATACTGAAGGAGGATGGGCCCCTAATCTGACATGACTAGTGTCCTTACAAAAAGGGGAAATTTTGACACAGATGAACATACACACAGAGAACACCATGTGAAGATTGAAGTTATGCGGCCACAAGGCCACAAGCCAAGAAGTTAACGAGAGTCGGCTGGAACAGATCCTTCCCTGGCATATGTGTAACTTTTTTTTAAGAAATGCCAAACTGCCTTCTAAGGCAACAGTTGCATTTTACATTCCCATCAGCACTATATTAATACAGCTCCCATTGCTCTGTGTTCTCACCACCACTTGGTATCGTCATTTTATTTTCATTTTTTGTTTTTTATTTTTTATTTTTTATTTTTATTTTTGAGGGAGAGAGAGAGAGAAAGAGAGAGAGAGAGAGAGAGAGAGAGCCTGATGCGGGGCTCCAACTCAGGGACCGTGAGATCATGACCTGAACTGAAGTGGGACGCTTAACCAACTGAGCCACCCAGGCACCCCTGCTATTGTCATTTTAAAGTTTACTTTAGCCATTCTAATATCTTAGGAGTTTTGTCTCGTTGTAGTTAAAATCTGTATTTTCCTAATGACGAATAATGTTGAACATACTTTCATATGCTTATTTGCCATCTTGTATCTTTGGTGAAGTGTCTACTCAAGCGTTTATTGGTATAATTCTTAGTGTGTCTGTTCATCTGTTGACAGACATTTGGGTTGTTTCCACCTTCTTGCTATTGTGAATAATGCTGCAGCGAACACTGGTATCTGTTTGAGTCCCTGCTTTGAATACTTTTAGGTGTATACCCAGAAGGGGAATTGCTGGGTCACATGGTAAGTCTATGTTTAACTTTTTGAGATAATTCTATGTTTGGATTTCTGTTTTTATATTTAAAGTGGGTCTCTTACAGACAGAGTGTAGTTGGCACTGGTCTGTCTATCAATCTGGCATTCTCTGCTTTATAATCGGGATACTTGTTTTCTAGGGATGCCATAACTACGTGCCACAATCTCGGCGACATAAACCCACAGAGACGTATTTTCTCACAGTCCGGAGACTGGATGTTCCAAGGAAGGTATTATAAGGCCTCTGCTCCTTCTGGGAGAGGATCCTCCTTTGTCACCTCTAGCTCCTGGTAGCCCCAAGTGTTCCTTAGCTTGTGGCACATAACTCCAATCTCTGCCTCTGTCTCGATCTGGTATTCTTCTTGTGTGTCTGTGTCCTCACATTATCTTTTCTTATTTTATAAGAATTTTAGTCATATTAGATTAAGAACTCACTGTACTTCAGTATGACCTCATCTTAAGTAATTACATCAGCAGCCATCATACTTCAGGATAGGCTCACATCGTGAGTCGCTGGGGTTAGAACTTCAATATATCCTTTAGAGAGACACATTCAGTCTATATCAGATGTCTTTGTCCAGGCACATTTAAAGCTAATGTTATTATCTTAGGGTTTTAGCTCTGACTCCTTTCTATTTGTCCTATGTGTTCCCCCCCACCTTGCTTTGCCTTCTTTTGGAATGAGTACTTTTATCTTCCTTTTTGGCATATTTTCTACAAACTTTCTTTTTTTTTAATTTAATACTTATTTATATTTGAGAGAAAGAGAAAGAGGGAGAGGGAGAGAGACAGTACGCAAGCATGTGAGTAGCAGAGAGAGAGATGGAGACAGAATCTCCAGGCTGCCCTGAGTTCATGACCTGAGCCGAAGTTGGACACTCAACCGACCGAGCCACCCAGGCACCTTATCTACAATCTTTTTTTTTTTTTTAATTAGTATTTTAAATTTTACAATATAATTCTTTAATTTATCACAAGCTATGTTTGAGTAATATTGTATTATGTCCTGTATGGTATAAGAACTTTACAGCAATACATTTCCATTTCCTCCCTCCTGGTCTTTGGGTTCTTATATATGCATTTTGTATGCAGCTCATGTTACATATCTCACAATAGATTGTTCTTTTTTTTTTCTTAAAGAAGACCATTATTATTTAAAGATATGCAAATACAAGAAATAGATTTAAAATTGACCCACATATTCTATTTCTGGGGTAATTCACTCCTTTGTGTAGTCTAGATTTCCATTTGTATTTTTTTTTCTGTTAAAATGATTTCTTTTGCCTTTTCTTAAAGTGCCTTTCTATTAATTTTGAAATCCTTTAGTTTTTGTATATTGTCTTTTTTAAATGTTTTTATTTTGAAGTAAATATAAATTGCAGAAACTTGAAAATAGTAGAGAGATTCTTTATACCTTGCACTCAGTTTCTCCCAAAGGTAACATCTTGCATATTACAGTACAATATTAAGATCAGGAACTTGCAATCCATACACCTGATCAATATTTTCACGAGTTTTGCACGCACCTGTGTGAGTATATAATTGTATGCAGTTTTATCACATGTAACCACAAAGGTCCCTCATGCAGTCCTTTCACAGCCACACACATGCCTCCTATCCATCCTGTCCTCAGTCCCTAAGAGCCCTAACCATTTCTTCTTCTCTGTAAATGTTGTTTTATTTTAGTGGTATTTTAAGAATTTAGTTAAAAATCTTTCTCCATTGTCTGCTGGCTTACATAGTTTTTGAGAAGTCTGTCATTATTCTTTGCTCTCTTGAATGTAGTGGTCTTTTCTTGGCTGTTTTTAAGATTTTTCTCTTTATTGTGGTTTTAAGCCATCTGATTATGATTATACATCCCTTGATGTAGTTTTATTCATGCTTTAGCTTCTTGGATCTGTGATCTTATAATTTTTGGCAAATTACAAAAAAATCATCAGTCATTGTTTCTTCAAACTTTTTCCCCTCCCCTCTCTCTTCTCTCTTTTATGTATGTCACTTGTAGTTGTCCACATCTCTGGAGTTTTGTTTATCTTTTACATTTCAATCTTTTTTCTCTCTGTGTTTCATTATGAATTGTTTTTATTGTTATGTCTTCAAATTCACCGATCTTTTCCTAATAGGCTGCTAATCCCACCCACTGTAATTTTCATTTCAAGCATTATATCTTTCATCTTTAGAAGTTTGATGCGTCATTATTAGATATTTTATTTCCTTATTTAACACAATCAATAATTTCTCTAGCCTTTGTAATATATGGAATACGGTTATAATAACTGTTTTAAAGTCCTTGTTTGTTAATTTTATTATCTATGTTATTTCTAGGTCAATTGCAATTGAAGAGTCATATTATCTAGCTTCTTTGCCTGCCTTGTAACCTTTATATTGAATGCCAGAATATGCCTTTTATAGAATATGAGTTTTACTTTGTTATGTGCTACATGTTTTTGTGGTTTATAAACTCTCTTGAACTTTCTGGGACATAAGAACGTTTCTTGGATACAGTTTGATCTTTCTAAAGCTTGCTTTCATTTTTTTTTTTTTTTAGATGGGAGGATGCAGCTTTTATTCTATGTCTAATTGTTTTTTACAGCATTGGAGCAATTGCCTCTGACTCCTTTACCTGATGCATCGTGTGCTATGAAGTTTTCTACCCTAGCGAGTGAGACGTCTCAGCCTTGGGTGAGTGACAGAGTTTCTTCTTTTCACTCCTCTTGTTTTTTTTTCTCCTGCCTTGGGTACAATCCACCGACTTTATTCAGATATACTGCTCAGTACTCCCTGAAGACTCAAGGGGTAGGTACCATTTGCAGATCTCGGGAGCTCTTTCTCTTTGCAGTTCTCAATCTCTGTGATACTCTGCCCTGTGAACTCTAGTTTCTTTGGCCTCCTTGGCTTTTGGCCCTGACTCTTCAACTCAGAGGGAAAGTCCTGGAATCCACTTGTGTTCCAGCTTCTGCTGCTGCTGCCTGGAAATCTCTGAGCAGTCAGCTGAGGTAATCAGAGGGCTCACATCATTTGTTTCCCTTTTTTCAAAAATGACTGTCCTGAATTCTTGATGTTCAAGTTTAAACATCACCATATATATATATATATATATATATATATATATATATATATATTTATATATTTAATTTTTTCCCAGGTGGGAGGAAAACTCTGGTCCCTGTTACTCAATCTTGACAGGAAACAGAAGTCCCAGTGAACATTTTTAAATGAATAAATGTCAGAGAATTCACTTATTGTATATATCACTTAACCCTGATTATTTCTTTTAAAGCTTTATCACAACTTAAAATTGTGCATTTATAATTTGCTTACTTGGTTATTTATCTCTCTAACCATGTCATAAGCTCAAAGAAGCACAGACTATTTGTTATTCACTAATGTGTACCTAACACCATGTCTAGTTCATTATTTTAATGAATAATCCAATGAATTAAAGATTTTTGAAGAGAGGTTTTTAGGTGTAGGTAAAATGCAGCTTACCTACAATCCAAATTTTCAAAATTCAAAAGTGGAATTATAATTATTGAGGTGATATAATTTTGACATAACAGAGAAAAGTGTGACTAACATTACTATTATTTTACTTCCAATGAATCAAAGGATAAACATAACCAATGAAACTTTATATAGAAAATCATTGCCTAAAAAGATGAAGTACACAGTAAGTGTAAGAAACTTGTTGATTTTTTGATTAAATAAATGTTTTCTTTTTTTGTCAATGAAAATCCAACTGTATTTCCTTATTGCCACTGAGGCTGCAGGGTTGTGTCCCATCTAGGTTGCGTCCATGTACATAAAATAGCACATTATCTGCATCAAGGTAGAATTATTATTTTGTCAGGAGAAGGCCAACACCATGTATATCTCCTTTGATGGTAAAAGATGAATATCACTATTATCATTGCAGACTTCCCTCTCCTCCTGTTGCACTGCATATATTTTCCTTAATTTTCAATTTCTTGCCTGAATATACAGAGAAATAGATCAAAGACGTTCCTTGAAATTGAATTTGGATGAGAAAAATTCCTCCTCTGCAAACATCCAAACCACATGGTGTAATGGAAATAGAAACAAAATTGGGCTTTTGCTCGTGATGTGCGATGGAAAATAACAAGAACTCGTCAGTTTTTAGGCAATCTCTCTCCTCGCCAATTCCCAGATTATTTTGAAGCAAATTCTATACATTGTATCATTTAAAAATCTCTCTCTACATATATCTCTAAGATATAAATACTTTAAAAATAATTACATACCATTGTAATACTTAAAAGTAAACTTCAATTTTACAGTTAATTGTAATTGTGGTCAGATTTCCCTGTCTAAGTTATTTTAGTATACAATTTGTTTGAATCAGTTCTAAGTGAATCTAATACATTGCGACTATTTGATATATCGCTGAAGTGCCTTTTAACTATATATTCCTTGATCTCTTTTTTCCACTTGCAATGTATTTGTTGAAGGGGTGAGTTCCTTTGCTCTATAGAATTTCCTGCAGTCTAGATTTTTCTGATCACAAATCTGTGAAACTAACTAATACTTCCCTCTGACCCCTGCTTTTCTGTAAGTTGGTGGTGGGATCTAGAGGATTGATGAAATTCAGATTTGACTTTTATGACAAGGCTACTTCCTAGGTAATGTATACTTACAGCAGGACACATATAATATCTTGTTGTTTTACTTTTAGTGATGTTGGCTGTCATTGATGATCAGTGCATAGATCCATTAATTCATTAGTGTTTGTAAAATAATCATATTTAAAATCTATCATTCTTTTTTCATTTGTTAGCTATAATGCTTCTCTAAAGACAAAATGGTTCTCATTAACTGTTTGTTATCCAGACAAACTAAACTAAACTTACAAAATGCATTAACATAGATGCCACAATGGCCTTCTGCCTCCCCTCCCTTTCCCAGTTGATCTGTGAACTAAAGCTATATCTTTATATTTGAAAAGTCAAAAAACTGCATTTTACTTAAAATGGCATGATACATAATATGCAGCCTTATATTAAAAGTCAGCTTCTTTCAGGGCACCCACATGGCTCAGTCAGTTGAGCTTCTGACTTAGGCTCAGGTCATGAGGCCGTCTCAGAAGGGTTCATGAGTTTGAGCCCCATATTGAGCTCACTGCTGTCAGTACAGAGCCTGCTTCAGATCCTCTGTCCTTGTCTCTCTGCCCCTCCCCCACTTGCTCTCTCCCCAAAATAAATAAATATTTTAAAAAGTCAGCTTCTTTAGAAATTATGGCAAAATGCTCAGACAGATAGATGCACAAGACATGCTTCTTATTCTCTTGGCTCTTTGACTAGTTTCTTGTGTTGGTAGTTGTGGCAAAGTAAAGGACAGTACCTGTATAAGTGGGAAGCATCAGAAATCATTGTCTGAAATATTTCTCTTTTTAAAATGTTTATTCATTTATTTCGGAAAGAGAGAGAGAGCCAGGGAGAGGCAGAGAGAGAGGGAGAGAGAATCACGAGCAGGCTCAGCACTGTCAGCACAGAGCCCGACGCGGGTTCAATCCCATGATGCTGAGATCATGACCCGAGTTGAAACCGATAGTTGGACACTCAACTGACTGAGACACCGTAGCACCCTAGTCTGTGGAATATTTCTAAAATATTACAGAATAATTTGTGAACAGCAAAACTGAGCCCATATATTATTCCCACATTCAGCATTCAATATGCAGATTTACTTGATGCTTTGATGCTGTTTATAACTCTATGTGATATACAACTAAGATCTAAAAATTATACTCATTGCCTGACATTCTCCCTCAATTTCATGCCCTCCCTTTTGTTTATTGACAGGGGATTTATCTTCCCTAGGACTGACAAGTTGTATGCTCCACTTACTGAGTAAAATGATTAAAACTTAACTTCATGTGTCATCACTTTTGAATTGATATCCAAGTACGCATTGCTCAGGATACCAGGCAGTCCCTTTCAGTGAACACTTTGTGCATCCATATGGTTATCTGTCATTTTAGTTACTAACAACGTCTTTATAGTGATTATTAGTGTAAATTATTTATGTTAGTGACAGGAACATGAGAAATACATTAACCAACAACTGCCTCAATGTACATAGCACAGAACTTATGGGTACTTTTAGTCTTACTTGGATGCCTTTTCTTTCAGCTTGATTGGAGTTTAGTTCCTGTCTTTGGAATTATATCTGTTCATATCAGTGAAGCCCAGACCACAGTGCCCAAGTAGCAACATAACACATTTCTCTCTGGGAAACTTGAGGATGACTGGTTCCATTCTCAGCCACTGGCAGCAATATCATCATGATCATAGCAAATACTTGCTTGTTGTGTGTTTACTGTGGATGAGGTTTTTCACAAATGCTATACTGTTTAATATCGCAACCACATTGTGAAGTAGGTGAATCTGTTTGCACACCCGATGCTAAATAATTATCTTCCGACTTCATCATGAACCAGTTTGTCTCCTCCCAACCATGAGAGATCACATTTCCTCAGTTTTTTTATCTTGAAAATGGGGGCAACAATATATCAACATTACAGGGTTGTTGGGAGGGTTAAATAAATTTTTATATGCAAAGTGTGTAGAACCACAAATGCTCTAAAGTTATTAGCTGTGGGATGCCTGGGTAGCTCAGTCAGTTGAGTGTCCGACTTTGGCTCAGGTCAGGATCTCACAGTCCATGGGTTGGATCCCTGCCTCAGGCTCTGTGCTGACAGCTCAGAGCCTGGAGCCTGCTTCAGATTCTGTGTCTCCCTCTCTCTTGGCCCCTCCCCCATTCGCACTCTGTCTCTCTGTCTCTCTCTCTCAAAAATAAATAAATATTGAAAAGATTTAAAAAAGAAAGTTATTAGCTGTTATGGCTCTGTTGAACACAAAAGTAACCTAAATAATGGACATTGATTTTGGCTAACAAAGAACTTGGCACAATAAGAATAGTTTGTGCGTTATTAAACTTGACGGTTTGTGGACCGAATGACACACAGTTTTCTGTATTCTTGGCGTTGCTGCATTGCCATCTGTGGTCCAGCCTCTGCAACCGCTGGACTTGAAGCTAAAAAAGGGAATTGAGACTGGTGCTTCTATTTTTTATTTTTTAATAACTTTTTTAAAGTTTATTTTTATTTATTTTGAGAGAGAGAGAGAAAGGAGAAAGAGAGAGAGAGAGAGAGAGAGAGAGAGAGAGAGCAAGTGGGGGATGGGCAGAGAGAGAAGGAGACTGAGAATCCCAAGCAGGCTCTGGGCTGAGTGATGTAGAGCTCGGACTCATGAACCATGAGATCATGATCTGACCTGAGCCAAAATCAAGAGTTGGAAGCTTAACCAACTTAGGGCACCCTTAGCCTGGTGCTTTTAGGTGAGGTGACAAAAAGATTTAGAGTAATTGCTTCCTGGAATTCAAAGAGCATCTTTATTTGGATCAGTTTAATAATTTTCACAGTTCATGGGTTCGAGCCCCACGTTCGGCTCTGTGCTGACATCTCAGAGTCTGGAGCCTGCTTCGGATTCTGTGTCTCCCTCTCTTTCTGCCTCTCCCAAGCTCACGCTCTGTCTTTCTCTTTTTCTCTCTCTCTCAAAAATAAATGAACATTAGAAAAAAATAAAAAATTTTTTTCTATAGTACTGAAAGCTACTCTGTATTAGTCAGTAGAAGCCAAATTATTTTTAGTAACAAATTAAGCTTGAATTTGCTGTGGCTTAGCCCAACAAAGATTTATTCCCATTGGATTTTTTGCCAGTCACCAAGACAGAGAAAAGCACATGAACTTTTTACTACCTCAGCCCAGAAGTGATGCATGTCACTTTGGTTCATATTTAATTCTTCAGAACTAGAACATGTTCTTTCCTAACTATAAAAGGGCCAGGAAATGTAGAGGAGAAAATGGAATATTTAGCACTGCCTTCTTTTCCACACACTCCAAATGGCTCCTGCATACTTATTGACTACAGGGCTAAGCATTTGTTGCGAGTGATACTGTAATTGTTGGTAACGAGAGATTGGTGAAATCACTCCCTGACTCCCTGGAAGGACTTAATGCTATATGGAGAGGTTGGTTTGGTCCTTGACGCTCACTCACTGATTGGATCATAAGTGGACCCAAAATATAGCTGATAAAGAATAAATGTTGTCAAAAGGAAAGAAGTAGTCTTTGTGTGTTGCTGAGACATTTCTCCATTATCTCTTTGGACTTGGCCAAGAACTAAGGAATTTTTTCCTCTTTGCAAAACATAATTTAAAAGTTCCGGGTGAATGTGATGTCCCAGGATCTATGTATGTGTGTAGATACGCACGTGTGTGTGTGTGTGTGTGTGTGTATGTGTTCACTTAAGTGTTTAAATACTGATCCTGGGGATTTCTATAATAGATTTTTTATATTTGTTTTATAGTAAAGATACTAAAGTTCAGAGACATTAAGCAACTTGTCCAAAATCCAAAATCCAAAATCCACAGCTAGGAAATATCAAAACTGGAATTTGAACCCTGGTCAGCCTAAGACTAACTTGTAACCTCTTCTCAAATACTAAGCTGCACTTCCCACAGCTGGCATTTTCCCCCTCTGTTTTTCTTTCATTTCTTTTTGTTGTTGTTGTTGTTGTTATTGTTGTCATATCTCTTTTGCTAGAATGTTTTATTCCCCACCTCTCCTGTCCAATACCTAATACATGACTTTCTTTAACATAGAAATTCAATAGATTTTTGAAATATTAAAAGAAGAAAAATCCAAGCTAGAATTGGACCTTAAAAGCAAATTGAAGTTTTGTGTGATGATCCCCAGACAGTATCAGAATGTGAACTTGTGTGATGGAGAATGCTGTGTGTACTGCATCTTCTTCATTGAAGAGGCCAAGCCTCATACAAAACTCTCTTCTGAAAGGCTGCCTAGACATGGAGCTGATAGGCTCCATGCTGTACCATTGCCTCTGTCCAGAGCTGATTTGACCAAGAGAGGGCATTTAATGCAAGGATGGCCAGTCCATAGCCTGACCAGAACCCTTTACATTGTTCTAGTATGAATCTTTGGCCAGTGGAAGCTTGATATTTATGCAGAGAGACCCTTGGTGATTTGGTAGCAGTTTTATAGTGTGGCTTGATGACTGAGGAGAAGACAGAACACAAATCAGAGGAGAGTTTGAAGTAGAAACTGTGATGGAGGGGAGGCCATCTAAGAGAGAATGGACAGACATGCTCAGTGGCAGTAGCAGGTGGTACACTGCAATTTTGTTAAGGGTAGAATCCAAGAAAAAAGACCAGTAAATACTTTCTGCTTAGGAATGGGATAACCCTTTTGCTGAAGCTGTGTTGGATTCTGAGAGACGGTCCACTTCCTACATTCTGTTTTAATTCTTTCTGTAAAATCTGGTGGTCAGACTTTTCTTGGCTAACATGAGGCTGGTCATGTGGCTGGCATTTGTGTCTGCCTTATTTTTCTGTGATGTTACTTCAGGTGAACACACACTGGTTTTACAAACAAGGTCTCACACTTTTTTTTAAATGATTATCTTCCTTATGCCTTTGAGAACAGATTGGTTTTGAAGTTTAACAACGTACCTTTATATTTATGTGTTGTAAGTCTATTTAGGGAAGGTAGGGATGTGGGTCAGATGAAGGTATCAGATTTATGTCTGGGTTACTTCTGAATGGAAATGAAAACTTATTTTATAAATATCAAAAGTAACTCTTCGGTTTACTTCACCAGTTCACTGAATTTTTTTTTTAAGGTAAACTCTACATGGGGCTTAAACTCAGAACCCTGAGATCAAGAAACACATTCTCTGTTAACTGAGCCAGCCAGGTGTCCCTCTATTTGGGTGTTTCTTAGTGAGCTATCTATCTTGTTTCTGGTACATTTTTTTTTTATGCCTCTGTGGACAAACAAAATCGTTAGTTACTTTTTCTTTCACTTTTATTTTCCCAATTGTATCCCTGTTCACCAATTCTACACCTCTCTTCATCTTTTCTTATAGTATACAAAGAATTACTTTCTACTACTTCAGGAATCTTCTCCATAAATGAAACGTGGGCCTAAAGGTGCCAGGGAGTGTTTTTATACTTGAATTGATATTAAATGGAAAGAGATTTTACCTTGTCTTATAGACATTAAACAACATAGTGGCTCAAAGCTAAAGAAACAAAAGGGCTTCTTTTTCTTTTTCCTTAACCCTGGTGTGCAGAGCAACCCTTGAATGAATTTGTTTTATTTATATTTTATAGTAGAACTCTACTGTAATACTGGGATAGTGGCCAAGGAACTGAAGGTTCTCAGAAACACAAAGAGATTTACTTACCCCTGCTGGGCAGTATGTGAAGCTCTGAAAAAAAAAGTGACCTTCAGCTGGATGTCACTGGGTTTGCATTTTTCTAGTAACTACTTGACCACTGTACTCAAAATTCTTTTGTTAAGCTTAGATTTTTTAGTAAATCTCACAGAACTATGGGCAATATTTCAACTGCTTATTTATCTATTTATGCCAAAAGAATACTCAAAAATGTGTTTGAAGATTACTCTTAAGCCTCTATCCAAGGCTATAAACAACTTGGGAAACACTTTTGGTGGCCCTTTTGATGTGAGATCAGAATAAATGCAGATGTTTTAGTTGAAATGTAAGTCTAAGACCCTGACCTATGGACACATCTTATCTTGTCCCTTTGAGTTTCTATTTTGTACTTATTACAAATATTTCTCAGATGTCTGTTTAATATCATATACTGTGAACAGAAATCGGTTAAGATTTCTATGAGAATGGTAGGTATCTTTTAAGATCCTCCTGATTTCAGAAATGTCAAAATGTGCAAATATCAAAAAATAGTTGAGTATCCTCCACGTTGTTTATCAGGGAGAATAATTCCTAACGCTGTTGCAACTCTTGCATATACAACACGGACATCTCGCTCCTTTCTCCCTATAGATAATTGTGTTCCTCTAATTTTGCCAAGTATATATTCTAAATAGTCTATTTTGAACTATTCTACAGATAGAACTATAACACAGGTGTTCTTATGTGACTTGCTTTTGATAATCAATAGTGAGATTCATTCATTCCAATGTAGCTGCTGCTATTGTTATATAGTATCCCATTTTCCAGGTGATGGACAATTAGGGCTATTTCCAATGTTTTGTTCTTATAAACTATTTTGCTAAAAACATTTCATAGTTGTCTTCTAAGGTAAATGTGTGAGGGTTTATATGCAAAAGTGGAATTGCTAAATCTAGATGGTAATCTTAATCTGATTGTCAACAAATGCTGTGTACCTCCTCCCTTCCCTGAATATTCTGGAGGGGACATGAATCTTGTTTTTATGTTATTAGTGGACTGGATTTAATTTTATATTCAGGGACTGGCAGAGGTAAAACTCCAATATATTCAGGGACTGGCAGAGGTAAAACAAGGAATAAGAGAGGGGAGGTAGTGGGGTTTCTCAGCCCACAGAATGACTCTCACCCATAATGGGGGGGGGACCTAAGACAGATAAGAGTTGAGGCAGCTGAAGCACTCCTTTGGCTCTGTCAACATAGTGTGAGGTAGGACTCTGTTCTATTAGAAAACTAGGGTGTCAGACTGCAGCACAGTTGATGTCATGGAATCCACTGTGAGGTCTCCACTATGCTATGGAATATGTAAACTTAAAAAGAGAGCACTTCAAAAAATATAGCATTTCATTCTCAGACTGTGCAGTTTTATTTATTTATAACTAAGGAAACTAAGCTGGAAGTAGCTTGGTTCCAATGCTTCTGATGGGCTTCAAGGTTTCCTGTCTCCTTGGTCTCAGGTATCATGGTACTAGGGATTTCCACCATGCTGCTCTCCTCCACAGTCTTAGACATGGTGTTCACTTCTGAACCATGTGAAGCATTGTGGACTTTGAGGTTCTTTAATAAAGAATCAAACCTGCTGGGTGTCTTATTTTTAGAACCTGGGGTCACTGTGGTCAAATGGGCTCTAATGGTCTTCAACAAAGGGCAGTTTTTCTTGGACTCTTGGAAGACCCTGAACTAATCATAGATTAGATACTGCCCAACTTTTGAGATAACTGCTAGACAGCTCTCTGCCTCAAACACCGTGTTATAAAACAAAATTTAATAGAGTATATTTGAAGATCTAATTGGTTTTATCAAGTGATTCATGGATCGAGCAGCATTTCATCTAGCAAATAGAGAGATGCTCCAATAAGTTGTACAAAATGGAAGGTTTTTATAGGTAGGAAGGTGGGCCAAAAAGGTTATTAGCAAAAGAAAAGAAAGGATTGTTTCAGGTCAGAACATCTTCATTTTGGGGGGAAGGAAATGAAGGGGGTTTTTGTCTATACAGATTACATCACTGATACTCATCAGGAAATTTCAGATTGCCTGTTAAAAAGGTCACATTTTCCTATGATAAATTGAAACTGTAATTAAATCTTGGTTTTCTGTCATGGGTGACAAATAACTCCATATTGAGCTCTCTCTCTCTTTCTCTCAGAGCTAGAGAGAGTGCACTAGAGTGGGGAGAGGTGCAGAGGAAGAAAGAGAATTAAAAATATTTTTTTAACATTTATTTATTATTGAGAGACAGAGAGTGAGCAGGGGAGGGGCAGAGAGAGGGGGAGACACAGAATGCAAAGCAGACTCCAGGCTCTGAGCTGTCAGCACAGAGCCCAGTCCAGGGCTTGACCTCATGAACTGTGAGATCATGACATGAGCCGAAGTCAGATGCTTAACCGACTGAGCTACCTAGATGCCCCCCAAAGTAAAATATTTTAATTACAATCAGAACTGCTGTCTAGTTCCACCATAACTTTCTTGCAGTCACACCTACCCTTATGTTGGGTGGCAGTGAACTGGCCAAAGCAATTTTGGGATCTAATGAGAACTTCAGTGGGGCATAGATTTCTGTGGGTTTAGTGGGATTATTTATGTGATTTGCAGTCCGTTCCATGTATCTATTAGTGTTCAGGTGTGTTGTGACTTACAGGACCTTCTCTTAGGACCTTTTGGGCCAACTTACCTAGGTCATCAGAAATTGCAAGACCAGAAGCTGCATCATGATCTGTGATGTTCTATTGTCTCTGGCCATGGGGTACACAGAGGAGAAATAAGGTTTGAAATTGTACGGGCTAGAAGCTAGTCTGGAAAACTATTCTGATCATCAAATATATACAATTAAAAGTGGAGGATTTGGTGTTCAGATATGCCTAGGTAAAATAGAAGTTCACTCTTGTCAGGAATTTACTGTAGAAAATCTTTTGTTTCTTAACTTCATTTGATGAGAAATGTGTGAAATAGAATTTACCAGAATTCTTCTTTTCTAGGGCACAAATTTGGACTACTACAAATAGTGTGTAAAGTTGCATGTTTTATGTATCCTGAGGCATTAACACTGTGTCTTGTGTTTATCAGTGCATCTTTTCCTAATGAAATCTGGCAGTTCCAGATAAAACCATAGTCAGCAGAAAGGCCTAAAGAAACAAATGTCCCAGTGACAACCCTCCTGTGTGTATTCTGAGGAATAAAGTAATGTATTTTTTATAGAACACTTTAATCACATTTTATAGTTCAGTATAACATAATGATGATTTTAAGTTCAACTTGAGTTGCTCTTGTGTATGCCTGAATCCAAACTAATTTGTATTTTTTTCTGGAATTATTAACCCTACCAAAATTCAAATATGCTGGAAAAATTCAGTGGAAATACAAACTAAAATAAATCTGGCAGAAACTTCAAGATGCCAAAAACTCTTTTATAACACTACACAGAAAACGAAATGTCTGATGGTTTAAATCATGAAGATTAAGGACAAAAATCACAACCCCAAAAATAAAGGGCAAAAAGGAAAAAGAGAACTTAAATCAGTATTTGCTTTCGTATATATTTTTGTATTTGGGATTTTGTATTGTTTTCGTAACTAGAGCCTCCCAAATTATTTAAGCTGTAAATTTGAAAATCTGGACTTACTGCTGATTCTCTAGTCTTTGAAGTAAACGAGAGCTGCGGGGGGAAAGGACTCTGTGAGTTAGCCAGGCTTCTCCACTTGTGTCCAGTGGCTGAGGAACCCTGACCACACTCCCTCCTGTGTAGAGGGAAGGGGCTCTGGCTTGGGGTGTAATCTTTGCTGGGGACTGGGAACCAGGGCCCAGGGCTAAAACCTTACGTTCAAGTGAATTGGAAGAGACCTAGCATCGTACCTGGAGAACACGAAGACCTGTTTGTTGCAGCAGAGGGCGGCCACAGCTGCTCTTCTCCCCTTGTTGTCGCAGACAGAAACTCAGGTCGGCAGGACTAGGAATCCCATTCTCTGCTTAGAAATCTAATTCTCTGCTTCAATTTATTGCAAACATGCTAGAAGGGCGCACGATGATTTTTCATTAGAATCCAGGGAATTTATGTCTTTTACATTTGGTGCATTATCTAATTCCTTGAAGCATGAAGAAAGCTTTGTAATAATATTAATGATGGATTCTGTTTTGTATTGGTTTCTGTGTTAGCATCTCCCTCCTTTCTTCCCTGTCTTCCTCTATTCCTCTCTCCCCTTCTTTCTTCTTACGCTCAACAAATCTTTATCTTGTGCTATATATATGTATATATATCACATCACTTGGATGACTAACATTTAAATTGTTGTTACGAATCAATATTGCATTAAGCATTAATGCTTTTTTCTGTAGTATACATTCACATACATAGGATTGCTGGGTTAAAGGGTGTATATATTAAAATATTAATTTTATAAGCAATGTAAGCAAGTAACTATATTTTTAATATTCTGGATGTTATCAGTCATTTTAAATCTTGTTAATTGATGGCAGAAAATGTTATGTTATTGTTATCTGATTTTCGTGACATTTAATGTCTTTTTATATATAGATTTTCATATTTTCTCTTTGCTTATTCATATAATTTATCCATTTGAAAATTAGGTGGCTTGTATTTTTCTTAATAGCATATGGGTTCTTATCCCATTATAATCAATATTATCTTTGACTTTGTTCAGGTTTTTTTCCCTTTAATACTGAGACTTTTTAATATTTATATAATGATTAAATCTGTCAATTTTTTTCTTTTACAGCTAAGCATTTCTTATATTGTTTGGATGGTCATCTACATCACAATATTATAAAACTTTTCTTAATATTTTCTTCTAGTATTTTATTTTACTTTTATATTTGTTTTAAATATTCTGATGTTGAAGATTATTTATGGTGTTAAATATGATTGTTTTCTTCCACACTGATAGCTAATTTTTCCAGCACTGTTTATTGAATAATTTTTTTCCCAATGAATTGACACATCACCTTTATCATAAATGAAGGTCTTTCCTACACTTGGATCTGTTTCCCGAGTTTTGAATTTGTTTCATTGATGTTTTTGTCTATTCCTGTGCTCATATTACATTGCAGACTCATAGTAAGTTTAATAAAATGTAGTTGAAGTTCATAGTAAGTTTTAATAATATGTAGGGTATCCCTGGTCACTAATCTTTATTATCAAAAAATTTTTTGACAGATCTCATGCCTTTATTTTTTCCATATAAATGTTAGACATACCTAGATATACAAGTAAAAAATAAACAATGGAGTTTTGTTTATAACTGACCTAAATTTTCTCTGTTACTTTACGAAAATTATTATTTTTATTTAACCTCATTTATTCAGGTTTTACATTCTGTTCTTTGATAAACTATTGTGGTTTTCAGAAATATAGGTTATTTTGACTTGGATTATCCTTGGGTATAATTTTTGTTGCTGTCAATTAAGATTTCCTCCTTTCCTTTTTCTATTAAATATCCTGTTCAGTGCTAATTGGTTTGGTATTGAGTCTCTTGGAATTTTATGTATACAAGCATTTCATTTATAAAAATAATTTCTATTTTCTTTTTCATTAGATATTTTAAAATGTTGAATACCGATCACAGAATACATCTCCAATTATTGATTCTAGGAGAAATATTCTTAATATTTCACAATGTTAATAATTTTAATGATAGTGTCTGATAAATACTTGCATCTTGTATAATGTTGCTATCTAATAATTTTTGAGGAATAGCTGAGGAATTTGATTGTTTTCAGCATCTTTTTACATAACCTTTTTCTTCCTTCATTTTTTAATATAATGAATTATTTTGATAGATCAACTAATGTTTACTCATCTGTTCAGTCATAAGGCAAACCCTGCACAGTCATTGTGTATTATTTCTTAAAATATACTGTTTGATGCAATTTGTTATATTTTACTCAACATTTTATACTCAGAAATGAAATTGACCTATAGTTGTTTTAATTTTCTTTTTTTTAAATGTACTTTTATCAAGCTATTGTAAATGAATTGGGAAGCTTTCTGTCCTTCTTTATGTGCAGGAACAGGTTGAGACACACAGTGATTACTCACTCATTGAAGGGGAGGTACTTGATGGGAGAGTCATAAAGTAGATTGTCCTATACGTGGCTACAGACTTTTCTCTGGCCAAGCACCGGGGACTGGGTTAGGAGGGGCTGTGTTCAAATTCACCCTCCCCAGAGTGGGAGGTTCTATGACTTTCAGGGTCTTTGGGTTCTGGGCATCTGGTTTCCCCAGCCTGAACTGCCTGTTAGTTCTTAGGCCCACTCTGTTTGGAATCAAGTACTCTTATTTGTCCTGAGTCTTAAAACACAGTTCCTACTTTTGCCCTATAAAAAAAGGAAATTTACGACATTATTAGGAATTTGTCTATTTTATTACTTTATTTTAACATATCAGTTAATATCAAATATATTTATTTTTAAATATTTAAAAGTATCAATGTGCTTGATTTATCATTATTTGCTACTTTTATTTTATTTTATGATTTTATTTAACAATGTGCATATAACACATTGTCCAAAATCTTTACAACTATGAATTTATTTAATTCTCTTAATAGCCCTATATTTTAGTTATTATTTTTTTCCCACTTTATAGATCAGAGAAATGAGGCACAGGGAGATTAAAACTATTGCCCAAGTTACGCAGCAAAAACTGGCACAGCTAGAATTAGATCTGCAGGGGCCCAGGCAGGCTGCCCCAAAATGTACCCCAGTGGCATATTTTTATCATTCTGAATTGAAGCTGCTTGGGTAATAGTCATTGCAAGGACACTCAAACTCTCATCTGTCTCCCTGAAAGCAGGAATAAATCTCCCATATGAAAAATACCCTACTTGTACTAAGTAAGACGACATCCTTATCACCAGAGATAAGGACTTTAAAGTAGAGAAAGCTGTAGAAATTAACCTTGTTACTTTTTTTTTTATTAAACTATTGCCTTGACCCAAATTCTACTTAGAATTCCTTACTAATTAAACCTCCCAAACACCTGTTTTCCTTATCCTGTAAATTCCTCAAATTACCCAAAGCAATCTACACATTCAATGCAATACCAATTAAAATTGCACCAGCATTCTTCTCAAAGCTGGAACAAACTATCCTAAAATTCGTATGGAACCACAAAAACCCCCGCATAGCCAAAGTAATACTGAAGAAGAAAACCAAAACGGGAGGCATCACAATCCC
>CM053569.1:51508131-51583456 GCA_028646485.1 Cryptoprocta ferox
AAAAAAAAAAAAATTATCATCATTTTGTTTAAAGTGTATAAAAACTGCTTGCCTTGGTTATTCCTTTGGGATCACAATTTTATTATTGAGGCTCCATGCATGTGTGATAAAACTTTGGTTTTTTCTCCTGTTAATCGGTCTCATGTAATTGAATTCTTAGTCCAGCTGGAAGACCTTGAATGGTAGAGGGAGAATTCTGCCTCCCCTGCAGACCTCAGCTGTTTGGCTTCAGAGTCTGTATGTGTACTGCTTCTCCAATCTTATATTATCAATTTTCACTTTTATTTATATTAATTTCCTTCTTTTATTTCCTTTTGTTTTATTTTACTATTTTTCTGGCTTCTTAAATTTTATAATAATGATAATTATGGTCAGTCTTTCACTTTTAAATAAAAGCATGTGAAGTTATGTATTTTCCCATGATTATGATTCTAGAACTTTCTCATAGGTAACGTTTTTTATTGTTGATTTTAAGTTTTATTGAATAATATCCAAAAAATGACACCCCCCCTTTCTTTTTCTTGAGTGAAATAAAGTTGTTCTCTCTGGTCTAATAAATGATCACATTTTTGCAAGTATTTCTAGCAATGAAAGAAGGATGTTTATTGTCTTTTAGAGGGTAAAATATTCTCTTTAAATGTGTACTTATTAGTCTAACTTCAGGATTACCTTATTCAAATCCTGCATATTTTTACAGTTTTCATCTGTATGATCTCAAATACTTAGATATATACAAATCTTGTCATAATTTATCAGTGTCCCATTTTTAATATTGGTTTTGTTTTATGTATTTTGCTTTTATTTTATTCTATAAATATGCAGTTTTTACATATTGTTCAGATATTATAATTTTTAAAGCAATAATACTATTTTGCCTTTGACTTTCACTTTGTATTCTTTTACTCTATCTGTATATAATTTTTTGCATTTCCTTGATATACTTTGCCTGTTCTTTTTATGTTCAACCATTTATTTTCTTCTGTTTTTGGTATATTTCTTACCATTACTGAAAATAGTGTTTTATTTTGTTTGCAAACATTCTTTTGTCCAGGACTAAGATTCCTAGATGTTCTTTTCTCTTACAGATTATTTCTTTCTGTCTCCTGACATCCTAGATTGCAATGAGAAGTCTGATTCTTTTTACTTTGAAAGCCACATTTTATTTTGGACTGGTCATATCATTTTCTCTTTACTATTAAATCTCAGCTATTTCACAAGGGTATATTTAGATATAGATCTTTTTTTCTCTTTAGATTCACCTAGCACCTGGAGATTTTATATACTCTGAATTCAAGTTTTTCTTCAATTCAGTAAAATGTACTATTATTTCTTTAATTGCTTGTTACCTCTTTCATATTGTCTTTCCAGAAGTTGATTTCTTCATGTGTCTCTAAACTTTTTTTTTTAATGTTTTTATTTATTTTTGAGAGAGAGAGACAGCGTGAGCAGGGGAGGGTCAGAGAGAGAGGGAGACACAGGCTCCAGGCTCTAAGCTAGCTGTCAGCACAGAGCCTGCTGTGGGGCTCGAACCCATGAACCGTGAGATCATGACCTGAGCTGAAGTCAGATACTTAACTGAGCCACCCAGGTGCCCCTAAACTTATTTTTTAGTAGATTGTATTTTTAGAGCAGTTTTGGGTTTGTAGCAAAATTGAGTAGGCGGTACAGAGATTTCCCATATGCCCACTGCCCGCCCCCCACATGTGTAGCCTCCCTCATTATCAGCATCTTCCATCAGAGTTGTACATTTGTCATAACTGATGAACCTACATTGACACATCATTATTAGCCAAAGTCCATGATATACATTAGACTTAACTCTTGATGTTATACAGTCTATAAGTTTGGACAAATTTGTAATGATATGTACTCACCATTACAGTATCATACAAAGTTTTTTCACCATTCTAGAAATCTTCTGTGCTCTACCTATTTATCCTCTTCTCCTCTCTAACCCCTGGCAACCACTGATTTTTTGTTGCTGTTGTTGTCTCCATAGTTTGACTTTTCCAGAATGTCACATATTTGGAATCAGATATATGTAACCTTTTCTGATTGGCTTCTCTCACTTCATAATATGCATTTAAATTTCTTTCATGTCTTTTCATGGCTTGATAACTCATTTCTTTTTAGTGCTGAATAATACTCCATTCTATGGATGTACCAGAACGTATTTATCTATTCACCTATCAAAAGACATCTTGGTTGCGTCCAAGTTTTGAAAATTATGAATATAATTGTTGCTATAAACATCCATGTGCACTTTTTTGGTGTAGATGTAAGTTTTCAGTTCATTTGTTTAAATACAAAGGCTCATGACTTCTGGATTATGTGGGAAGAATATGTTTAATTTAATGAACTGTCGAACTGTCTTCCAAAGTGGCTGTACATTCTGCATTCTTTTCAGCAATGAATGAGAGTTCCTGTTGCTCCATATCCTCACAGCATTTGATGTTATCAGTGTTCAGGATTTTGGCCACTATAATAGGTGTATGGTGGTATCTCTAAATTTTTTATTCATAATTTTATTTAATTTTTTCCCTACGTGTAATGAAACAACTTCTTAACTTGATTTTCCAGGACACAAATTGTTTTTTCATTCCTTCTTCTCTTTCTCTTTCTCTTCTTCCTTCTTTTTTGGCCAATATATTTTCCCTTTGCTAATTCTAATTCTTCCATTATATTTTAATTTTCAAGTATTAGCTTTTTGTTTGCTTGTTTTAGAGTCTTATTGATCATATATCCTCTTATTGCAGCTTTCATTAGTGGACTTTTCTGTTTCTTCCATTAGTTTTGGCCCAGTCAGGAAACATGTATAAGTCGGCTTTCCTAATCTCTTTATTTTGGGGTCCCTGAATCCTCTCACCTGGCCTTTATACTATTGCTTCTGGTGGATCTTGTAGTTTTTTGCTCCTGGGGAGGTGAAATGGATGTGGATTAGTATATGGTGAAAAATAACACTGATATTTATTTTCCAGTAGTCCGGCCAACCTCAGAAGGACAGACAAGCTGGAATCTCTGTATCAAGTCAGGGATGGAAAATCTTCTCTATTCTTAGGTTTCTAAGCTGTGAGGGGGAAGGAACAATCAGATTGTTACAATCTTGTTCAATGCTTATTGAATTAGCTCAAGATGGTCATTTTCCTTCAGCACGGCAGCCCATGCAGGGTCAGCCAAACTCTTACAATGGCATTTGAGACAGTTTTTCTCCATTTGCAGAAAGATCCATGCTCCCCTTTCTGGGCTGTCTCAGGCTGCCACAGGGCCTGCAATCCTTATCTGGGACTGCAGTAGGGAAGGAGCAGCTGGTCTTCCTTTCCTCTCCCTGACATTGCTCACAATGGTATACAGTCTGCATTTAAAAAATCAGTTCTTAGGTATATTTTTGACCTTTCCAAGCTTCCCAAGTGAGCCCTACTTTTTTTGGTGATATATAATTAAAAGATAACATTGTGTAAATAACAGGTATACATGTTGATTTCAGACATTTATATATTGTAATATGATTACCACTGTAGTGTTAGCTAACACCTTTATCATGTCGTATAATTATCATTTATTTACTCATGGTGAGAAAAATTAAGATCTAATCTCCAGTATTTTTTAAGTACAGTTCCCTCAACTGGGAGGAAAAGGTGACGTAAACTTGTAATTAGGCTACCAATTTCTCTCCCCTTCCCCCTCACTTTAACTTTGAGAAGGGGAATCTGAAGCCCAGAGAAGAATTATCTAGGATCCTAAGACTTAATTAATGCTAGGTATTTAAAAATATACCAAATGAGTAAAGAATTGTAATAGACATAGAAGTACTTACTGATTCAGAGCTTACCATAATGGGATGCTCTAAGCCTCGCTGGAAAACTGAGGATGATATAAGAGTCACCTTCAACTGTATGAGCAATTTGCTTAGGATTCACATTTGGTATACTTTTGAACGTTAAAAGACTACCCATGGTGTAAATCCTTTGGGCTCACCTATAATGACATCAAGTTAATGAAACACATTTTCTTAATGAAGAGTGAGGGATATCAAGTTGACTCGAACCACTATGTAGGTGAGTAGCTGTTATAAACTTAAGCAATCAGCATTAAACTTATTAGTGACAATTAGTATGCACAGCTTATTTAGCATATTCAATTAGCACCTTAATGTATTTGGATTATATTGAGAGGATGATCTTTTAGTATAATTAGTAAGTGAAGTGAGAAAAAAAATTCATCTGAGACTCTCACTAGAAGGACCTTGTCAATTTGCTGAAGTAAAGCTTAAATAATTCTTAAGAACTTCTGGATATTTGTTTGATTTGTTCAGTATCAGCTAAGCTAGTACTATTGAATAGAACTGTTTGCAATGATGAAAATATTCTGATGTCCAAGGTGGTAGCCACTAACCACATGTAGCTAATGAGCTTTTTTTTCCACAATTAAAAAAAAAACAGTGTTATTGAGAGATAATTTATATACCATAAAATTCACCCATTTAAAGTGTATAACTTGATGGTTTTCAGTATACAGATTTGTGCATCCATCCCCCATAATCTAATTTTAGAGCAGCTCCATCACTCTAGAAAGACAGCTTGTACTCATTAGCAGTCATTCTCTGCTCTATCACACCCTTCCATGTGCTGGGCAAATTCTAATCTACTTTCTGTCTCTGTAGAGTTGCCTATTCAGGATATTTCATATCAATGGAATGATACAATATGTGGTCTTTTGTGACTGGCTTCTTTCACTTGGCATATCGTTTTTAAAGAGCTTTTTAACTGAGGCTAATGTTGAAACCTAAAATTTTATCATTTAATTTATTTAAATAGCCATATGTAGACCGTATAGACCAAGTTGCTCAAATAAGTGCCAAATAAGCCACTTCTCAAGTATGAGGAGGAATATGATTTTTCTTGGAAAATATATTGCTTGAATAATGTCTTAAAATTAAAAATTTTTTCAAAATTAGCCTATGATTTCAGTATTATTTTCATTTTGCAGTTGATGTGATGAAGGCTTTGAAAGATAAGTAACTTGTACAAAGTCACAATTAATAAGTATATTTTTAATTTTGGTTGTATTTATTAATTTCTAGGTTTTTTGGATTGTGATCAGAAAGCGTTGCTTGCATTATTTTAACATTTGGGATTAATTATTATTTTTATTGGGGCTAATGGTCATTTTATGATGGTTCTACATAGATTGTAGTTTTTATTTCAGGGAATGGAATAAAAATCTATATTTATTTAGTCCTACTTACTATGTCACTAGGTCTTCTATATTATTCCTTAATTTTTTTTCTTCCTGGTCTGTCAAAGACTAAGAGTGGTGACTAAAATTCTACTTTTGTGTTTTTCTTTATAATGCCTCTAGTTCTTGTTTTGTGATATATCTTTTGATGCATTGATAGTCTTGATTTTTTAAAATCTTTACTATGACTATCTGCTTTCAACATTATATCTTTTATATAGATATATATAAAAGGTTGTTTATAAACAACCTTTTATCTTGTTTATGTTTTATGACATGAATTAAAACAAGCTGATATTAAGGTTATAGCTGATTCTTTCTTTCCTCCCTCCCTTCTTTTCTCCCTCTTTTCTCTCCTCCTCTCCCCATCTTCCCGCTCTTACCTCTCTCCCTTCTTCCTTCCTCTTTTCTCTTCTTTCTTTCTCTTTCTACATTTGCTTTAGATAACTTTGTCCATTTTTTTCCTTTCTTTCTTAAAGATGTGAGTTTAATTCACTTATATGTATTGATATTATAGGTATATTTGAATCTAGTTTTTTGAAATTAATTATACTTTATGCTTTTACTCTTTCAAAAATCATACATAGTCCCTATCCTTCACTTGCATTTGTGTAATTCTTTTTGTTTAGGAAATAATTCCTATATTTAAGAAGATTTGCATTTTTGTTCCAGTAGTTAACTTATAACTATTATGTTATATATTTTTGTTAATTCTCTAATACTTTAGACATATCTTTTACTTCCCTGCTATGTAAAGCTAGTGTATTTTTCTTCCTTTCTCCTTTCTTTCTCCACTATATTTTAGTTAATTTTTTCATTCTTAGTACTTTATAATGATAAATATTTATGCTTTTGTTATTTTAGTTGAGGCTTTAACAACATCTTCTGAATTCTAGTTGTTAAGATGAAGAAATTAATATACCTCTTCTAACTCCAATTATTTCCCCTTCTGCTCTCAATTTATGTTACACTATTTGTAAGTGTCCAGGTATATAACACATAATACATTTCACAGAATCAAAGATGCCACCTATTATGAGAAGCAACATACTTTTGGGTCACATTTTCAATGTTTGTAAAACTAATCAATAATTATAGAAACTAAGAAACTAAGAAAAAGAGGATTGAAGTTTTGAATTAAGTAGTTTGTCATTCAGTGTTTGAGACTGAAATCTAAATTTGAAACATGGTATTTGAGAACCAAAAGGCAAGATTAGCTTCTAATCAGACTGAAATAGTCATCAATCTTCATTTACATGCTGAAAAATGGAAAACACTTCTTGGAAAATGAAAATTTGATGGGATAAAAAATGTTTTATTTATTTTTGAGAGAGAGAGAGAGTGCGAGCAGGGAAGGGACAGAGAGAGAGAAAGACAGAGGATCCAAAGTGGTCTCTGCGCTGACAGCAGCAAGTCCAATGTGGGGTTTGAACCCACAAACTATGAGATCATGACTTGAGCTGAAGTTGGACACTCAACCAACTGAGCCACTGAGGTGCCCTGATGGGATTTGTTAAAGTTCTTTTGTTTCAACATATTTGATTTTTTTTAGTACAAAAAATATCTTTAACACCTAATTTATGATTTGTGCTCTATGTTTTTTGAAGACTGAGTATTGATTACTGAAAACTTTATTAATTCTTCTAGACAAGCCATATAAAGAGAGTTAAATAAACTTTTAGGATACAAAAAGTCACAAAATCTCCAATCATCATAAGTAATGGATCTGATAACTGATTTTTTATTCTTCATTTTTGTATGCATATAGTATTTCATTAAAAGAATAAGCTTCTTGATGGGAAGAATAAGCCTAGGTAAACTTCTACAGTTAGAACAAGAAAGCCTAGCATTGCCACAAATACTAATTTTTTTTATACTTCAATTCTCATAATAACTTCAGGGATATATGTCTCTCCTTGTTATTTGGATTCATGACTAAGAGACTTTTTTTTGAGAGAGAGAGAGAGCTTGTGTGTGCATGTGCAAGAAGGGGAAGGGCAGAGAGAGAGAGAGAGAGAGAGAGAGAAAGAGAGAGAGAGAGAGAGAGAGAGAATCCCAAGTAGGCTCTGCACAGACAGCCCCCATGGGAGGGCTCCATCTCATGAACTGTGAGATCATGATCTGAGCCAAAATCAAGAGTCAGTTGCTCAATCAACTGACTCACTCCAGTGCCCCAAAAGACATTATTCTTGAGTAAACAATAAAGACAGGCTAAAAGGAGAAAAAAATATGGAAATAAAATAGATTATCATAGTTTGCAATATATTTTAAGATTTACTATTTTCATGATTCAATACTTATAATTATCAACATACTTATGATAATATTATTCAGTTGTGTGGACTGATACATGAATATTTATATGACAACTAATTTTAATTGAACCAATTTAGATAAATATTGTTCATTGGAAAATACAAAATTACATCAGAAGTATAAAAATTTAAGACATTACATTTACAAATAAAAAAGAATGGGTAAGGATTGTAAGATAGTGGTGTCTCTTGTGATCTTTGCTTATTGCAAAGCATGATCCTAGTATTCTCAAGATAATACTTATCATTGGATCAGACTCCCATGGGACAAAACCATTTCTTTAAAAGATGATATTGAAGGGTGAAGAACTGCTCAATCTTATGGGATGAATGACCTTAGTCTGAATTTCAGTTTTAAAATAATGTATCCAGGGGTGCCTGGGTGGCTCAGTCGGTTAAGCGTCTGCCTTCAGCTCTGATCATGATCTCATGGTCCGTGAATTCAAGCCCTGCATCGGGCTCTGTGCTGACAGCTCAGAGCCTGGAGCCTGCTTCAGATTCTGTCTCCCTCTCTCCACTCCTCCCATGCTCGCACTCTGTCTTTCTGTCTCTCAAAAATAAAAATAAAAAAAAAATTTTTAAATAATATATCCAGGAAGAATGTGCCGTATTTTGAGCTCAGTAGCTAAATAAATTTTTTCCATGCTCCAGATCAAGTTTGGCTGCACTGTTATGCTTGCACAATGAGCTCCCTGAGAGCTGTCCTGCTTATCCATGTATATCACAGCATTTGTAGGACTGCACCGTTGGGAACTCTGGCTGGCACAGTGAATGTATGCAGGCAATATTATTAAAGAAACAGAAAAATCATTCAGACAGCAGCTTAAATGTTACATACCCAGAGAAGGCTGCTTGTCTTCTAGTCTAAGACCCTTATCTTATCTAAGACCATTCTGTTCTTTGCCTTTGTACCATTCTCACAATTTCTGCATTTGTCTGTTTGCCTAATATCTGCATCCATAAGCAGACTTTCAGCTCCCTGAGGATGGGGGGGCTTTGTCTTGTTCAGCTCTGTACCCCGAGAACCTCGCTGGAAAAATAGAAGACCAAGTAAACATCTGCTGAGTGAATTGGACGAATGAAAGAAAGCAAATGCATAGATTTTAGAAAGATGTCATAGGTATATAAAGTTAAGACTGCAACAGGGAAGATAAATGAAATTCATTATTTTATTTTCATTTCAATATTTCATTATATTGCTCTACTGATTCTAATCAGTGGTTTGTTACTATAGTTCTAATATCATTGAAAGATATTATATTTGACATTTTTATTTTGTGTGTCATATCAGATATATAGATTCAGAGTATATTTAAAAATAATGGCAGCTAAAGTGTTCATGTGGCAGCAGATCTGTACTCAGAAGAGTTGGCTTTCCCTTGTGCATCTGTATATTTTTCACCAACTTTGTGCTGAGTGCCTGCTTGCATCTCCCCTTATAACTGTGCAGATCATTCAAGCTCTACCAGTCTCAGCATTGTCATCTACACAGTGGATATGGCAGTGACTACCTACAGGCTAACCGTGAGAATCAAATGAAACTAAGTAATACCACTTTACAAACTGTAAAGCTCATCATAAATTAAAAGGATTATTGTAATTATTGGGACATACAGTCTTACCATTATAAACATTTATTACTATTTTCAAAAAATATATAAACATGTTTCTGATTCATAACTTTAATAGGAATATATGCACAAACATTTATGCATAGATAGCCACAGAAAACAATTGGGTCACAGATGGATTCAAGTGCATTTTTTATGGGAGAGGAGGTTCTGTTCTCACCTAAGTAGAGGGACTAAGGAGATTCCTAGCAGAAAAAATTTGCTTTTGTTGAGCTTTGCTTGGTTCCCTGAAATAATTACAAGGTAATAAAAAACAAATCTCTTGTTCAACTTTTATTGGACACTTTTTTGGTATTAAAAATTTACTAATGCATCCCCAACATGTTTATTTCATTATTTATATTTTTTTGAAACATGTCTTTATTTCTCAGAGTTTTAGGGTTTGCTAGGAGTTTATCTGAAGGTAGTCATTAATCATAGAAACAATTGGGAGGACCAAGCTTACATTGTCATTTTTCCCCAATTGGGTGCCTTATCCAATTTTTCAGTTATTATAGTTTATTAAAAAAAATCTGTGTGTTTATTAGAAATTGAAAAATATTGCCACCCTACCCCACTACAGGGAGACTGATGTTTGATTTACATTTGCTACTTTGTTGGTTTTTAAGAACATATTAAAGCTTCCAGCTTATTTCATGCTTTTGTATTTTTGCTAAATTTTTTCAGGGGTGTGTGTTTAAACACTAGAACGAATTCTGCCTTTTTTTTTTCCCCACAAAGACTTTCTGCAAACTTGTAGCTAATGTTTTAATTTTGTTCAGCCAATGTTTTTTGGATTCTTCATGTCTAGTAGGCAAAGAAGGTAAAATCTACTAAAGAATTCTAAGGCATAGTCTTGACATTGGAGAATGCGTGGTCTCAATGGAGGAAGGAAACACGCGCCGAGGAGAGAGGGAACAACAGAAGACCAACACTGTTCTTGGAGGAGTGGTGTGGACAGTACTGGGGGCGCTGGGAGAAGTGTGGACACTCACTTCTTTAGCAGATCAGAGAAGGAAGAGTATAAGTTGGCCTAGAGATTTTAGGAATGTCTTTTTTCTAATGTTTATTTTTGAGAGAGAAAGAGACAGAGCACAAGTAGGGAAGGGGCAGAGAGAAGGAGATGAAGAATTCAAAGAAGGCTCCAGGCTCTGTGCTGTCAGCACAGAGCACAAAGCAGGGCTTGAAGAACTCAAGAACTGCAAGAGTATGACCTGAGCTGAAGGCAGATGCTTAATTGGCTGAGCCACCCTTATGAATGTCTTTAAGCATGAGTTAGGCTTAAAACTTTGAAACTTACAATTTTCTAAACTTGGAAAACAGTTTTGTTTGGAAGGGCCAGACTCAGAAAGAAGTATAGCCAAGAGAAGTTCCAGAAGTGGGATTCTTGAATTAAAATATTTTTTATTTAGAATTTCATGGTAATATTTAGAGCTGTCAAACTATTGAATAGGAGTAAAACCATTTTTTCCCCACTAAGGAGAATTACCATCACATATAAAATAGATAAAAGTGGAACTAGAACTGGCGTAGGAAAGCAGGGCATGTATGGACAGTGCAGAAATCCATCCATTTTCCTCACCCCCTTTTGCCCTTGAGTCACTCCTGAGGAACCCTGAGGCTCAGCAAGATACATTTATACAGCCACTGCTCAGAATATTCAAGATGTTATTATGTAGAGAAAGCAGAATTATAAATTACTGGCCAAGTATTTACTGCCAAAGGTAGCATCTGAATCTTTGTAAGTGGCATGATTTATGTTTTTAAATTGCTTTCTAATTTTTATTTTAATATCTTGAGGTGCTTAAAAATTGTGGGGGAAGCATTTATATGAGGTCAAATTAATACAATTATTCAAACCCTTAGAAAATTGTTTGGAGACATAAAAAGTAAATAATATACATATGCCTTTATAAGGTTTTTGGTTCTGAAAGCTTTTGGGGATTAAAACAAGAAAATAAAAACCCCTCTAGATAGAGGTACTAATTGTCTAACCTGATATTCTAATCTACTCTGTCAATTTGGAAAGTTCCCCCCTCCACCATCCATCACGGAATCATACGTTTATTCACATTACTTCCTGCTACTCACTTTATATTTCTGTTAGAGCATTTTTAATATTGGGCTAATATTTTATTGTAGGTTGAAGTTCTGCCTAGTAGTTAAGTGCTCAGTTAAGCCACAGTAGTCCCAAGGGACCCAAATAACTTGCAACGTAGTCCCAAGGGACCCAAATAACTTGCAACGATCTGGTTAAAATGTTGACATTAGTATCTAATATTTACTGAGATCTTGCCAAGTGCTAGTCCCTGGGCTAAGTTTTGTGCACATACTAACTAGAGCATTAAACCGTCACAGCAACCTTACACGATATAGCTCCATGTTATTCATGAGAAACTTGAGGGACAAAGAAATTAAGTAACTTAATCAAGGTCACTCAGCTAGTACCTGTCAGGATGGGTTAGATCTAAGTCTGTGGACTTCAACACCTATGACCTTCCAGGAGGCTGGGAGAGCTTGTTTTGTGGTATACACTAACCAGCTGAGAAGACGGGCTCGTTTGTCCTTTTTTTTTTTTAAATATATATATACAGTTTATTGTCAAGTTGGTTTCCATATAATACCCAGTGCTCTTCCCCACAAGTGCCCTCCTCCATGACCATCACTCCCTTTCCCCTTTCCTCCTCCTCCTTCAACCCTCAGTTTGTCCTGCTTTTTAAATGTAACCCTTTTGTATACACACATGAGATTGAGGTCTGCGTTATAGATTTTATTATTTTTTAATGTTTTTATTTATTTTTGAGAGAGAGAGGGAGAGAGAGAGAGAGAGAATGCATGCATGTGGGCAGGGGAGGGGCAGAGAGAAAGAGAGAGAGGAACAGAAGATCTGAAGCAGGCTCTGCGCTGACATCAGCAAGCCTGATGTTTGGCTAGAAATCACAAACTGAAAGATCATGACCTGAGCAAAGTCGGGCACTCAACCAACTGAGCCACTCTGGTGACCCCACTGAGGTCTGTTTTTTAACTGAATGTCCCAACACACTGATTGCAAAATGGTGGACATGAAGAAGACTAGAGGAATTATTCAGTGATAGAGGACCCTGGAATTGGGGATATATTTAAACAGTTGCAGTTGAGAAATCAGTTCCATTAAGCTAAAAAAATTATATAAAAGTGAAAACATGCCTCGCAAGCCTGATAGCATATTTAACATATGGTCAGCTTACTCCACAGTTGAACCTGTTTGCCTGTTTCCAGTATCTAGCTTTCAGTATCTAGCACGGATATATATCCGTGAAAATATCATAGCCGAAGTTGGCATTTTCAGGGCAGCCATGTTGTAAGGAAGGAAGGACATGGAACTCTCATTATGCACTCAACCTCCTGTTGGCTTTTAGAATATTTTATAACTTTGCTAATTACAGACATCTGCATGGCACTCAGGGTCCAGCAATTACACAAAAATTGAGGCAATTTGATAAAACCATGGTGTTAAAATTTCATTTACCTTTTAAAGTCTTTTTCTCAACTGCAATCTATAATATGCCCCAGCAGCATGTCAGAGAGCCACATGAATGCTATAAATATTTGTGAAGAATTTTGAATGGGAAGTGCTTTGCCAGTGACTCCATTTTCATACTTTATCTTAATTTTTGAAATATTTTTAAAACAAAACCCAAAACACAGAGATTAATCCCTTGTAATCTGTTTATGGGAGTCAGCAAAAGCAATTATTCTTTAAGGAGCTTCTCCTGAATTCTTTTTTAAAGAAATGTTTATTTATTTTTGACAGAGAGAGAGAGACAGAGGGGGAGAGAATGCATGCACCTGTGATGGGGGGATGGGCAGAGAGAGAGGAGGACAGAGGATCCGAAGTGGGTTCTGTGCTGAAAGCAGAGAACCCCATGTGGGCTGAACTCAGCAACCATGAGATCATGACCAGAACTGAAGCCAGACGCTAACTGCCTGAGCCACCCGGGTATCCCTTGAATTCTTTGTACTTCCCCATGTTGACCTATTTCATGACATCTTAGGAATGTGGAAGATATAATTTAAATGTCAGGATAGTTTTTTTTACTCCAATATGCATTTCATGGCCATCATATATATCATCTGCAATACATCTTTAGTACATTTGTGACAAGGCTGGACAGAGTGATCTTTTTAATGAGACCAAACAAAGACAGAATGTTTTGAATTAGTTTGACTTCATGACAAGGCCAATCTGATGAACCTTATTTGCTTCAGAATCTGCTAAGAATATAATATCTCCTTTATGGCTCTCAATGTCATATAAAATGTTCAATCGATATTTTATTGATCTTTCAAAGTTTTCCTATTTTAGGTTACAAGGTCCAGGTTGATCTCCATTTTCTGAGAAGGTGACACCAATCTTTTTATATTTCTTCCAGGCTTTGTCTGCCGAAAGGTTAGAATTGTCTTTTAAAGCAGTTTCTCCATTTATGTAGTTTCTTACTGAAGATGCAACAATATCAGTTCTCAGTGGAGGCGAGTTCATGCCACTTGCTCTCCCCTGAATGTTCTCAGACTATCAGGTTTTATTTGGTAGTTTTATCTCTTCTAAGACATGTCTTTTATTTTGCCCAATTGTTTTCTGGTACCCACAGCAGACTTTCCCATTGTTCCTAGCAGTGTCACTGACCTTCCTTCCCCTTTTCCATTTCTGTTGCTCTTCACTCTCTTCCCATTCCTTTGCTCTGTTAGTTTCTCTTCTTAACTCTTCTCAGTCTTTTTACCCTCTGCAGTTCAGGGTTTTGGTGCTGACACAATTTGACATTTATAGATGTCTCTAGTCAATCTGCAGCACATCACATCTTCAGTGTTCCTTTTGCCATTGGTTATTCTTAAATATTTTCCTTATTTTTCTTTTTTTTAGAGACTTTGCCTGTACTAAGCTTCAATGGCTCCAGATACAGCGAATGTGAAAGCCAAAACATGGAAGTGCTAAATCCATCATGTGTTTTAAGGTTTTTGAAATTTTCTTTAGAAGGTTCACAATTCTCATCATTAATGACCCATGGAAAATGGGGGAGCAGGAAAGACATAAATGTCCATGACTTCTACTAGTAACTTTGGTTGGTTTTGTTTGATGACTATGGGATTTTTTAAATTGACTCCATTTTTTTTGGCCAGAATTCTCAGGTTTTTTTTTTTCTTTTTAAGGCCTATTTCTAATACATATCAGGTTTGATATGTACCAAGGCAATCATTTTAAAAAAAATTTTTAAGTGTTTATTTATTTTTGAGAAAGAGAGAGACAGAGTGTGAGCAGGGGAGGAAAAGAGACAGAGGGAGACACAGAATCTGAAACAGGCTCCAGGCTCTGAGCTGTCAGCACAGCCCCCCAGGCGGCCCTCAAGGCAATCACTCAGTCGGAGGAGGGGAGAGAGGGAGATGAGGAGCTGGTGGTGGTGCTGCTACCTTCACTCTGGTCCACCTGGGAGTCTGCAAAACTGAAGACAGAGAAGGTCTGGGCAGTTGCCTGTCTACAACCAGGCCTCCACCCTGGGGCTTACCAGGTAAATTCCCACTATTTTCTATAGATAATCTTAATATGATTTAGTCAGTCTTATAGAACATTTTGCAAATAGTAACATCCAATTGGCTATTTTTCTGTCTTAAATAGATTTTGTTTTTCTGTCTTCTCTTCCACCTGGGGCAAAACAATGAAATTAAACAAAGCAGAATATCACAGAGGCCTTACATATATATGTATGTATATTACCCCCCCCCCCAGCCCTTTATGACCAGATGAGGACTATCTGAAAAGAAAAGCCAGGCACATCCATTTAAATTTTATATCAAAGTTTCCCAGCCATGGCCTTGGGACCACTTATAGCAGAATCACTTTGGAACTTCATTACAATGTAGATCCTGGGCCACAGGTTTCATAAACTTCAAGCATCTTCTTTAGGCATGTGGACTGGGTATACAAGTTATGTTTTTAAAACTCCAAACCTCAAACTATTCTTAAATACAGTACAGTTTAAGAACCTCTGTACAATGGGACCATCAATAGATCCACCTCAAACACAATGATCAAGTAGGTGAAACTTAGTTCTTTTTATTAAATATTTGCCTAACCTTGTCTCATACCTATAATTCCAAGCCATCTGTGTTTTTACCTCTCCTTGTAAGATCTGTTGTCAAACCAGGATAGTATTAGTTAATTCTATATTAAAACAAAATGCAGATTCTGAAAAAAAATTGGAAAAAGCTTGTAAAATCTGGAGCAGAGTGAGAACTATGGAACAAACTATTTTTCATTTACTTTGCTTCAAAGAGGCAAAGGTCTGCCATGTCTGTATGTATTATCAATTTAGCTGAAAACTTTCACTTTAGGAAATGCCTGCTCCTTAAATAATTCACTCTCTTCACAGCTTTTTTATGAGTTCCTGCATATATTTTTTTCAAGTTTTATTGAGATATAATTAACCTATAGCATTGTGCAAATTTAAGGTGCACAATGTGTTGATTTGATACTCTTTTATACTGCAGTGAGATTACTGTCCTAGCATTAGCCACACCTCCATCGCATCACATAATTGACATTTTTTTAATGGTGAGAACATTTAAGATTTACTCTCTTAGCAATTTTCAAGTATACAATACAGTATTGTTAACTCAAATCACAATGTTATGCCTTTGATTCCAAGAACTTATTCATCTTCTAACTGAAAGTTTGTTCCTTTGACCAACATCTCCCCACTTCCTCCAGCCCTAACCCCTGGTACCCACCATTCTATTCTCTATTTCTATTAATTCAGTCTTTTTAGATTCCACATCAAAATGATATCATATGGTATTTTGTCTTTCTCTGTCTGACTTACCATAATTTCACTTAGCATAATTTCCTTAAGGTCCATCCATGTTGTCCCAAATGGAAGAATTTATTTTTCATGGCTGAACAATATTACATTGTATATACACACAAACATATATATACATCACACTGGGTATATACAGTGTGTGTGTGTGTGTGTGTGTGTGTGTGGTGTGTATATATAGGGTGCATCTTCACCCATCAAGAAACACTTAAGTTTCCATATCTTGGTTATTGTGGATAATGCGACAATAAACATGGGAGTACAGATATGTTTTTGATATCCTGTTTTCATTTCGTTTATATATATATGCCCAGAGTGGGATTTCTGGATCATATGATAGTACTATTGTTAATTTTTTTGAGAAACCTCCTTCCTGGTTTCCATCATGGCTGTATCAGTTTATATTACAACCAACAGTGCACCGGTGGTGTTCCCTTTTCTTTACATCATTATCAACACTTGTTATCTCTTGTCTTTTTGATGATAGTCATTCTTACAGGGAGTATATTAAATGAAAAATCTTCTGCATAGCAAAAGAAACAATCAACAAAATGAAAAATCAACTTACAGAGTGAGAGAAAACATCTGCAAGTCATACATCTGATAAGGGGTTAATATTCAAAATATATAAAGAACTCATGACTCATTAACATAAAAGGCCAAACAATCAAATTAAAAAATTAGCAGAGGAACTGAATAAGCATTTTTCCAAAGAAGACATACAAATGGCCAACAGGTACTTGAAAAGATGTTTAATGTCACAAGTTATCAGGGAATGAAAATCAAAACCACAATGAGATATCACGTTAGAATGGTTGGCATCATTTTTTATTAATGCTGTTAGAAATGACAGAGATCTAAGTAAATAGCCAATAGTGTTTTAAAGAGTATGGGTCTATTCTAATTGATTGTACAATCAGCATTGTTTCCAAGTTAAAGGGTATCAGAATTTTAAAAGGTAAAATTAACTAAAGATGCTCACAACTCCTAAAAACCAATCCATTTTTATTTTTATGTGTTCTGTTCTAGTACTCGTCTACATTTATATTTATTTTTAAATTTAGTAATGTTCTCTATTTGTATTATTATATTATCACTTAATGTTTTATCACAAAACTAGCATATTTTCCATGGCATTACATAGCCTTTAAAATTATTATTTTTAATAACTGCATAAGAGTCCACTGGCTCTTTAAAATCATTCCTTAATTGTTCAACATTCAGATTGTTGCCATTTTTTTAGTTTGAAATTTTTATGTAATAAAAACATTCATACTTATAGCTTTTATATCTCAGCAGTGGGATCACTGAGTCATCGGATATGAACATTTTTATTCCTCTTAATAGATGTTGCCAAATGGCTCTCCAAGAGCATTGTACCAGTTTATATTGCCATTAGTGATAAATGAGTTTGTCTTTAACAATGCTAGCATTAATATCCCATTATCTTTATCTACCTCTCTTGCTTTCTTCTTTAATTGTACATGATAGATTTTAGATAGATTTTAGATCATGTATATCAATAACTTTTGAAGAAAATACAAACAACTAAAAAGAAACATAGCATGGAAATTTTTTCATTTCAGAACATTAATCCACTTTTATACAAGAGATTTTACATAATTCCTCTTGATGTTGAATCCATTCTCAAATTTTTTCCTCTAAAAAGGGTTTTAATCTATAACTTAGCGTTCCCTCCGGGTATGGAGCTATGCATGTATACTTTATTATTATTTGCAATTGTTTACTAATACACAGCTTATTATTTGACAAAATTCCTTTATTGAATTTGTTCTAAAAGCATTCATGTCCTATTTAAAATTCAAATAATGCTGGCTTGTATAGTAAAAGATTGACCTTGCATATGATATTACAGGAAGTGTTATAATTAACTCATAAATACTCCAAGTAAAAATTGAATTATTGATTCTTGGAGACAGAGAATTTAGGTTCAAATCATTTAAAATTTCAAAGGGGCAGGAAATCCTAATGAAGGAATACATTTCAGTCAACAACAGTCCTCTTTTATCTGGGAGAAAAAGGGAGCATCATTTTAAGCATCCATATCAACCCAAATAAAGCTGGAAATCATTGGTGTAACAGATGTCATACCTGGATAGTCCTGCCACCTAAGTCATTGTGGTCATTTATGGTTCTGTAATAAATTACCCCAAAACTTACTAGTAAAAGCCAAAAGGGGATTTTATGGGTCAGTAGTTTGGAGAGAACACAATGAGACAGCTTGTTTCTGCTCTGTGATGTCTAGGGTCAGCTGGAAGCCTCGAAGGATGGAATTTGGTGTCATCCAAAGGCTCATTCACTCACTCATTTGGTGGTAGATAATGGTTTTTGGCTGGTTCGGTCCCCCAGAGCTAACAGCCCAAGAGAAAGACATGTGGATGCATAATGCATCTCCTTGTAAAGACCTAGACTTGAAGTGACACGGCCTCGCGTCCACTGTATTGTAGTGGTCAGAGTGGGCACAAGCCCCCACCCTGATAGATGACAGCTCTTGGTGGGAGGACTGCTAAAGTCACTTTGAAAAATAAAAGAGGGCTGGGGACGGTAATGTTGCAGTCATTTAGGAAAACACAATATGCTGCACAAATTATATGAAAAATAGATTTGACATATGCCATTTTTTTCTTAGTCTTTAAAAAACAGTGGGGAGGAGGTTTTGTATACTACAGATAACAGTTATAAAGTCTCTTAAAAGTGTAAAAAACAACTATTTGAAGAGGGGAATGACACTGATCAACCCTTTGCCTGAGTGTGGACCCATGTCAGCATCATAAAGGATAACTGACACTCTGGTAGAAATGTGCAGTCTTACTGGCTTGAAAAAACCAGAGGATAGGGTTTGGATGACCACAGCAGACTGAGAGTAGAAGGGAATTCAATCTCAAGAAGAGGAGAGCCAGAGAGCTGAAGACTTACATTCTACATATAAACTCTTTTCAATTCTCTGGCTGACTTCTGAACTATGTATGTGTGTGTGTGTGTGTGGTGGGGGTGGGGGGGGGATGACAAGCACGCCAACTAAGGATTTAAAAACAAACAAATGAACAAACACTTAACACAGATTTCAGCTTCCACCCATCAAAGGGATTTTAGTCCAGCTAAGCTGTTTGCTAACCCAGAACAATCAACCAGCCAATCAATGAACCAACTAACCATTATTTTTTCGAGGAAAGTAGAATCCAGTGACTCTAAAGGTCTGGGCCTCATCCCCTGTGAAATGTAGACAAATACCTCTGGAGTAGGGCCAATCCTTCTAGGTAAACTGGTATAAATTTCTTTGAAATGTCAAACTCTTAGCCCAGGTACCAAGTTGCGGCAAAATTTGTTTAGAAAACTCTACTTGTACAGAATCACAAACATGTCTTCTCTACACATCATAGTTAGGTTATGGGACTCCATTATATGAATTTCTAGGAGAAGTAAAATGAATCCCTGATAATAATAAAAAAAAAACTTAAAAAAGTGGTTGCCTCTTGAGGTGGAGGTGGACACTCACTGGGAAGAGGCATGTGGCAACTGTCTGGGAGCTATCTTGTTATGTATCTTGACAGAGGTTTGTGCTAAATTGGTGTTTGCATTTTTTACAACTCAGTAAACATCCAATGAAGATTTATACATTTGCTGTATATAATTTTATCTGAAAAAGGAAACCACAAAAATGGTAAACTCTAATTAATAAAACAAAAGGAGAAATATTCAGAGATGAGGTATATTTCAAAAAACATAAAAAGAATTAAGATGAATCGTTGGGTGGGGGGTGCCTGGGTGGCTCAGTCAGTTAAGTGTCTGGCTTTGGCTCGGGTCATGATCTCGAGGGTCATGAGTTTGAGCCCTGCATCAGGCTCTGTGGTGACAGCTCAGAGCTCCGAGCCTGGAGCCTGTTTCAGATTCTGTGTCTCCCTCTCCCTCTGCCCTTCCCCCGCATATGCTCTGTCTCTCTCAGTAATAAATAAATGTTAAATAATTTTTTCTAAAAGATGAATTGTTGGGTGAATATAAACATGAAAAAGCAAATATAATGAAGTGAACTGTAGTATCTGAATAGTGGGTGTGTGCAGAGCTGGGACTCAGGAGAGACAAGGGAGGCACACAGCTTGCAAAATTGGAGACACTCACTTTAGACTCGTGAAAGTGCATGGTGGGCCCCTGAGAGCAAGTGCCTCTCTTCCCTCTCTCTAGTCCCACCCTAATCCATCCACTATGGTCACACTTATCCTGTCGTTAGCAGCTGGACCTAACTTAGGTGATAGTCATGGAGGAGTGTGCTCAGATCTCCCATTAAGAGAGAACTCACTGTGGGGAGTGCAGTTACCTGAAAATCCCTGACTGCAGGTGACTTCAGGATCTTCTGCGTTGAGTTGAAGTCTTGTGCTTTCAAGGCAACCCTCAACTAATGACTAAACGTGGTGGTGATTAAAGGGCTCACTCTATCCGGCCTGCGAGGGACTTCTCTATGGACAACCATTGGGCTAAGTGAGACTTTCACCGCAGTCTGAGTCTTTTCCTGCCAATTCTCCTTTCCTTTCCTTTTCCCTGTCATCTGTGTTGGACCCGCATCACAGTCTTAAGCCTTTCTCTGCCTACCTTGCCCCAGTTTTCCTTCATCTTTTACAGGCTTTCTCCCAGTGTATATGTACTTCTAAGTCCATCTTGGTGTCTACATCCCAGAGGATGCAACCACCACAATATCATACCTGCCCAAGTTTGTGCACCTGTTTAGTTCCAGGTCTCTGCTTTCTTGCCCATACAGCTCACCCTTTAAAAATAGCCACCAGTCCTCTGCCTTACCTAGATTCCCAGCAAGTTTCTCTAAAACTGGGTCTGCTGTTTCTGTAGACCAGCAAGCACCTGTCAGTCTGCATGTTCCTATTGCTTTCTGTATTTGCTACTTCTGAACCCCTTATAGTCTTATTTCCTCCTTTTAACAGTTAACCACCTTTTAATAGTTGATTATTTTTTGTATGAAAATTTCTGTGTTCTAATTACTATGTGGCTTCTGCTTTTTGATTGGACATAAGCAGCTATAGAACTGATGATGAAAATGGTCCTAGGAGAAAAAGCTTTAAAGACGGGATTTTATAGATTGGTATGGTCAGGTCTTTGGGCTCCAGGGCAGTGCTGCACTTTTTTTGTCAGGAGGAAATGGGATGATAGTCCATGACATACGGTAGCATCACAATTAATGAAGCCATCCATCATCTGTCATTGTGATGAAGTGCCAATTTGAACCAAATGCCTTGAGAGCCCAAGTGGCTGCTGTACTTGACTGTCAGGGCAGCAGTGGTGACTGCAAGAACTATGGTGTTTTTCATAAGGAAATTGGATTACTTGCAGAAAGAGAAAAAGTAATAAGCTTAGGTCCTTCTTTAAATTCTCTGCTTATGTTATGATCTCGGAACCAGAAAAATTTCATGGCTGGAAATCAAACACAAAATTAATTGTAAGAATTGAAAAATTACAACATCAGTTGAACCAAAAGCCTCAACATTTTCTCATGTGAAAGTTAGGTAATTAACTATAAAAGAATGAGACCCTAAAAACTAAAATGAGGACATCTGGTTGGAATCAGATAAAACGGTCTTAAACTCCCCATGTTACTCTGAGTCTTTCTTACCAGTGGAAATAGCTTTCCCTTCTGTGTCTGAGGGTATGAGAATTTCTTTGCTGGAAAATCCATGACAAACTTACGTTGGGCATAGGTCTTGCAAGGGGGATGTTCATGCTTTTTCATATTCACCCCTTGTTGTCACTTGACCTATAATTGGGGCCAAATCTCAGTATACTTCAGGAGTCAGGTATAGAAGTCAAGAAGAAATAGAATTGCAAAGTTTGCTGATTATAATCCATAACCTGGGGAATGTATGTGGAAGTGGATTCTAGGGGTGTGAGACCAAGAAGAATAGAAATGACACTAGAAATGTGAGACTAGATACATTGATATGGGTACAATTGCTGAAATTTTGCATTGACTGTGCTAGCTCATGGAAGTGACTCTGACAATTTCTTTGGTTGGTTGACCAAACTCTAAACTCAGTGGTGGCCTATGTCATTAAACATAGCCTCATCAAATGCTGAGATACTAGTGCTTGTACGGCATGATATTAGGAATTAAAATGCCCAGAATTCAATCTCTTTACCAAGGTGATGAGAAATACATTAAGGAAGGGATCACCTGCATCCTTAAAAAAAGATCTGGGATCTCTGTCCTTTGTAGCCAAACATGACTGTAGGTAATATTATCATTGTCATTGACTCTTTGATTTCAACAGAGATGACAGGATCTTAGAGTATCAGAAGCCAAGTGACCAGGTGAAGAAAGACAAGTTGGCACATTTATTAGAAAGGTCAGGAAGGACATAACAATAACCAGAACTTATAGAAAATTGATCACAGTTTTCCTAGGAATGGAGTAAATGGGAAGTCTATGAGAACATTGCTTGATTATAACAGAAAATCCTCTAGGACTAGTGATGAAATGCTTGAAGAGGATCATGGCCTTTCACTAGGTGTCCAGACCTAAGCCTATTCATAGACCAAAAGCTTCTTAATTGAAGGGAAAGTCAGGTTCTTCTCAGGAAGAATCCTGAAACATTGCCATGGGTACAAACTATGAATCTATCTTCAAGCTTGCATACATTTACTAGAGTGACTCTGCAGTAAGGAAAAATTCCCAGACCTTTGGGAATTGCTAAACACTGTTTCTGAATTGTTGCTAATTCCTGGTGACCCTACTGTAGCTGTGATCAGGTGACACATGGAGTCAACCCAGGTGTGACTCACAGCACACCCAGCTAGTTCATAGGCCCACTTTGTTGTCATTTCGCTCATTTCTGAATGCATAATTGGATTAGAAATACTTGACACTTGGAAGAATCCCCACAGTGGCCTTTGACCCATGGGGTAAGGGCCATCATTGTAGGAAGGGCTAATGGAAACTTCTGAACTTCTCTGCTTCTCACCACAATAGTAAACCAGAAGCAATACCACATCTCTGGGAGGATTTTCAGATACTAGTGATACCATTAAAGGCAAAAAGTGAGAGGCGGGTAACACCTATCACATTCTTTTTTAACTTGCTTGTTAGGCCTGTGTAGAAGTTGGATGGATTTTGGAGAATGACTGTGGATTATGATAAATTTTATCAGATGGAGACCACAGTTGTTCAAGTTATAGTATCTTTACTGAAGAAAATTAGCATAATTTCTGGTACTTGATATGCAGTTATTAACCTGGTCAGTGTTCTTTTCTCCATATTGTAAGAACCACCAAAGGTATTTGCTTTAACCTGAGCTAGTATTACACCTTCACCGTTTTGCTTGACTGTGTCAACCTGTCTGCTCTCTGCTGCAATATAGCCTTCAGAGATCATTATTGCTTTGAAATTTGACAAAATGTCACTGTGGTCACTACATTGAGGGCATCATGCTAATTGTACCTTTTTTCCTCCCACTGCCCTTACCCCATTTTGCCCATCCTCCCACCCTCTTCTCCTCTGGCAACTATCAGTTTGTTCTCTGTATTTATAGGTCTGATTCTGCCTTAAAAAATTTTTTTTAAAGTTTTTATTTAGTTTGAGAGAGAGTGAGAGGACGTGCCAGCAGGGGAGGAGTAGAGAGAAAGGGAGAGAGAGGATACCAAGCAGGCTGCTGCTGTCAGCACCATGTTAGCGCAGAGCCCCACGTGGGGCTCCACTTCATGAATCCTGAGACCATGGCCTGAGCCAAAATCAAGAGTCAGATGCTTAACTGACTGAATCACCCAGGCACCCCCAGAAATTGCCTTTTTTAAAAAAAATTTTGAGTGTAGTTGACATACAATGTTACATTAGTTTCAGGTGTACAGCATAGTGATGGGACAAGTATATGCATTATGCTGTGTTCACCACAAGTGTAACTGCCATCTGTCATCACACATCACAATTGTGGTATCATTGGCTCTGTACCTTATGCTGTGCCTTTTATTCCCATGACTTATTCATTCTGCAACTGGGAGCATGTATCTCCCACTCTCCTTCACCCATTTTGCTAATCTACCTCCTCCCCTCTGGCAACCATCGGTTTGTTCTCTTTACATATAGGTTTGATTCTGCTTTTTGTTTGTTTATTCGATTCATTTGTTCTTTCGTTCTTTTTCTTAATTCCACTTATGAGTAAAATCATATGGAATTTAAAAAATGTTTTTAATGTTTATTTATTTTTGAGAGAGAGAAAGAGGGAGGGGCAGAGAGAGAGGGAGACACAGAATCTGAAGCAGGCTCCAGACTCTGAGCTGTCAGCACAGAGCCCCATGTGGGGCTTGAACTCACGAACTGTGAGATCATGACCTGAGCCAAAGTCGAATGCTTAACCAACTGAGTTTACCAGGTTTACCTTGTTTTTCTCATTCTGACTTATTTCACTTAGCACAATCCCTGCTAGGTCTATCCATGTTGTCACAAATGACATGATCTCATCCTTTTTTTAGGTCTCTCTTTCCCTTAACTACCACATCTTCGTGCCCTGCTGTGAGGACTACACTCACTGTGCCGGCTCCACCACCCCTGAGCCCACCAGCACCAGCACCCCCACCAGCACCAGCACCAGCACAGGACAAAAATCAATGGAGGTTCCTAGGCTGCAGGCTATGGCCACTCACCCCTCTTCCCCCACGACTGCCCAGAGGGTCATTGTCCCCACCACCCAGACTCTTTCCTCCATAGAATTTTTGTTAGTAAAGTACTTTTTATGCCTTAGGAAGACATATGTGAGCCAGGAGCTGAGAGATAAAATCCCACAAACTTTCAGAAGACTGTCATCTTAGTGAAATTTCTAGAAATCCAATGCTCAAGAACGCATTGAGATATCTTCTTCCAGTTGGAAGACAAGTTGCTGCTGTATCTTGCACCATCTATAAAGAAAAGAAAAGGCATATTTGATAAGCCTCTTTCTGAGTTAAATTTTGGATTTATAGAAGACATAAGCAGATAGTACAGAAAATTCCCATATGCTCCCTGACCCTCTACCCTCCACATCTAATGCTCCTTAATTGGGATTTGTTTAACGTTTTTCTCATGATTAGACTGGGGTTATGGGTTTTGGGGTGGAAGACCACAGAGGTAAAATGCCGTTCTCATCATATCATATCAGGGGTATACACCATTGACATGACTTATCACTGTTGATGTTAACCTTGCTCACCGGCTGAGGTAGTGTCAGATTTCTCCCCTGTAAATTTCCTCCTTTTCCCCCTTTTGCTTCCCACACTGTCCACAGCCCACACTTAATGAATGGGGAGTTATGCTTCCCTCTCCTGGAGGATAAAATATTTACATAAATTATTTGAAATTTTTTGAGGAGTTTGTTATTTCTCCTCCATTCATTTTTAAATTTGTTAATTAATTACACTATGGGCTTATAGATATTTATTTTATATTTTGGGTTATAACCCAATTCTATTTTATTTATTTTGATGCTCAGATTGCTGCAGCCTTTGCCGCTGGTTGTTTTATCTGGTTCCGGAGTTGCCTTGGCATGCTGTGTCATGTCATTGTGTGGTGGTTTTTGTTTTTTGTTTTTATTTTCTTAGTATGTCCTTACATTCTGGCATTGCAAGATGTTCCAGATTCATTTTGTGTTTAAATTTGCTTAAAGAACTATCTTTGACAACGTGCCTGCTCAACATCTATTAATATTTCAGTTAAAAAATATAATAGACACTCTGTGCTAAGTACTTTGTTACATGCTGGGTGTAATGTCATCTATTTTTGTCAAATAAGCAGGTAATGATCATCCTCTTGGTTATCTCTTCTATGTGTCTGTTCCTTTGCTTTTTATAAAGCTTCTCCATGCCCATGTATATTAGTTCATTTTTTAATGACACAAAAATTTTCTGTGACGTGTATGGTAGGAGTTATGATTTCTAGTTCATGGATAATGAGTCTTATCTTGACTTTTCACAGATTTTTTTAAAAGAGCAATTAAATTCTAGCTTGTTGTCGTGAGTACAGCCTCTGCTAAACGTATGCAGTCATTTGTTCAGATTCTTTCTTAAGCAATTCTACAGAGTTTTCCTGATTATGGCAACACATGACCACAATGGATTTATGTTTTGTTCTTTTACGGACTTATTTTTCACTCCCTTTCCCATTTCAAGTCATGAAAGTAATTAGAAAATTTCAGTTACATAAAGTCTTGACATATTTCAACTCACTCCAGAAGGCATGATATAAATTGAGGAAAAGTCTATGGACTTTTGCAAGTGCTCCACATCCCTTCTTCAGCATAAAATTTTCTAGGAAGTGAAATAAAATACCCATATCACACTATGTAAAATATTTGATGTAAACTAAGAATGTCAAGAAAATTGTGAGTTATGGCATCAAATATGCTTTTACATAATTGTGTGGAGACTTTTAAGATTTTAGTACAGTCCTAGTCTTGCAAAATATAAACACATTGCTTTATGGTGAACTAATGATGTTGCAATGATCTCCTTTCAAATGTCTTATGTTGTAAGGTATAAACTGAGCTTAATTTATTTTTTAAAATATTTTTTGGGGGGATATAGACCTTATAGCTTCATGCATAGCTCATATATTTTTATAGGATTATGTTTAGTGGACCTTGAAATTATAGATCACGATCTTTCTTTTAATTAGAGAGAAAGCCTCTCTTTACCTACACGGCACTCGAGTGTTTGCTTGTGAACACCAACGGAGAGCATTGAAGAGTGAGTTTTGCTACAGTGACCTGTACAATTAATAGCTTCAGAATCTTTCGGGAATATTCTGGGAAGAGTGCACAGCTCAACTCTATCGACTTCAGCTGAGCTGAGCTGTCCCACTGAACTATAGATAACAGATGACCACATTTAGATGTTTTAATTGAACTGCTTTTGGCTTTCTTCAGGTTTTATGAGGAAAGAGCTTTAACAATTCTCAGAAGGAAAAACTATGTTGTCACAAAGTCAAAATGCCGGAGTTGAGTTTTACTCTCAAGTGGGACTATGTTTAAACTACATTTAAGGTTGGTTGGTTTATCGCCTCAAATAGGTTCTTTTGGAGTCTGTTGTGTTTCAGAGACCCCACTCATTTTCCGGCTCATTATTGACCTGATCTGAAGTGAATGGCAACTGTATAAAAATCCACCGCTCCATTCCCGCTGCTCACGGTGATGACAGGGTGGGGCTGTGTGAGGTGGTTCTTCACAGCCATACAATTTTTGGAACAAAGCTCACACTTAATGCTGCAAACAGTTTTATACTGAAAAATCAGTGAGACGTTTGTATGACATGTAGGAGCTGACAAAGCTGGAACAGACAGTCTTCCTATAGATTGTCCCCTGTCAATAAATTGCACAGGCCACTGTGTTGATCAACCTGGACTACAAATCCTACCCTGTTTTCCACCTATCACATTTATGGTTTGTCCAGGAAATTATCCAACATTTCCTCAGGGTTCTTGTGTACATTTTGGTTAAGTAATACATGGCAACAGCATTTAGGGTCAGTAGTTTCAGAAGATTAATCAGTTTGTGAAGGTAGCATATAATCTATTTATGGGATTTAATTCATTGGAATTTATTGATCTCCAACTATGTGCAATATACTTTGCATGGGGTGAGGGTATGAACAGTTTCTGTTTTTAAGGGGCCTAGAGCCTTGTAATAAAAAATTATTAAGTAATAAGTCAAGGGAGATTAATGGCATAATAATAACCAAAGTATATTTATCAGGAAAGCATTTCCAACTGAGAGTCAAACTGGATTCATGGAGGAGAGAAAGTACTATTTATACAGTGCCAACTTTACATAGTTCTCATAAAAATGGTATGATGCTGATATGATCCCCATTTTAACAAGAAAGAAAATAAGACTCAGAGAAGCCAGGTGCTTGCCTAATGTCATAGAATGATAATATTATAATGGGGGGTCATCTCTGATTCTCAAATCTCTTCTTTTTTCAATTAACCATTATCAACTCCAAGAGTAGAGGTGCCAAAGCAGTCTATAAGATTGTTTCTATTATATCCTTTTTACCTATGAGAAAATGGTGGCTCAGAATGTATAACTGACCTGGTTTGTATTAAATAGACAAATGGTGGACCCAAGACTTGTATATAGGTCCTTTTCAATCTTTCTTTCTTTCTTTTTATCATGGATACTTTTTTCTTTTTTTTTTTTAAATTGTACTATGAACATTTAACATGAGATTTACCCTCTTAATGAACTTTTTAAGGGCACAATACAGTGTTGTTAAGTATAGGCACAGTGTTGTACAGCAGATCTCTAGAACTTGTTCATCTTGTATAGATGAAATTTATACCTATTGAATGAGGTAATTCCTCATTCCCACCTCTTCTTTTCCCTCATAATCCCCATTTGACTCTCCATTTTCAGGAGTTTGACTATTTTAAATACTTTATGTAAGTAAAATCATGCAGCATTTGTCCTTCTGGTTTTATCTCACTTAGCATAATGTCCTCCAGGCTCATTTATATTGTTGCATACAGTAGGATTTCTTTCCTTTTTTTTTTAAGTTGAATAATACTCCATTGTATGTATATACCACATTTTATTTATCCATTAATCCATCAATGGGAATTTAGATTATTTCCATGTTTTGGCCCTTGAATAATGCTACAATAGATATGGGAGTGTAGATATGTCTTTGAGATCCTGATTTCAATTCTTTGGGATAAATACCCTGAAGTTGGATTGCTGAATATGGTTAATTCTATTTTTAATTATTTGGGGAACTTCATGATGCTTTCCATAGCAGCTGCATCATTTTAAATTCCCACCAGTAGTGTATTATGGGCAATTTTAAACACACATTGTAAAAAGAAAGGAGCAATGCATCGGCCTGTACCCATTATTCAGACTTAGCACTCATCTGCTCAAAGTCGCACTTGCATTCATTTACACCACTGTTAGTGTCTCTGCCCCCAGAATTCTTTTGAAAAAGTTCCCAGACATATTTCATGCATACATATTTGAATATGTGCCTCTAACAAAAAAAAAATAACGTTAAAGAATGTAGTCATGGTGCCATGTTCATACATAAAAAAATTCTAATAATGTCTTCACATCATTAAATATCCAGTCAGTATTTTCTCATACATGTTTTATTTGTTTGTTTAAAGATTTTTATGTTGCTGGTTTGTTTGAATTGGTATCCAACAGACTGCACACACTGCATTCTGTTGGGAGGTCTCTTACAGATAAAAAAAATTTTTTTTACATTTATTTATTTTTGAGAGACAGAGCATGAGCGGGGCAGGAGCAGAGAGAGGAGACACAGAATCTGAAGCAGGCTCCAGGCTCTGAGCAAGTGTTCAGCACAGAGCCTGATGCAAGGCTCGAACTCACAAACCGTGAGATCATGACTTGAGCTGAAGTTGAACACTTAACCAACTGAGCCACCCAAGTGCCCCCAGATTTTTTATTTCATAGGTTACTTAACTTTTATTTTTTAACTTTTAGTTGAAATTGGCTTGTTGAAGAAACTGAGTAATTTGTCTTGTGAACTTTTCCATTTTCTGTGTTGCTGATTGCATTCTCATTTCAAAACCAAAAACCAAAAAACAACTCCCTCCCTCCCAAATCTGCTTCCCCATTCCCCATAGTCTCCTGTCCTGTTGGTTAGATCAAAAGTCTTGGTAGTATTGAGGTTATATTTTTGGCAAGACTACTTCTTAGGTGGTGTTGTAAATTACCATCAGGAGATGCATAATGTCCAGTTGTCTTCTGCTGTGATGTTAGATACCATTAAGAATCATTCCCCAGATTCAGATTTTACTTAGGTGTTTGCAAAATGGTAATATTCCAATTATTTTATTACATCCTTATATGCTCGCTGGAATACTTCTGTAGAAGGAACTTCTTTCTCATCAACTTTTTGAATACCCTGAAGTACAGTTTGTGCTGGAAACCTAAATTATCTGTATGATTCTTTCCCTTTATTTACTAGCGTTGGTTTTCCCAGCATCCTCCAAAGGTGATCAATTTTTTTCAAAATAATCATTGTAAGTTCCTGGATTTTAACATATTTGATTCATTTAAATCCACTGATGTTATTAATCTTATTGATGCTGTAAATGACTCATCTTTGAGCAGTGGGAGCTACTTCAAGATGGCTTATGGGTCCTTCTGACAATATTCCAGTAATTTTTGATAACTTCCTTGCTTTATGGAATCGCAAAATATTCAGATTCATTTTATAAATTTCCTGCTCCTGAGTTTTATATCTGTTTTATGTTTTCTCTTATCACATGTGATAATTTCATGTAATTATAGTGTAATATCCCATTGTGTGTACGTGTCCAGACACCTACACACACATATCCTCCCTTTCCTAGATACATGATAATACAGTGTCTATGTGAGTATTGCTTCTACAACTTGCTGTTTTTTTTTTAATGTTTATTTATTTTTGAGAGAGAGAGAGAGAGAGAGAGAGAGAGAGAGAGAAAGTGCAAGCTGGGGAAGGGCAGAGAGAGACAGGGAGACAGATTCTGAAGCAGGCTCCAGGCTCTGAGCTGTCAGCTCAGAGCCCGATGCGGGGCTCGAACCCACTAACTGTGAGAACATGACCTGAGCTGAAGTCAGACACTTAACCGACTGAGCCACCCAGGTGCCCCTACAACTTGCTGTTTTCATTTAACGGTGTATCCTGGGGATCACACATGAGAAAGTAATAATTTTTTTTACAGTTGTATAGTGTTCCATTATAAGTATCTCAGAATTAATTCAATTCATCTGTTTTGATAAAAATTTAGGTAGGTTCTGGCTTTTTACCATTTTATATTTTATAGTAAATGTCCATGTATCATGTATGTACATCTTTTCACATTTTATTATTTTATCTTTGAGATAGATTCCTAGAGAAGAGGTAAACATAAATAATAGGCAATTTTTCTAAATAGTACCAAATTGGTCTCCATAGCATTTGTAACATTTTGCATTCTTTTCAGTGATGCATATGTATGTATTTGCCCTTAAGCTTTCCAACTAAGTATGTGGTCAAGCTCTTGCTTTTCTGTCAGTTTGATAAATAAGATAAATATATCTGTGTGATGCTAATTTGCATTTCTCTAGCTATGAGCTAGTCTCTTCATTATGAGCCTCAGGTGTTTGACAGTCCCAAACATATGAGAACCATTTGTATTTTGTTTTTTTTTTTAAGTAATTTTATTTATTTTGAGAGGGAGAGAGCACGTGCACATGCATGTGCACGAAAGAGGGAGGGGCAGAGAGAGAGAATCCCAAGCAGGCTCAAAGCTGTCAGCCTGCAGCCTGATGTCTCACTTCATGAGATCATGACCTGAGATGAGACTGAGTCGGTCACTTAACAGATTGAGCCACCCAAGCCCCACTGTATTTTCTTTTCTAGAAACTATGTGTTCATATCCCTAGACTGTTTTTTTAGTAGCATGTTGGTCTTTTAATTTTGCTAATGAAATTATACTTACCATGCATTTTTAACTTTATATAGTCAGATTTATTAATTATTTTTCTTATTGCTTTAAGATTTTGAGTCAGAGGGTTTTCTTCACTTCTAAGTTATAGAGAAATTCATGAAGGTACTTGTGTAATTTCATTTTTTACACTTAAATTTCTAGGTTTTTTTTGGAATTTTAACCAGTTTGGGGTGTAAGAAATAAATCCCATGTTTATTGTTTTTCCTATTACTGTCCAGTTATTTTTGTACCATTTATTAAAATGTCCATGTTTCCCACTTGGTTTGTGACTTCACTTTCATTGAATACTACAATTAATTGTGTGTATTTCTGGGTTCTTTGTTGTTGTTGTTGTTTTTGTTGTTGTTTACCTACCTGGCTAGTCATATGCCAATACCACATTGCTTTAATTATAGAGGCCTTAAGGTATGTTTATATCTGGTTGGGCTAGCAACTCCTTTTCCCCACTATTACTCTTCAAGTAAATCTAGGTCTTTAAACACTGAATTCAAGGTTTTTTCACCAGATTCTACTTCCTTTAGCAGGATGTCACAAAAACAGAACGTTTACACTCTTCTAGAAAGGAAAATAAGAAAGTAAAATTGTGGATGAATTTAATGGCAAAGCAGGGTTAAACATAATTTCATTTTTAGTTTTAGTTTTAATTAAAAGAAGGAGAACAACCAAGCATAATGAGTCCATTTAGCTTTTTTCCCCCTTCTATAGGTCCCCCTAGAGAAGTGATTTATTTTCCTAATTTAGCAATCAACATTTCCATCATATGGATCACTTAATTAGCTCTGATAGATTACAGAGAGATACTTTGTGTTCAAAAGCACTTGAACATACTTCTAATACCTGGAGGTTAAGTCCTGGATGTTTCCGTGTAAGATCCAAGGTGTGGTGACATGGTTGCTATATTGGAATGTATTGTGTGTGTGTGTGTGTGTGTGTGTGTGTGTGTGTGTACACACTCTTCACTAGAATAGAGTGGGGTTTAATATTCATATTGCCAGTCTCAAAAATCCAGTGATATTTCTTAACATGGTAATGTAAGGGGAGAAAACAATAATTATAATGTGTGTAGATCCTAAAGGCTGACAGTTTTAACAGCAAAAAATTTTGCTAAGGGAACTATTTGAGCAAAATATTGGGTTTTCAGATGGAGATTTACTGTCATAGGTGATCCTGTTTTCAAAAGCTTAATTGTACTTCAGTAGAATGTCTGTCTTATATAACTATTTTTGTAATGAGTGGGAGGAAGCATCCATGTAGTTTAAAAATTACCAATGAGTTGAATACTTGATGAGAAAAAAAATAACATCTCTTATTTTGGAATTTAATGTTAAAACACAGAAAGGTGTAATAATTTTGGCATTTACCAAAGTCTTTATGATACTAAAAATTGATTTTTTAATGATACTAAAAACTTGGTATTTTTTAAAAATTTATTTATTTATTTGGAGAGAGACAGAGACAGCATGAGCTGGGGAGGGGCAGAGAGAGAGGGAAAGAGAGAATCCCAAGCAGGCTCTGCACTGCAAGCACAGAGCCTGATGTGGGGCTCAAACTCATGAAATTGTGAGATCATGACCTGAACTTAAACCAAGAGTCAGACACTTACCTGACTAAGCCACCCAGACGCCCTGATTATTTTATTTTTTAAAAGTAAGCTCCATGCCCAAACTGGGGCTTGAACTCATAACTCTGAGATCAAAGGTTGCATGCTTTACCAAGTGAGCCAGCCAGGTGCCTCTAAAAACTGATTATTAAGTGCCTTTACCTCATGCCAAGCCCTGCATAGGTCACTATGGATATACGTCAAAGTAAGCTAGGGAGACAGAAAGATACGGGTAACAAACAAGAGTGCAATGTGGCGATGCTGTGTCAGTGCCTCATGGACAGAGGCTACCTGAGCTTGGTGTACAAGGAGGATCTCAAAGTGGCGTGAATGTCTGACTCGAAACTTCTAAAGCATTTTCTTTTGAAATTCCTTGCACGCGAGAGACATTTGGTGCAGTTCTAGTGTGACTTTTATTTTAGTATTAATTTTTTAAGTTTATTTATTTACTTTGAAAGACAGGCAGAGAGAGCAAGCGGGGAGGTGCAGAGAGAGAGAGAGAGAGAGAGAGAGAATCCCAAGCAGCTTCAGAGGGGAGCCTAAGGCAGACTCCAAGCCATGAACCATGACATTATGACCTGAGCCCAAACCAAGAGTGGATGCATAACCGACTGAGGCATCCAGGTGCCCTGATGTGTATATATTTTTTAATTCTGAGATTATTTCCTTTTTTCTTAAAGTGACACTCCTCTCTTTTTTAAAAATCAATTATTATAACATCCGCAGGTGGTACTTTTTCTTTCAGAAGGAACTCATCTACCGCTGCCCAATCTTCTCTCTTTCCTCTCATTCCTATTTCAGTTAATAAAGTCACCATTTATGACATGGTTTAAACAAGACATTGCAGCTCATCCCCCTCTGCCTCCTGTATTCGAAGGTCTTGAAATCTTGCTAATTTTCCCTGAAATACTTGTTCAGTATGTCCTCTACTTTTCAATTCCAGTGGCCACTGTTTTAGACTTTTATCTTCCATCTGCATTATTACAATCCATTGAACTATTCACCCTATTTTCATTATCTTCAAGATTATCAATTTAAATTTAATTAGGGTCAAATCATTCCACAGCCCGAACTCTTTTGCTCCAGTTCCAGGAATGTCCTTCAAAGCCTGGCAATCTGCAGCCACTTCACTATACTTCATGATGACTTCCACCCACCTTGCTGCATTTCCCATCTTAGCACTATGTTCTGCTTACCCTGAGTGACTTTGCCATTCACTAAACACGCTGTGTATCTTCAGGTCGTCATGACTTTTAAATATTCTCTTCGATGCCTAGAATACCACTTTCTCATAATTCTGCCCCTTAAATTGGTCTCCTTTGAGTCAAACTAAAAGATTTTTCTTATTATTCTCTACTCTCCTTCCTGACTGCCCTCCATCCCTACAATAAGTTAGAATAAAAATCTTTATGTATTCATAGTACTCTGACACACACATACCACATTTGTGATACTGGATTATGATTTATGGTTTATAGATCTAGCTTCTTGTGTAGACTGAAGTCTTTGAAAAAAAGACTGTTGCACACATGCACACACACACACACACGTTTAAAGGTATAGATGTATTATTATTCCCTTGCACTTTGTACTTAGCCAAGTGCTTAGTACATAGTAAAGGCTTAACAGAATGTTTTAAAATGAACCCTAATCTTGTTGGCTATAGGAAAATATGTTAAGCAAGGGCCACATTCATTTATGGTTTCAATGGGAAACAGAAGCATACTTGGATGAAATTCTAATGAGAATTTAATGAAGGGACTATTTACAAAGTATAGATGAACCAGTGAGGAGTGTTCTGAACCCAAGTGCTAGTAAGAGATGAAGCGAACACCACCGTGGGTCTGAAGGAACAAGGGGAAGAAACAGGGTGGTTAGCAGAGTCCAGTGAAAGCTGGAGATGTGGAGGGGTCTTTGGTGATTGCTGCAGAGGAATGTGACCCCTGCTAGAACAATGGCCCCAACATAGGGTGGCAGTGAAGGAAGATCTTCCTGACCTGTCTTCTCACTCAGACTTCCTGTTGATGCCTCATATTGTTGGCTTGGTCCAACCAGAAGCCAGAGGGCAGGAGAGCTCAGGTGATGGGGACTGTATGGGTCAGTCCTCAGGGGTACAAAACAGAGCCAGGAGGGGCAGAGAACTGAATGGGTGGTGCAATCAGAGAATAACCAGAACAAATAACTTGCTCAAACCTTAATATTAAATGGATGGGTGCCAATCAGTCTATGGAACAAGGTGCTTATAATATAGACTTTCAGAAACTAAGTTGCCTGAGAACATACACCATAATTGAAATCTCTGGATATTTTCCTTATCCATATCTTTGTAACAGCAGCAACAACAATGACCATAGCAACAGTAAAAATGACCACTTACTATGTGCCAGATGGTGAGCTAAATATGTCACATATTTTGTGGTTTATTCCTCACAACACTCCCCAGTTTATAAATGTGGAATTGTTGCAGAAATCAAGTAATTTGCAAGAAGTGTAACTGGTTAGTGGTGGAGCTGATTCAAGGCCTTTTAATTTTTTACTTTTATTTTTTTAATGTTTTATTTATTTTTATTCTGACAGAGACAGAGAGAGTAAAAGCAGGAAGGGGGGGAGAGAGAGAGAGAGAGAGAGATAGAGAGAGAGAATCCCAAGCAGGCTCTGCACTGACAGATGTGGAGATCAATCTCAAGAACCATGAGATCATGACCTGAGCCAAAATCAAGAGTGAGATGCTCAACTGACTGAGCCACTCAGACACCCTAAAGCCTTTTAATTTTTAACTTGTACTGGTGCAGGGAGACTCAATATTCCATTCCACACAAAGTCACAGTGTCCTCTAAAAGAATTGTGCAAGGTGAAATTGTCCCTGGAGACAACCTGCCTGAAATAGTGGTGAATAGTGTCTGTTCAAAAGAGACCTAGGGAGAAGGTTGCTATTTTTGAGTTAAATACAAAGATAGGTTATTTTACCTGCAGTGAGGAAAAGAAAGATAAAAATGCTAATCAAATCTGCTGAAGCATCAGTTTATCTGGAAAGGTTTTAATTAGAAAATCTCAGTGCATGTGCCTAATGAAACGATAGTCCTATAATTGAATATAGAGACCTGTTGGTAATTAAATGATAATGTAGAATAAATCCTTCTCCTAACAGGTTTAATTCTCTTTTACATTACGCGTTAATGGAGCAACATCCCTAATATATTAATGCATAGCATAGATAGGAGACTTTCTCTACTTTATCCATTGAAAACTTAATTAGGTACCATAGAACTGTGGCCTTTCTTCCCTTTTTTCTTACTCATGAGCTGGAACTATGTATTTTGTCTTTTTGATTAGGATGATTTAAGCAAAAGCAGATGAATCTGCTCTTCTTACGTCCTCAGCTCCTGTGGACACATGTTTTGTTTTCATAGAGAAAACGGCTTCACAGAGTCAGGACTGGTCCCTGCAGGTCCCTGCTTCATCCAGGTCCCTTTGGAGGAGAGGAGGAATTGAAAGAATGGAGAGAAGCTCGCGATGGTAGGTCATTTATGCAGGCCTTGGGGAGGATTTGTGACAATCCAAAACACCAAAACCAGGATCCACACGTCACTGAGCTTGGCTCTGTGCCAATGCCTACATCTCTGCCTTGTTTCTGGTTCTGAGCAGCCTTGTTACCCACGGTCCATTGTTAATTTTTTTTATATATAATAAACTTCTGAGTCATCGGCACTTTCAGTTCTAGGGGGAGCTGGACAGAACTGTTGGATTTACTGCTTAATTATTTTTCCAGGAACTAAAAGGCATGGATCATTGCTTAGGATGGCTGCCGGCCAGCCAAACAGATGTTTTGCCAAGCTTCTGAATTTTACAAAAGGACATTTTGAGACTTATGCTATTTGTTTGCAGTCCAGTCTATGCTTTTCCACTTAGCTTCTTATTATTTTGTCACTAGACAGCATGTTTATTTCCATGTTTTATTAAGAAAACCTGATAGATTGATTACACTTAGATACATGGGTGCCTAAATTGTTAAAGATGTTGGATTCATTACTTTAAATATCTAATTTATTTTCTTTTAAAAATAATAATTTAAAGGAAAAAAGACTTTTGCTTAAAAGGTATTCATTTTACTTTTTTATTCTCAGTATAATACACCATTAATTACTTTGGTGTAAAAAGCTTCGGTGTGAAAAGCTCTGGTGAAGTTCATTACAACTGACACATTTAAAAGGAGAAGATGAATAGTTCAAATATCCTGGACCTGTGAAAGTACCATTTCTTGATCTCTGCCTCTGTCAAATCATTTTCATTTAATATTCTTTCATATTATTTTTTCCATTTTGGGGGGTATAAATACCATGTCTTATGTCTCCATAGGTGGCCAGTACTTGAATTTCGAATCAAATATCTTTCCATTTACAAGGATTTGTTTGGAAACCTGGAACAGGGAATGCCAGCAAGCTCATCCCTCTCCTACCGCTTGTCGTCCTTCCTCATCCAGAAAGTGTGAGTAATTCCATCTCTGTCTTTCTCCCTCACAGACAATGCGTGCTTCCTTCAGCATTTGCTTCCCTGATCATTTTGTAGTCCAGTCTAGTTAGATCTTCAAGTAGTAAGAAGAAAACCATTTCAATGTTTAAATCATTTTTATTTAAACTAAAACTTAGACCAATTGCTAAGTTTTCAAAACAGGCTCCTGCATCCAACAGACGGTTTCAACCGCATTGTTATTTTAGCCGTGTGGGGGACCACATTTGGAAGCAGTGGAGGAGAGGGTTATCACTATGATGGATGATTAGGAAACAAACCACAGTGTATGCTGCATCCTGCAGGAAGATGCTCTTAAAAATAGGGCATTTTACTAAGAAGATACATTGCTACATGACTGTATCTACAATATGCTGCAGCTGCTCTTAAAGGGAAAAGAAATCATTTTCTTCCTAAAGTGAAAATAAATCATTTAAGACACTTTTCCTCTCTTAGGATAACAGAATTCTGAATATTTGGGGGAGGGGAAATCTAGAGACTGTTCCAGTATACGAATAAATGAATAATTGAATTAGCCTGTTTTCTATCAGGATGTTTCAGTTTCATAAAGACCGTAAAGATGGAAAAGCCAAATCTCGTTATATTTCTGCACCAAAGCTAAGCAGTTCATTTTTTTAAAAGAAGATGTTAGAAAGTTGTTCTTAATTTTAGGGAAGGAGAGAACTTTTAGGACACCTCTGTACTGAATTTCTTTTGTGGTCTTTCATTTAGAACACTGAAGTTACTCAAGTATTGACTTGAATTGGAGGCCATCTTAGAAGACAAATTTTGGACTTGTGCAAGTTCTTCTATTTCAACCATTCAAATACTGCAGTTCTAGTTTTGGTTCTTTGGATGTTTGAGGGATGATCTTGTATCAAAAGGGAGTTGGTGGAACTGTTCGGGCTCCAGAGGCCTTTTACAGGTGGCGCTTTCTGGCACGCTGAGCTCAGGGCCTCAGAAGCCACGGCGGGTGCTGCTCCACCAGTATGGGAAAGATGTGCCGCTAGACTTTGCTTTTGTCCTTCTCCTGCAGAAGTGATGTTGCTTTCATCAAGAGTATTGCTCTTTTCAGTGAATCTTTTATAAGTAGCAGTTAGACTATTGGCTTTTTGGGTGTTGAGCCTGTAACATCTTCCCAACTCAGAAAAGAGAAATCTATTGGATTGAAAGTCAGAAACTTTTTGGAGACCTTGAGTTAATCACATTAACTTAAGCCTCCCTTTACAATTGGGTTTTTAAAAAATAATTTTTATTGAAGTATAAGTTATGTAAACTAAGTCCATTTAAAGTTTACAATTTGATGAGTTTTCCAATATACATGAAATCATCTATATGCATATGCTCATTATATCATGGCTCCAATTATGATGCAGAACATTTATTTCCATCATGCCAGAAGATTTCTACACCCCTTTGAATCTATCTTTCCTTTTGTCTCTGCCCCGAGACAAGCACTGATCTGTTTTTGTCACTCTAGATTTGTTTGCAACTTTCTAGAACATTATATAAATGAAAAAAAATACAGTATGTATTTTTCTATGTCTGGTTTCTTTCATTGAACATAATGATTTTCAGACTTTTCCGTCTCACATATATCAGTGTTTCTCCACCTTTTGATTGCTCAGTAGTGGTCCATTGCATCAATTTACTAAATTTTGTTTACCTGTTCACCTGTTGGTAGATATTTGGGTTGTTTCCATTTCCCAGCTATCTTGAAAAAAGCTGCTAAGAACATTTGAGTACAAGTCTTTGCATAGACACGTGTTTTCTAAACAGGATACTCTTTTTTGTAGTCCAACCAGCGCTGTTTGAAAATTCTTGCGTATTTGAATTTTGATTTTCATTGTGACTTTTAGGAACTTCTCTAATGACTAATGATGGCAAGCACCTTTTTATGTGTTGATTTTTTATCCTCATCTCTCTTTTTGGTAAAGTGTAAAGCTCTTTTGCACATTTTTATTTTTTATTTTGCAGATTTTTAAATTGAATTTTTGTTTTATTATTGTTTTTCAAGTTTTCTTTACATATCCTGGACACAGTCCTTTATAAGATACGTGTTTTGCAAATGTTTTATTCCACACTCTGACATATTTTTATTTCTTGGCTATCTTTTGAAGAGTAGAAGTTTTTAATTTTGGTGAGGATCAAAATTCATCATTTTTTTTTCTTTCATGGTTTGGGCTTTTGGTTTCTTAAAAAATGTTTATTTCGCCCAAGTTTGCAAAAATATATTACTATGTTTAATTCTAGAAGTTTTATAGTGTAAGCATTAGGGTTTACATTTGAGTTGACGTTTATATATGGTATGAAGTGAAGGATGAAGTTCTCTTTTTTTCACATAGATGTCACATATTCATTGAAAAGGCAATCATTTTTCTATTGAAATACTTGGCCATATTTGTCAAAAGCCAATTGATATGGGTGGATCTATTTCTAGATTATCTGTTTGGTCCCACAGATTGCTTATCCTTATGCCAATACAATACAATAGGTGCTTGGGCCAAATCTGTTTGTTTTGGTGACATCCTATGAGTCTGACTATGACTATGGTTGCAGTACAGTAACTAGGACTACTTGGAGAATAGATATAGCCAGGCTTCATAGCTAGAGCAAACCCGGTTAAATATGCCATTAATCCAGGTATAGCCAGAGGCATTGGCTATTGCACATACCTAGAGTGGCAAGCAGGAAGTCCAAGGGACACAATCTTTTTCATCACTCAGGCTAAAGAGTTCAGTGTATGTGTGTCAGGTATATGTAAGGCCTGGTGCCCACTAAGAAATAGTAGTGACTTCAGTTAACAATATTTTATTGATGTGGGATCAGGGCCTAGTTTTATTAAGTTTGTGAAAAATGAGCAAAAGAATTTTGTCTACACTTAAGCAGAGGAGGGAGACCACAGGATACCAACAATAACAGCCCCTATGGTTTTTGTCTTGGGTTTTCATTTTTTATCAAAGTTGACAAATTTGTAGGGATCATTCTAAAACTAGTAGAAATAATGTCTTCTGATATGCACATCTATATTTACTTCTAGGGTAAAAAATTTCATTTTTTCTCTCAGTTCTATTTTCTTGTCATCATTTGGCCTGATTTAAAACTGATCCCTATGTTGACATGTCTGAGTATTTTCTCATCCGTGGTGTCCATTTCTCACCTTTGTTTCTGCTTAAATGTATATTAATTTTTTTTAATGTTTACTTATTTTTGAGAGAGAGAGAGAGAGAGAGAGAGAGAGCGAGCATGAATGGGGGAGGGGCAGAGGGGCAGAGAGAGCGGGAGATACAGAATCTGAAGCAGACTCCAGGCTCTGGGCTCTGGGCTGTCAGCACAGAGCTGAACGTGGGGCTCAAACCCATGAACCTGGGATCTGAGATCATGAGCTGATCTGAAGTTGGTTGCTTAACTGACTGAGCCACCCAGGCACCCCTCTGCTTAAAGGTATATTAAATAATGAAACTATATTATTGAGGCATTTTGGCACATTTTAGGGCAAAAATTGTTTTGTTCTTGACCTCATCTAAGTAGTCAAAATTTCTGAGGGAAGTGGGTTAAATAGTTCTAAGGAGGTAAAAAGTGCTCCTTGGTTTGTTGTGTTAGGGACAAGGAATGTCTAAGGATTGTGCTGAATTAATGAGACTCCTTCCCCTTCTACTCTGCCCTCCTGGGAAGGAATACAGTAGCTGGTTAGTAGTGCACAACTGCACTACTTAATTTACCTTTCTAAAGCAGGAAAAGCAGAAAAGATCTAATGTATTTAAAACCACAGGGGGGTTGGGAGGAGTGAGAATGTAATTTCCCCAGCTGCAGTTTGGCCATTCCTAATTATATGAAAATTGCCAGAAAATCTTTAATGGTCATTAGTGGTTTAGAGCCCTGAATTTCACATGTCTCACAAGACTGAGCTCGCCTCAGCAGACTGTGGACTAGGCATGTCTAAGCAGGCTTCCTGGTGATTTTAATGACCACACATGCTCTGTTATATTTTAGAAAGAAAATGGCTCTTGAGATTGGAAGAATCAGCTGTAGTGGGGAGGGACAAAGCACTGAAACCAAATCTGGTTGTCTCACACCTACTTTAGAATCAACCTGTACCATGGTTTACCACAGGTAGGAAAGACTCCACCCAAACAATGATGGCAACGCCTGGAGGTTATTTGGCTTGATGAGGTCATGGACCAACACAATTTGGCCACGAGCAAGTTTAGAGCAAGTGGAGTGACTGAGCTAGCCAATCAAAATGGATATTTAATATGAGCTGGGCAAGTTTTGTGCAAGTAGTATATTCCAAGATATGTTTTCTGAATAGTCAAGTGATTTAAATTTTTGTAAGACCTTTAGTTTTTTTAATGTTTATTTTTGAGAGAGAAATAGAGCACACACAAGAGTGGGGGAGGGGCAGAGAGAAAGAGGGAGACAGAGGATTCGAAGCAGGCTCTGTGGTGCTTCACAGAGAACTTGATGCAGAGCTTGAACTCAGGAACTCAGGAACTGTGAGATCATAACCTGAGCTGAAGTTAGATGCCTAACTGACTGAGGCACCCAGGTACCCCAAATTTCTATTAGACCTTTGTGACAATGATGATTTTAGGCATACTTTAAAAAAGATTTTGTTGGTTGAATATCCAACTCTTGATTTCAGCTCAGGTCATGATCCCAGTGTTGAGGGATCCAGCCCCGTGTTTGGCTCCATGGTGAGTGTGGAGCCTGCTTGAGATTCTTTCTCTCCCTCTGCCCCTCTCCCCAACTCACACATGCTCTTTTTCTAAAATAAATAAAAAACAAAAGATTTGTTTTCCAAAATGATTCCCATTGATGCCAGAAATTTGTCAGAAAGTTTTTTTAGTATTCTAGCCCTTTCAATATTATTATGCCTCTCCTCATGGCAGATTTCCTCTGCTCTTAATTATTATGAATAATCATTAACATTGAATAGTTGTGTGTTTGGGTTTTTTTTTTTTGGTAATGGGTCTTTTACGTAATAATAATGGTCAGGTTAGTGTTGTCTTTTGAAGCAGAAACTTTAAATGTGAAATCAATATAAAACAATAGCACTTAAGAACAACGGCTTTAGAAGAGTTGTTTTTGAGCAGTAATATAATATTTTAAATCAGAAAGTCAGTTTATTAATATTAATGGGAAATCAATTGTCAACCAGTCTGATATTTGTTCCTGTGACTCCGCACCTAGACAAGCATATTACCAGGAGACTGGTGCTCTGGTTCTGGGCCCGTGTGCCCTTGCACAGCTTCTTGGGCTCCCCTTTCTCTTCTCTGTCTCACAGAGGAACTGACTCCCGCAATTTGTACTCCTCAGATTAGAGGTCAGGAGGGGAAAAAAGTTGAGTTCTGCTTCCTCATCTGTCTCTGCCAGAGGTGGCTTCACTGGGAGTGCCTGTCTCCTGCCTAGTTCCAGTTTCCATGAAGTGTCCTGGCCTCCAGACTCCAGCAACAGGCTCTCTTCCCTTTGTCCCTTTAGTCAAGCAGTGTTTGTAGCTCCCTGCTATTGTCAATCCCTCGGTTTGCCTCTCCAACTCCTCCCCAGCTTCTCAGCAATTCCAACACCTGTGCAACAAGCTCTCTGCATTAAATACCCTTGTGTCCTGAATACCTTGTATTGTCTTCTGTTTTCCTGGTTGGACCTTGAATGACATAAAAGGTGGGGAATAAGATAAAGGGAAATTTGGTTGTATGATTCAAATATTTAATGTCATTTAGCTTTTTCCAGTAAAAACATGGAGCTTAAGCAATACTGTAGTATGTTCAGATACATTTTGCTTAACTCAAGGGTATCTAGAAAACACTAAAATCTTTAAAAATCTTTCTGAAATGTCTCTTTCTTTTCTCCTGCCTTAGTAAACAAGACTGAATTTTGTTTACTCTTTCTGATGCTTGAGATTCTTGTAGTGTTTCTCAGGGTATCTAGCACCGAGATATTAAAATAGAATCTACAGATAGCTGGACTAAATATAATTCATCTTCAGTTTGCAACTTTGAGGCAGTTCTTTATCAGCCTTGTGTATGTGTGTGTGTTTGTGTGTGTACATGTCTGTTTTCATGAAAATATATCTCAAAAGGATAACATATATCTAGTCTTCTGATATTTACAAATATTGAATAAAGTACACTGAGTATTTTATCTTAAATAGGGCAGCAATACCAGGTCAGTAAGGTGTTTTAAGAGCAAAATTTATTTTTCGGTGGCCAAAAACTGGGTCACTGAAAAAGATGGGCTTTGGAAAATTCATTCAGTCATTCACTGCTTTTTAAATATTTAATGATTACCTGCTATGGGCTAGGCATTGGAGCCACAGTGGTAAACATGACAGATGGTGTTCATCTCAGTAAACTTAAAATCTGGTGGAGGAGACAGACATCCATTGACAATTACATTAATGTACAGAAAGTTACAGGGATACTTACCAAGGGAACTTTACCTGGTCTTGAAGTGTAGGAAAGTAAGGAAGCGATCAGAAAAAGAAAGATAATGGAGACCAACATTGGCCAGGTTATCAGGTATGATCCAGGAACCCACTTATTCATCTGGTCATTTCGGCAAACATCTGTACGGGTCTCAGGAAGGTGATAACAATGAATAAGACTTAGTTGCCAGTAGGACTCAAGAGTGTCAGTAAAACCACCAAAGGATCATCTGATAAAGCAGGCACATCAAAAGTGGGGTAATGAGTTGGGGTTTATGTCACACCAATAAACCCCTGACTAATAGGGACTTCTCTGTATTCCCCAAACAGTTTAAACCTCATAGAGGTAAGGGGACTTGGGTGGCTCAGTCGGTTAAGTGTCTGACTTTTGATTCTGGCTCAGGTCATGACATCACAATTTGTGAGATCTAGCCCCATGCCAGGCTTTGTGCTGACAGAGAGGAGCCTTCTTGGGATTCTCTCTCTTCCTCTCTCTCTGGCCCCACCCCTCAAAATAGATAAATAAACATTAAAAGGTAAACCTTTATTGTAGCATTTAGTACTGCTCAGTCTAAGAAATTTTCTTGAAAATGTGCCATATAGTTAGGGAGAGGGAGGGAGGGGAATCATTAGAGACTCCTGAATACTGAAAACAAACTGAGGGCTGAAGGGGGAGGGGGACAGGGGAAGGGAGGTGATGGTCATGGAGGAGGGCACTAGTGGGAAGAGCACTGGGTGTTATATGGAAACCAACTTGACAATAAACTATAAATAAAAAGAAAGAACGAAAGAGAAAGAGAAAGAACAAGAAAGAAAGAAAGAAAGAAAGAAAGAAAGAAAGAAAGAAAGAAAGAAAATGTGCCATATACATATAATGGAATATTATTCAGCCTTAAAAAAGGAAATATGTGACAACCATATGCCATATGCGATACCATGGATGAACCTGGAGGACATTATGCTAAGTAGAATAAGCCAGTCACAGAAGGACAGAGATGGCATGATTCCACGTATGTGAGGTCTCTGAAATGACGAAAAACATAGAAACAGAAGGTAGAATGGTGATTGTCAGGGCCTGGGGAAGAGGGAAATGGGAAGTTACAGTTCAACAGACATAAAATTTCAGTTAGGAAAGAAGAATAAATTCTAGAGATCTGCTAAACAACATAGTACCTGTTGTGAACTGTACTGTATTGTGTACTTAAATTTGTTAAAGGGGTAGATTTCATGTTATATGCACCACATTTTAAAAAAGATAATTTCATTGAGACCACTTTTATCTTACTGATGAAAAAAAATTGAGGATCAAAAGTTAAAGGAGTCATCCAAAGTCATTGAGCTTATCAGTGGCAGAGAATAAATAGTGTAACAGTGTGGTTAGGAGTCAGTGTGTGAACTCAAGCATGTTCCTTAAGCTTCTGGGATTGTTATGAAGATTAAAACAGAAAATATTTAAATTACTTAACACAGTGTGTGGTACAGACAAATTAATTAATATTAGTTCTTCTTAACTATTAGGCCTGTCAGTCACTGTCCAGTCTCTAAAGGCTCTGTCAATACATTTTATTTGATCCCAGAGACAATGCTGGGAAAAGGAAGGTGGATGTGATCATTTCTATTTTTGAGAAAAAGCAACAGATATTAGCAATTTTTCCTATATTACACATCAGGGATTGAGCTTTGATGGAACCAGGGATTTGATGTTCTTTGCTTGAAATCTGTCGCCTCTCCTAAGCAATCAAGCTGCTCCTTATTGTACTATAAACAGTTATGAAAATATATCTTTCCCTTACTAGACTGGATTAGACTGGTTCTCTACAGGATTGTCTCTCTTACCAAGTTTTCTACTCTCTGAAGCCAGAGACTAAGTTTTATTCATCTGGGGTGTCCTTATACTACCTAGTGCAGAAGCGTGGAATATAACAGGTGTTCCACAAATACCTATTGAATGAAACTGAGAGGCAAACAGAGACAGACAGAATGGGAAATGCAAGGAAGCTGGTCCCACGAGGGTCTGAAGCTAGCACACTTCAATTTGCTGTGACAGACAAATGGATACGAAGACACTATAGCTCCTGTCTTTGAGTAATACCCCAAATTTTGGGCAAAATGGATTCCCTCTAGAAGGTGCTGGGCCCCTTGTGAGCTGGTGGGAGTTGTTTGTTTAAGATTCTTCAGGTTTATTTTAATTTTGGCTTTTCTCTTGTTTGGCCCGATGTGCTCCTCACATTGAATCTGGAAATCTGGGAAGGGGAGTCCATGGCCTGGATATAAAATTTTCTCTTGTGCTCATTTAGAAGCTGTTGCTATATGATTCTATTTTCCTATTCCTGGACCTGTGCACTCATCCCCATTTTCATGCCTTAAAAATCTCACGTGGCTGGCACTTACAGAGTGCTGCCCGCCCCTCTGTGGGGATGGGATGCGGATGTTGCTAAGGTGCAAGCTCCAAACTTAGTTCTTCCCCTTGCTTTTAAGTGATGCCTATGCTTGGGCACATGGAATACTCTCTGGCTTTGCCCACCCATGAGTGGTATTGCTAATCAAATCCAGGAGTGACCAGGAGACAACTTTCCTGGAAACAGAAGAGTTTTCTTCAGTCACTAGTGCAAAAATCATGGGCCCCAGCACTGTTATGGCTACACAGCCCCTTTTCCTTGTGATGTTAATAGCACCTAATTTTGGAAGTCACACGTTATGCATGTTGACAGAGCCATTTGTGAAAAGCCAGCAAAGGTAATATCTGTACAAATGTACCACAGGGCCTTTAGCCTGAAGCTTTCAAATGATGTCTGTAGGAGATCTTATACAATGGTAAGTTTATATTTCAATCATATGGCGCTAAATTATAATGGGTAGCTAGTTAAAGATGTTCTGGATTTCCTCTGAGAGATGAGGAGAGAGAGAAAGAGTGTGAGTGGATGTATATGTGTTTATTTGTACATATGTGTGCACCTAGATGTTTTCATGGGAGCTAATTTGGCATTGGTATGTCTGAAAATATACTCCTTGGGCCAGCAAAGCAATTTCTAACTGGTAATATTACTTTCCCAGTAATACAACACTTTTAATTTTAGATTAAATTTTTTTAGATTGTAATAAAATACAGTAACTATGAAAAATTTTACCCTTAAAAATCAAATCCAAAGAAAATGAGTCTAGTTATTAGCAATGTATTGCAATAAAGGAAGAGATTATTTCACGTATATGGAAATAGAGATGTTTGCTGTGTGTTAGGGAAATGAGAGAAGTCTGTTTCTTTTTAAATGTTTCATTCCATTTGATAAACAATATCAGAATGGCCTGGCAGCAAGATCATTTGCATATTGACAACCCTTGCTAATGCCGCCTTCACTCTGCTGTCATGCATAATCACATATTCGAATGACTTCTTTGAATAGACCTATTTCTGAGAACATAATTACAGTATATTATATTGTGGTAATTACTGCATTCTTTGAGAGCATCTCACATGATATATCCTTTGACTTGTTTAGTTTTAAGACATTCTTTTTCATGCTTCCACGTGGAAAATGCCTAAACCAGGGCTTTTGTCCAAACGCAAAAAGGGCTCCTTCTGGTTGATAAAAATTTCTCAATCTGACCATGCAAGTCGCAGTCTGTAAAACAGCAAGCTTTTTCCTCTTGCTCATTTTGCCTCTGTTCTTCTTTATTGTTGTTCAGATGATAATGATAATTTGTGAACTACTCATGATGAGGAAATTCATGGATTCTATGGAAAAATGAACCCCGAAAAATTTGAGAACAAGAAGCGCTGTGGTGACTCCTTTCTGAAATCTCTCCAGTCTTTCCACTTCAATTCTTACCCCTTGTTGCAGTTTGACCTTGAATAGCTCATAATTGCAGATTATAGCGCTGATCAAGTAAGAATGAAGAATGATATGAGGAAGCCAAAAGTTCCTTCTTTCCCTCAGTTCAGCAGATGGAAACCCCTAGTAAAGAAGAATGAAGAATTAATAAAAGACAAAACTGTAGTAACAGTAGGCAAATGTTTAGGAGTATTTTGTGTGGGGCTCCTTTTAAAAAACATCCTTGCTTTTTCAACTCCCCCACTGTCTTCCATGTTTGGTATTTTTCTGACTCCTGGATAGAATTCTTGCTTAGTTCAAATTGACTCAAATACTGGCTGTGAATCTTAGACACTCCAGCCCTCCCTGTGCCCCTACCCACTCCACCCCATGCTTCATTGTTTTTATTCATTCCAGCTTGATTTATTTTTGCCACCTGACTCCTGCCTGGCATCACTTGTCACTTATCTTTATCTGCTCATGCCTAAGCACATTTTGCGAGTGTGATCTAGTGGAAAGACCGTGAGCTTTGGGATTTGAAATACCAGCGACTAGTTACTAGCTGTGTGACCTGGAATATGTAAGTTCTTTGAGCTTCAGTTTCATTTTCATTAACTATAAAAAACAATATTAATACTTTCATATTAGGATAGAAGTGAAGAATGCATAAGTTAACAGTATACAGCTTTTAGGATAGTGGCTGGTACCCAGCACAAGCTCTATGCCTATATACTTCCTTTCTCCTGACACCTACTCCCAGAGACATGTCTGCTTCCTCCCGCGCTGGTCAAGCTCGCTGACTTTCCAGACACTAGAGACCTGTTCCTGACCAGTTTGACTCTTTCCCTTTCCCAGCCTTCTCCCTGATGACTGTGGGCTTGTCGGTTATGACATTATAACAAGGATGATCACAGCCTCCTATCCACACCCTTCAAATTGTCCTCTCCTTCCACACTTTTTCCTAACACCTGTCTGTCTGTTATTGGTTACACATCTATCCTGTCTACTGTTATCACTCTTGACAGAACACCAAGGAGGAAAGGAAAGAATCTATAAAGATATAAGCTGAGGCTTCTTGGGACTCACTAAAATAAGTTAGGTCTTCAAAAATGGCATCATCTTAAATTTAACAGCAACACCATTTTAGCTTTGCATCTTGTACTCTTTCTTTCCTTATTTACACAATCCCCGTTAGTGATGCCTTTTCTCTCTTGTTTCACCACCATACCAGGAAATCAGTTGTATTCAATTTCTTTTAATTCTTTGAAATATCCATTGTCAAAACTTTCTGGTTTTTCTTCTACGGCCTCACTTGCACCAATTTTGCCATAATATGTAATTAAAACTCTGATGCTGTTTTAAATAGATAATTTTGACTTTTTCCTATTTACTGAGTGAGTATCGTCAAAGAAGGGCCATGGTCAATTTTCCTGCCAGTGCCATTCATGTTCCTATGACTCCTTTCATTGGGGATTTAACTTCTATAGTTCTCAGACTTGAAGATTCTAAGAAGGGTGTTCGAAACAAGCTTAGCATCTTTAAATAATTGACATGACATTCTTGCTAAGTGGTCACCTGGCCCAGCTTGAACAATCCCAGTTATTATATAATAGGTGAATCTCAAGGCACCAACCTACTCCATACGTTGATTATTAGAAAGCCAAACCAAACCGTATTACCCATTTACTTCTTCCTGGATCTTAAATTTGTCTCTTGGAGTCATGTGCAACAAAGTTGGTTTCTCTACTTCTAAACCCTTTATGCATTTGAAAGCAGCTGTACTGTTTCCCCATATACTTTCCCCACCCCCAACATTTCCTTATCAGGATAAATATTTCCATTCACTCCAGTCATCTGTAAAACAAATGTTTGTTAACACATGTTTATCACATCCACCCATAAAGTTAAGAGCTTGTCTTTCTTCATGCCACAGAAATAATAGTCATTAAAATCATCTCCAATAGATGCCATATGTTAAAAACAAACAACAAAAGAAACATATTTTAATAAATGTTATGTAACAAAATGTTCATATGAAATGATAGCTTTTCACACCCATCTATGTTGTCTTAAACATGTAATGTTGACATATAAGAACAGTCAACCATAAATATATATGGATGTGGGGGTGAATGGTATGATTTTAAGAAATTACTAATGTGTCTACCTTTTAGAGTCCATGACCTTTGGCCCAATCAACCTGAGACAGCCATCTATCTGCCTGACAGGGGAAGAGAATTTATTATAAAAATGATGAAGAGAAAACCAGAACTATATATAATTTCCGGTGTAAAAAGCAGAGGTTAGGCAAAATAAAAGCATTATAAGCCAGACTGATTCTGAGAGTTGGTTTCCCAAATATCTTTGTGTTTTGCCCTCTAACATATCAGGTACTAAACCCAGAGGATCTGATAGCAGAGAAAATACCCTTCCATCCATGACAACAAAGACCTGCTCTGGACAGAGATGAAATGTAGGAGAAAGAAAAGCAAAGGCTATGTCTTTCCCAGGCCTAGAGGAGGGTAGTGGGAAGGGGACAGAGAGGAGGAGCAGGAAGGAGCATGTTGGCCAGATGTGTGCCTCCACTTCCTCCCTCTGGACTGTGGGTAGATGCAGGACTCCGGTTGTGAGGGAGGTAAAAGGAGGAGGCTGTGGGTCCTGACTCCTTTCTGAGGCTCACAAAGACAGATATCCAACTCTTTCTGCACTGAATACACCTTCATTCCTCTAGTTTTGCAGTGTTGTCAGGAGCCAGAGCCCAAGGGTTTGCTTTCCTGAGCTTCCCAAGGTGATTGGGATCTTAGCTTTGGAGTTGGCCTTGAGTCTGCTGAGGCATGGGGATGTCTCAGCAGCAGAGACTGGCCAGGAACCTTAGTGTTTGGGGTCAACAGGTGCCAAAGCGAGACTGAATTGGCCAGAGAGTAAACTGGCTGTAAACAAATGGGAGAACAAGACCAGTTAGAGACTCGAACCATGAATGCCAAGACAGACAGCAGCCAGATGGACAAGACAACATCATCTAGGAGACCAGAACACCATGCTCAAGGTCTCTGTGTCTCTCCATTACACACTCCCTTCCTTGCCTTCCTTCCATACACCCAACTGCCTTCTTTCAGAGCTGAGTAGGAGAAGGCAGAGGAAAACTGAGAGACTGAGATTTCTTCCTACTCTTAAGGAGACTATTGCCTTAAGAGATTAGTTAAATAATCGAATTAGACTAGGCTCAAACTGGGTTAGAGATGTATTTAAAATTTTCCCCCAGCCAGAGGATGGGGGCTCATGTGTAAAACTATAAACAACAACAACAAAACATTTTCTCTGTATGCCCAAGTGGTGTACATTAAAATTTTTGACCACCGTTTTGTATCAACTATCCCTCAAACACCTCTAATCATATCTGAAAGGGGGAGCGAAATTGCCATCGCTGATTTATTACCTTAAGTTCACTGATGCCTGAAGTTAATCTCAACTTTCTATTCATGCAGGGGTTTATTTGCACACAGTGTGTTACATTAATTTTTCAGCACAGTTTTTATGTATTTTTATTAAAGTATACTTTTCTTTTGACATTTTAAAAGCCTTGTTGGTATTGCAGTAGCCGATGCATGCATTCACTGGTTTGATTCATGCCCACTTCTTGCCTTACTGTTTGTGTTTATGTTCAGTGAGAGCCGAGCAGAAAGTCCTGTTTATCCTTTGCTGTTCATTCAATATCAATCTAGGTTTTTGCATATTCCCTGGGTGCATTATTCTTTATATGCCAAAGAGCTGGGGGTCCTGATAAAGTCAGCAATTTCCGTGAAAACAATTTTTAGTATTTTACTACTGATAGCAGAGTTAAGGTAAACTAGCTGTTTTTCTTTAGGATTCTAATTTCAGGTGCTTGTTATGTTCAGAGAGATTTGGATTTGTTGAGATTAAATTTTTTTTTTGAGATTTCATTTTCCTATTAGAGTTATAAGAAGTTACATTACCCATGACTATGCTGTTTATTTATTTTTTGGGAAAGCCTAGGGATTATCTCATGGGGTCAAAACGCTCCTGAAATTTTTTTTTTTTTTTAAAGGTGTATAATGTGATGATTTAATATATGCATACAGTGTGATAGGATAACCACAATTAAGTTAACTAACACATCCAGCACCCAGCACCTCACATAGTTACCATTGTGTGTGTGTGTGTGTGTGTGTGTGTGTGTGGTGAGAACACTTAAAATCTAATCTCTTTTTTAACTAGAAAAAAAATTCCCAATATTTATTGAGCACCTACTCCATATTAGTCATGTTGCATAGTGACTTCCGTTTAACTTTCTTAAGTGTACTCTGTCCCATAGAAGTCTCAGGTAAGGGAGCCTGAATTGAATGAATGGGTTAATATATTGTCTTATTTTACCAAGGGGCTCCTGGAGACTGCCTAAACTTAGAGGAATGTCTCTAAGGCCAGGTTTTCTGGGACTGAAGAAGGGCTGGGAAGAAACATTTGGGAAGGAAGGCTTTTCAGTGCTTCTTAAATCATAGGGACGCCTGCCCTACCCTGGAGCAGAGCTAAAGCAGCAGTGAAGGAGCAATGTAACCACACAGAATGGACGCACTGAAACCAGGTGAGTCTTAGTTCAGTCATGTTCTAGTGCCTGTGCGCTCTTGGGTAAGTTACATAACCTTTCAAGGTCTTACTTTCACTCATCTCTAAATTGGAGACACCATGCAAATGGACCTGCCTATCTTGTAGAGTTGTGCAAATAAATGAAGCTGTGTATGAGAGAGCCTTTTGTACACTATAAAATGTGGTGTTTGTCCTTGTAACATTTTCTTCTTGGTACAAGTAAGTAAGTAAGGGCAGGGAGGGGAGCAGAGTTAGGAATGGCTGGGTAGGAGGAGTGGTGCTGGTAGGGATCCTAGTTTGGGGAGAAAGGAACTTATTCTTTCTAGACCCTGCTCCTACCAGATGAGTATCTCATGGTACTTTTCATAACCTTCCCCTCACCAAGTCACTCTGCATTTGGGAAACTATTCTCCTTCTTTCTCTCTGACTTACTCTGTTCTGGTATGTAGAAAACCATACATTTGGCGTTTGGTCCATATGGAGTAAGTTAGATGGGGACTGAGCAAATTCTCAGGGCATTGGAGGTGATCTACTTCCTGCTGGTTCACCTTCTAAAGAAGTACTGGCTGTTGTCAGAGGGAAGTCCCATCAGAAACCCAGTAGTTTCTAGTGTTCTAGTGCCTGTGCACTAGTAGGAAAATCAGTTATTTGTTACACTCACACTCACTTGAGTAGCAAGCAACCAGAAGCATGGATACGATGATTAACTTGTCCTGTGCAGCTTCTGGTTGCTCAACTATGCCTTTCTGAGTAGCCTTTTATTTTAGCAATTCCTCCATCCTCCAATATCTCCAATATATCCATTTTCATTACCCCTTTTCCTTCTCTTCCCATTTCATTCCTCAAATTCCCTTCGCAGTCTGGGAGAACATTGTGGAGACTCAAAGGTAAGTCTCACTCTCTCTAATCTTCACTTTTTTCAAAAGTTTGGTCTCAGTCCCAAGTTCTTTCTGGTTTCAATTTGGAACTCAAAGCCAAAGTCTGCCGGCTCATTCATACCTTTTGCCTTGATGCTTCTTTTCTGAGGCAACCATTGCAATTGACTGTATGTATATGTCGTCTCAAATGCACATGTTGAAATTCTAACCCCTAATGCAACCGTGTTAGGAAGTGAGGCCTTAAGGAGATGGTTAGGTCATGAGGGTGCAGCTCCCATAATAAGATTAGTGTCCTTATAACAGAGACCCTAGAGAGCTCCCTGGCCCCCTTCTACGACGTGAGGGATGGTGAAAAGATGGCCATCTGTCAACCAAAAAGCAGACTCTCCCCAGACACTGAATCCTCTGGTACCTTTATCTTGGGCTTCCTAGCCTTCAGAGCTGTGAAAAACAGATTTCTGTTGTTTATAAGCCTCTCAGTCTATGGTTTTCTATTATAACAGCCCGGACAGATGAAGACAAAGCATACAGTGGAAAGCAGCCTCCCTGCCTGCAAGCATGTGGGGTGTAGCAAAGTTTGAAGGTCAAATAAGGGAATACACTTGGGAAGATATGTTAATATTTTTTAAAAAATGATCCTGTTATGTACATATTTGGATTGTTTACTGTGGCAGACTGGAAGATGTCAGAATAAATTTATGTTAACTGTCTCTCCTCTTCTAAAAGAGGTTTTTATTATGTGCATCAGAGGCAGAACCCAGTCCTTGGCTGTGTCTAAGGTCTGGATTTAAACAAAAATGGGAAAAAAATGTGCCCAATGAAAAATCATAAACTTGGTGTAAAGATGATGCCTCTTTTGGGGTTAAGTAGTCTAGAAGATTTTGTTTTGAATTTGTATAAAGGAACCCATCTTTCTAGGCCATTCTGGGCACAATCTGCCATGGCATAACCCAGGTAGGGACAAAAAGACGTTTTATTTATTGATTCTCATAGAATTACAATACTTGTTAGTTCAGCTTTGACTTTGGTACCTTGATTTAGTACTCTGTTTTGGTCTTAGCATGAATAGAAATTAATTTTAAAAAATCCTAAAAATAAAACAAATCCAAATTCCCTAAAAATCTATGTTATTTTACTTGCAAAAATAGTTCAACATCTTGAGTTTGATTTCAGCCTCTGTTTCTACATATTTTATCAGATTTCTTCTCATTATCAATTTCACACTGCAGAATAGCGTGGGGCTGACAATAACAGAGAGGAGAACAGAGATAATTAAAGTAAATTTCTCAACTATACTTAGAAATTAGGGCAAAAAACATGTGAATAAAAATAGGATGCAAAATGTCTGATGTTTGAAACCCAGCCTTTTGTAGTTCAGGGACTGTTAGCCATGTTAGTGCTGGTAAACACTGAAGGAAAAACATTTTATTCAAGAGCTTAAAAGAAAATTTCAATATATTTTAACACAAATTTTCTTTCCTATAAATTAAGGCTAAATATATACTGACTTTACATAGACCCGGGGATCAAAATGGTTTTTGAACTGGACAAACACACATATTAATAATTGTTGCATTCTTCCCCTCCTTCCACCAATTTCCAGCTCATTCTCTGAAGTTTTTTCATGGATTCTGCCTTCAGTCTTGAGATTAGCTTTTGTTCTAATGCTTTTTAAACATCTACTACCTTTTTTCAAAAAGTCTTTTCTAGAACGCTTGAAGTTGCCCACATTTGCATAATCTGGTTTTCCAATGGGGTTTCTATTTCTCTTCTTTCTGTCTAAGTGCATGTCATAGCATAAGGAAAAATCATGGCTTATTGTTAGAATTTCTTGTAAAATTCATGAAATGTGTCCTGTGCCAAATTTGAGAAATATTAGAATCATTTGAAATCATTCTATCCTTGATCCTTGACATTTTATCAGCAACATTCTTTCAAAAGTGACCCCATTTTTTGTAGGTCTAACATGATAAGAACAATCCTCTGTAGGATGAGGTTGATTTGTCTAGGGACAGGAAAATCAGCACCCAGCACATAATAGGGGCTCAGTAACCATTTGTTGTATGAATTAAAAGAATGACTGTGGCCATACTTCTTTCCTCTGAAGACAAAGCCCAGTCTCACCTCTAAGTTTACACTGTAATACATCAGCTCAAAAATGGCATCCTTTACTTCAAAGCTCTACATTAGTAACCTTAAATGCATTTTCATAGCACAGTTTATAGTTTAAGCTTTCTATAATTACATTTCCTATTTTATTCTTTTTCAATGTGCTTTTTAAAAGGTTTCTTCTGCCCATAGTGCATTTAGATTCCTCTTTTTGTCCCCAAACAATACCAAACTATCTGGGGACTTAGTTCGTTCAGAAAGAAATGTGGAATTGAAGGATACAACTTTGCTTCCTTGATGTGGTAAGGAGAGAGGTGTGACTGGTTGGTGTTACCTAATGCCTTTGTGAGTCAGCAGACTCACAGTGTCATCTTGAAGATGAAGCCAGAATGACAGAACATCACCAAGGCTAGGAAAGTGTTAGCTAGCAGAGATCAATGGCTACTTCATGAGCTGTGCAGAGCTGCAGGCATGAGAGCTGTTACCATGTCACAGGAAATTCTATTTCCTTCCAGGACCCTTTCACAGTAATTCAAGTAAGTTCAACCCAAATGGAATTCATTGCTATTATAACTTGGGTCTGAGAGAAAGGTCCATCCAGATTCCATTTTGCTAAATCAGGTTATAAAGATGTTACGAGGGCTTCACCTGTTTGTCTCTGCTCAACTTTATTCTGCATGGAGTTTTGTGGCACATAGTAGGCAAGATGACGAGGAGATAAAATCTTTGGACTCTAATCCTTTAGCAACTGAGAAAAGAAGATTTCCTCCCAAAGTTCATATAGCTATCCACAGAGATGAATTACTGATCTCATTTTGCATATTGCCACTCCTAAGGCCATGGGAAGCCAGGAAGCTGTGATGGGAAGCTTCTCCAGGACATCATGGAATGGGGATGAATGGATGTGATGCTGGAGGATAAAAACAATATGCTCAGAAAACCTAATTTTAGTATCTCCAGAACAGAGCTAAGATCTATCTCATAGTGTTGTTAGTAGGAGTGAATGATAGAATGTAGACTTCTTGGCATTTGATTGGCATTCCACAAATGATAACCATATTATTATTTGAGCTGTGTTACCTGTACAAGCTTCCTTCATCACTGAATTGTGATCTTTATCTTTATAATCCCATATTAAAATTATGTTACCTAAGCTTACTCTCCATTGTCAGGGAAGAAATGGTGGGAGCAAGTAATAATTTTCAGTTTCAAAATATCGAATATTTTAATTGTCTATTACTTTATGATCTTAAAAAACTTTTATGTGCATTATCATTTGAAATCTAATTGTTAACCTTGGGAGCTAGGCAGGATTATCGTCACTACTTCCTAAAGAAAGAAATTTTGATTTAGAGAAATTAAAAGTCTTGTCCAATACCACACAGTTGGTATGTAGCAAACTCAAGACTCAAGATGAGGTCTTCTGACTTGAAATCTTGAAATCTTGTGTTCTTTCTAGCATATTATGTAATTATCAATTTACTTGTAGAAGGTATTAATTTTTTTTGTGGAATCAGGGACGTTTTGCAATCACTTTTTCTAAAAATCAAGCAATATAAGAAACATTTTACAGAATATGAGGAATATGACATTATAAAGAGTTTTGATTTTTAAGAAAAGTTTATTTATTTATTTTGAGAGAAAGAGAGTGAGAGAGAGAGAGAATTCCAAGCAGGCTCTGCGCTGTCAAAGGGAGCCCAACACCACACTCGATCCCACAAACTGTGAGATCATGACCTGAGGCAAAATCAAGAGTCAGATATTTAACCAACTTAGACACCCAGGAGCCCTAAGAATTTTGATTTTGACAACTGGAGTGTTTTAAACTAACATTATGAAAATGGCCATGTTAGTAAGTAGGTAGGAAGGTAAAGAAGATAAAATTCACTTTTCCCTCTGTTTTGCTGATCTGCAGAAGAGACACTGATTGAAGATCAAACCTCCCAATATTTAGGTCTTTTCCAGGAGTTACATTTTACAACGATTATGTTTTCGAGGCTGTGAGCATCATGCCATTGGAGGTGTTTATAAAAGGTCAGAAAACCACTTATTCATGATTGGCATGGATGTATTTTTGTTGTTTAGGAAGAGTAACAATATCAGTAGTTTCCAAACTGGGGCTCTCAATGGTACACAGGCTTGGACCTTTCGCTGGAGTCAGGGGGGTGGGTCACTGAACCCTAACCTGTGAATTGCTTTTAAGGATTCCTTTAATTCTAAGTTTATGGTTCTCTCTTTATGTATTTGCCATTAATCCATTTTTGAGGACAAATAATATTGTTAATAAAGCACATACTCAATGATTTTCAAACCATCAAGTTTTTTGACGTAGTGAGTAATCACGGAGAGAATCTAGACCTGATTTTTCTCATCAAATGAATATCATAATGCGTATTTTAATAACCTGATATTTAGGGGGAAATGCTTTATTCTTCCAGCTACTGTTCACTGTATAATAATCACCTCTTATTTCAAGACTTGGTGCTTTATTTAATTTTGATATGCCCTGGTATGGGGGTTTTAGGACACTATCAAACACTCATACTTTGCTCTAGGGCGTCTTAAATTACCTGTCTGTAAATCTCAATGTGTAGCTGCATTCAGTTTCCATGGCAACATGCTTGATGCCAGTATATATTTAAGCATATTTAGGTCACTTGAAAGCCAAAAGATGTGTCTAAATCCAATAAATAAATAAATAAGTGCAAAGTGGATGTTAGAGTATTATTATTTATTTATTGTTAGTGTATAGAATATAAGAGAAAAAAATCTGTTGACAGCAGGCTTTAAGATGTCTGCAGAGGTCAGAGCTCAGGTTTACAAGCTTAGAGTGAGACAGTAGATTTTTGATCTCTGGGATAAATAATAAGTGAGTTGGCTACTGCTAGAATGAGAAAAACTCTAGTTGACTGTGACATATTGAGTTTATCAGACTCTGTGACGAGTTATGTTCAATAAACCAAAGGCAGAAGCATGAAGAACAGGCTGGGCTCTGCTAGTTGAGGCTTTGGAGACCATAGGAGGCAAGGTCTCTATTTCCACCATGAAACTTGATAATGGAACATTACATAATGAATGTCTTATGCGACACCAAGTGGGTGTGGGTGGGCAGGGGATACATCTAGAGCTGCAGTCACTGCAGATATTGAGAGGAAAGTCACATCTAGAATACCCCTTTACACACATGGACTCTTTTTATTCTTCCAGCAGTATCCCTACTTACGATAAATGTTTACGATAAATGTAGATCAGTGATTTTTGACAAATGCATCTACTTATGAACACCTCACCTCAAACAAAACATAGAACATTTCCATTGTTCCATAAAATTCACTTGTGCCCCTTTCCAGTAAGTTTCCTTCTTCAGAGGGCGTAGATTAGTTTTGCCTCTTCTAGAACTTCATGTAAATGAAATCATGCAGAGTTTATTCTTTAGATACAGCTCCTTTATCTCAGCAAGAAGTTTTGAGATTAATCTCTGTTCTTCTGTGTGTGACTAGATTGTTCTACTTAACTGCTGAATAGTACTTCATTTTATGGATATACCAAAATTTGATTATTTGTTCTTTGGGTTATTTACAATTTGGGACTAACATTAATCAGGCTGCTGAGGAGCACTCATGTGCCAATATTTGTGTGGAAATGTGATTTTTGTTTTTTCTTTCATCCAAGTGACGTTGCCAGGCAATAGCAATTTTATAGCATAAACATATATGTTTCACTTCCTAAGACACTGCCAAAATAATTTTTGTAAGTTTTCCAAAATGATTGTACCATTTTAGACTTTCAACAGCAATATTTAGGAGTTCTGAATGCTTCAGATCCTCATCAGTATGAGGTGTGTCATTCTTTTTAAATTTAGGCACAGTAGTGAGTGTCCAGTGATGTCTTTGTGATTTTCATTTGCATTTTTCTGATGACTGATAATGTTGAGCACTTTTTTTGTGTGTGTACTTACTGGTCATTTGTATATTTTCCTTTATTAACTATCTGTGCAAGTCTTTTCTCAGTTTTTATTGGCTTATTTGCCATTTTTTATGATAGGAGTTCTTTATGTATTATGCATACAGAGCCCTTCTTTAGATATATGTGTTGTACATATTTTATTCCAGTCTGTGCTTCAGCTATTCGTTTTTCTTGACTGGGTTTTTTGATGAGCAGATATTTTAGTTTTGAAGAAATCCAATTTATTGATTTTCGGGTTTGTTTGTCCTACTTAAGAAAACTTTGTTGTCTTTCAATGTGTGAAGACATTCTCTCATGTTTTCTTCTAGAAAAGCACTTTCCAATAGAATTTCTATTTGTCCTATCCAATATTGTAGCCTTTAGCTATCTATATTGGTGGTTCAGCATTTGCATTATGACTAGTGTGAATGAGAAATAAAATTTTAAGTTAAATTTTAATCAATTTAAATTAAAGTTTGCATGGTCACATGTGATTAGTAGCTGTTATATTGGACAACATAGTTCTAAAAGCTTTATAGTTTAAAATTTTCCATTTGTATCTAGACTCCATCTTAAAGTATTGCATTATTAATTTTATTATGTGAAATAGTAGTAGAAATTCACTTTTCTTTTTATTTGTTTATCCAGTTGTTCTGGTACCATTAAATTGTATGATCAAAACCAATTAGCTGTGTATGTATTAGTCTATTTCTGGACACTCTATTCTGTTCCATTGATATATTTGTCTATCTTTATAGTCAAATACAGCATTGACTTGATTAGTGTAAGTTTATTTCTCTGTCTTAGAATCAAACAGTGTAACTCCACTGAATTGTTTTTTAAGGTTGTTTTGGATTTTCTAGTCCTTTGCAATTTTATATAAATTTTAGAATCATTTCCTCAGTTCCTATTAAAAAAGGCCTTTTGGAATTTTGATTGGGAAATTTTCATCCATAGAAATGGATTCACTTAATCATTTCTTAAATTTTTTTTTTTTTATGTTTGAGAGAGAGAGAGAAAGACAATGTGTGCACAAGTGGGGGAGAGGCAGAGAGGGAGAGAGAGAGAATCCAAACCAAGCTCCATGCTGTCAGCACAGAGCCCGATGTGGGGCTGGATCCCAGAAACTGTGAGATCATGAACTGAGCCTAAATCAAGAATTGGAAACTCAACTGACTGAGCCACTGGGCACCCTTTTAGACACTGATTTTAAGAAAAATTAGGGGTGCCTGTGTGGCTCAGTCAGTTAAGCATCTGACTTTTGATTTCAGCTCAGGTCATGATCTCATCATCATGGGATTGAGCCCCATGTCAGGCCACATGCTAACTGTGAGGCCTGCTTAAGATTCTCCCTCTCTCTCTCTCGCTCTCTCTCTCTTTCTCTCTTTCTCCTCCCTCCTCCTCTCCCTCATTCACATGTGTACTCTCTCTCAAAGAAAATTGAAAAGTATTTTTTAATGTTTATTTATTTTTGAGAAAGAGAGAGAGGGAGAGACAGCACATGAGTGGAGGGGGGCAGAGAGAGAGAGGGAGAACACATAATCTGAAGCAGGCTCCAAGCTTGAGCTGCCATCATAGAGCCAGATGCACGGCTTGAACTCGTGAACCCCGAGATCATGACCTGAGCCAAGGTCAGATGCTCAACTGATGGAGCCACCCAGTCTTCCCTCTCAAAAAAAATTTTTTTAAAAATTGTAAGAACTCTCTTTTTATAGCATCCATTTAAATTGCTCAGTTCATCATTTTGTAATCAAGGGAGTATTAAGTATATATATATATATATATATGTAAATATATCAAAATGTCAGTTATTATTATTCTTATGATATCTATAATTTAACCCCACATCCATCTCCTATTCCTTATAGTGGCATAATTTCATGTCCTATTACACAAAAACAATTTGGGCTGTACTCATGGTATTTTAGTTTCTCCTATACCTTCATTCCACCATACATAACTACCTCTACTTTTTTATAAAGATTTATTTTTATGTTTTTTATTTATTTTTTTAGAAAGAGAGCATGCAAATAGGAGAGGCACAGAGAAAGAGGGGGACAGAGGATCTGAAGCTGGCTCTGCACTGACAGGCTGACAGCAGCAAGTCTGATGTGGGGCTTGAACTCACGAAACACGAGATCATGACCTGAGCTGAAGTCGGTTGGTCAACTGACTGAGCCACCCAGGTGCCCCTATAACTACCTTTATTTTGACCATTTCTTTCCTGAGTTGATGAAGAAATTGTCTATCCTTTCTTCTTCTTACTAACTTCTACAGAATACACTACACACAACACACATACACACACACACACACACACACACACACACATTAGATTTCATCAACATTTAAAACCCTTTCTTTTTAAAATACCCTGTTAAAAATAACAATTAATAACACTGTTAAAAATAAAAAGGCAAATCTCTGTGAAATAAAGCATATCTAGAACACAGACATATCTAGAATATACAAAGAACACTTAGCTGCTCACTAATAATAGGACAAACGTCCTAGTAAACAAAAGGATTTGATAAATAAAGAGAAAAAAGATTTGAACAGTCACTTTACTATAGAATATATATATATATATATATATATATGACAAATGTGGCGTACATAATATATATATTCTATGGTCTGTATACATATATATTCTATGATATATATAAAATAAATATTTAAAAATGCTCAACAAATTTAGGCATTAGGGAAATGCAAATTAAAGCCTTAAGAAATAACACTACACATGATTAGAATATCTAAGATGAAAAAGATTAACAATAGCGAGTGTTGAGGAGGATGTGGATCAATTGGAACCCTCATGCATGTAAAATGACACGACCACCCGAGGAAACAGGTTGGCAGTTTCTTAGGAAGTCAAGCACACATTCATCCATTCCACTCCTATGTATTTACCCCAGAGAAATCATGTACTCATTCGAAGACTTGTACATGACTAATTCAGAACAGTTTTATTTGTAATAGACAGAAAGTAGAAACAACCTCAATGTCCATCAATATGTAAATGGATAAACACATTATATATAGTATGTTCATACATTTCCCACTAGTGATTTCATGGCCTAAAACTTAAAAAAAACCAATACAGATTTATATGACTTGGTCATAACAAAGCCAAAGGTGACAGCTTAAGTTTGGGATGTTTCTCTTGCAGCTGACCTGATGTGCTCCTGCAGCCTGGGACACTCTTATGCTCTGAGATCCTGTTTTTGGCATCTCCCTTGGCAATGTCCCCACTTCTTGATCCCATAACAAAGATTATTATTGCCTGCTTTGGATCACTGCTTTAGAGCCCACTTATTAAATTGAGTAACTGACAAAAACTGTATCCTATATGTATTTGCTTCCATTTCTCTAACTACAAGAATAAATAGATAAATGCGTGAACACTTCTAGAAAAGATACCCCAAGTGTTTTAAAGGTGAGCGTGTGGCTGTGTATAACTGCACTGCCCCTTCTCGCCTGCTTAGATACAGTAGGTTTGACTCAAAGTTTGTAAGAAAGACACGGGTTGAACTTTAAACAAAGTATTTTCTAGAGTATAAGAGATTGTTTCCTTGAAACAGGACAATATCTTGTGAAGGTCAGAGTAATAAAGAATTCTGAAACACAAGAGTGGCTTTGCATAAAATCCAAGGTGATAAATGTCATTAAAAAGCCAACTTGTTCTTCCAGGCTGGCCCTGTGGCCTGTGTTTTATCAACATACCCTATGGAACCAAGGGCTCTAGTTCTTTTCCAGGGGTATGGTGGCTAACTGCTATCATTTGGCTTAATAAGTTGATTTCTAACCTATTGAGACACATACTGTTCTGAGAGTCTGATGAAAATGAGGGAGCCTCTGTTTAGCAAAAGATTTTTCTAGGTACACCCACAATTTTATATGTAATATCAGGGACTTTGTTGTTCTACAAACCATCATGGTAGGAACTCTGTACCAAATATTAACAGGATAATAACTTATTAGGATAATCAGGAACATTTAGGAGAATTTATTAGCAAAGTGTATTATATTGCAATAACTGATGAAACAAATTACACAGACTTGGTGCCTAAAAAGAAGAAGAATATATTCTCATAGTTTTCAAGGTCAGAGGTCCAAATCAGTATCCATGGACTGAAATGAAGCCTACTTTCTCTCTGTAGGCTCTAAGGGAGAATTTGTTCCTTGTCTTCTCCAAGATGACCGCTGGCATTCCTTGGCTTGTGGGTGTGTCACTGCAATTTCTGCCTCCATGGTCACATGGCTTCCTATTCTTCTGTCTAAGGACATGTAGGATGACATTTAGGCCCACCTGGGTAATCCAGGATAATCTTTCCATCCCAAGATCCTTAACTTAATCACATTTGCAGTCACTTTTTCCTTATAACATTTACTGGTTTCAGGGATATCTTTGGGTAGCCATTATTCAGGCTACTACACAAAGGAACTACCATAAAATCTTGGTTTATGAGGATAATTCATTTCGGAAACATGCTCGTAATTCAAAGCACTTGTATATAATTTAAAAAAATTTTAATGTTTATTTATTTTTTAGAGAGACAGAGCATGAGTGATAGAATGGCAGAGAGAGGGACACACAGAATCTGAAGCAGGATCCAGGCTCTGAATTGTCTGCACAGAGCCCAACATGGGGCTCAAACCCACAAACCATGAGACCATGACCTGAGACAAAGTCAGATGCCCAGCCAACTAAGCCACCCAGGCAGCCACTTGTATATCAAAGCAAATTTCTGAATAAGAAATAATGGAAACTCAGATGATTCATTCCACAACCCAAAAATATTTATATAGAAATGACTACAATACTGTAATATGAGGGGAGCCTGGGTGGCTCCGTTGGTTAAGTGTCTGACTTTGGCTCAGGTCATGATCTCACGGTTCATGAGTTAGAGCCCCATGTCAGGCTCTCTGCTGTCAGCACAAAGCCTGGAGCCTGCTTTGGATGTGTGTCTCCCTCTCTCTCTGCCCCTCCCCAACTTGTGCTCTCTCTCTCAAAAATAAATAAACGTTAACAAAATATTGTACTATAATACAAAATAATAAAGAAAATACAAGATATAAAAAAATTAACAAATTAACCTGCACTTACCTTTGAAAACCTTCATGGCTGATGTGAGGGAGACGAGAGAGAGGAGGGTTATTGTGTAGGACGACTTTCACTATCACTAACGGAATCACTGCTGTCTACTGGCTCAATGGAATCTTTTTCTGCTTGGGGGCCATTGTATACACTCGCACAGATGTTGACTACAGTACAGTATTAATAAACTCTTGTCATCTACTGTATTTAATGTAACTGGCAATAAGGCAGCAGAGAAAAGGGTCTCTATCCGCAGGCCGTCTGACCTAGAATGAAGCAAAGAATTCCTAAGCTTACTCTTGTATGGAAAAGCAGAGGACTGTCCATGGGGTTTTGAAGTGACAAAAAATACACTAGCACCAGTTGTGGGCACATTCCAATGTTCTGAAAAATCACTGATTTCTGCCAAGCACCGCAGCCTGAGACCAAGTTTCTGAGCATGAGAGAAGATCATCCACAATCCTGCAGTTAGGGAGAGAGAGAGAGAGAGAGAGAGAGAGAGAGAAGAGAACTATTGGCTCAGTTGTGATCATGTGGCATTCTGCATCACATACTACTTGTATTGCAAGACATCGCGTGTTTAAGATTTATTAGGAATGTTTTCTTGTCTTGTGGAACACTCGAAGAACAAGTTACTCACAATTCAAGGTTTTACTGTATTTACAAAGCAGGCAAGGTCTGGCAGGAGAACCACACTGGGTAGTTCAGAAACCAGTGGTCAGGGCTAGAGCCTCTGCCTCAACCCTTAGGCCTGAAGGGACAAGAAGAGGTGTGGTTACTGGGACCTGGGAGGACAGAGTCATGGAGAGAAGACTCCTTGAAAGAAACAGTATGCTCCCTCTGTCCCCCTCTCCCTACCACCCTTTAAGGAACATCACCAGCTTGAGGCAAATTTGAAAGGAAGGGGTCAGGAGAATTATATCCTGATGCCACCCCTTCTTCTCTCCAGTCTGGTTTACCATCAGCTAAAGCCAACTGGAAGCCATTAGGCACATGTACCGTTGATTGAGTCTACACAAGTTAAAACTCTTACAGAAGACAGCAGGGTAGAAAAGTGTGGAGTGTGGATCTAGAGGAGCAAATGGAAGATAGTCAGCACTCACTAATCGGCTCATAGGGGAGTATCATCCATGAAAAATGTTCAGGCAGTTTCTTGCCTTGCAGAAGTGTGTGTCAGCTTTGAGCATCATAACACTTGAGGAACCATTTGTTTTTCTAGGTAGCTCTTGAAAGTACCTGCCACTACTGTTAAGACAACTGAGACTTCTGTGAAAGCAGAGATTTTGCCTATTTTGTTTACCGATGTATTCCCAGAACTAGAATATGGTATTTGTCTATAAATCCATATATTGTCTATTTGTGGAATAAATGGAGCAGAAATATAGTGTACAAATACCTGAAGGTCACCCTCCATATTGCTTCACACTCCCTATCAGGTGTTCGATTCTCCTCCTGCCCCCTTGGCCAAACACAGCTGCAGTTGCTCCGTGAGACTTTGCTGCTCTCCCCTCCCAGGAGATAGTGCTTTGGTAATGACACAGTTCCCCTCAGCACTCATATTCCTATTATGGGCCTGGTTCTTCTAGCTCCATTGAGCACAACAGCCTAATTCAGGTAGATTCAGGTGCTTTTAGAATTTATTCCATTAAAAGAAATCTTTGAAAGAAGCACAAAGAAAGCAATTTTACTTATAGGGCTTTGTAAAGTGACTGTCTTCCTCTTGGAATTTCTATAAGGAACATATACGAGAATTGGATTTGTTTAGCTTATCTATCAGCAGCAGCTTGTGGAGGGAGATTCCCATGGCTCCAGAGTCTGGAAAGAGACCAAGGAAAGGATCTTGCCTTGAAGGTACAGTGTTGCCGGAGCCCACATGGCAGATTCAGCAGGGCACCTGTCTCCTGTCAGTTGGGATGCTTCGAAGGCAGCTGTGGGGCTGAGAGAAAGGTCACATGCCACAGGGTCTCTGTGAGGCTGCCAAGTCTCTTTGTGTATCTAGGAGGAATAGAGGTCAGCTGCCTCCATGTCACCCACTTTGGTTTCCAAATGGCTACAGACTCTATACGTGGAAGATGGGGAACCCCTTTTGGTAACTTTCACTGCCATTGCCATCAAGATAAAGATCTTCAGAATATTAGAGACTTTGTGATAGATCCTCTTTCTAAATGCCTGGTCTTCTCCACATTTACCCTATCCTTCAGTTGTAATATACTTCTCAAAAAAAGGCCAATTGTTTTATGTCTTTTAGCTTTTTTGTATTAGTGCTGCCTACGTATTCTGCCTCAGATGGGTATCTGTCAATTTAATGGGGATGATGATTTAATATCCAAGACATTTGGGCAATCCTATCTATTTTCTTGACCTAAATTAACTGATAAATTTACATTTTTATATATTAGGAAGCAGTTTATTGCAACAGGAACACATATCCCCAATGACACACATCTGAGTTTCACCTAACTCTGACACTTACCCATTTTTTTACTTTTAGAGAGAGAGTGAGAGACAGAGAGCATGAGTCATAGAGGGAGCAAAGGAGAGGGGGAGAGAGAGAGAGAGAGAGAGAGAGAGAGAAACTTAAGGAGGCTCCTCACTCAGTGTGGGGTCCGACATGGGTCTCTATCCCATGACATTGGAATCGTGACCTGAGCCGAAATCAAGAGTCAGACACTCAACCAACTGAGCCATCCAGGTGCTCAAAACTTACCCCATCCTTTAACATAATCCATCTTTTTGAGGTTTATCACTTCTAAACTTTAATATCATCCCGTAACCCTACGCTTACTCTTGACCCTCACCTAAATCCCAATCTCAACCTGTTCCTGAGTGAGTAAATGATTTAAGGCAGAAATGAGTAAATTGATCACAGGCCTAAAATTCTACATGGAATGTGACCATCATTACCAAATGGACTGCTTAACTGGGTTCGTAGATATAGATTTTGGTAACAAGTTTTTGAAGGACAAAAGGATGGACTTAATATTCAATGCAAATTCTCCAGTTTTAAAAGAATGTTTTTCTCCAAAAAGGCCAAAGAAGGATCAGAGCAGCAATATATTCCTTAAACAGAAAAGTTGTTTTGTAGACAAATCCAGGATGATAAATGCCACTCAGAGGTTACCTTAATTACTCTTCCAGCCTGACCTTGACATCTTTTGCTGCCCAGTATTGCCCTTGATTCAAGAGGACTTGTTTTTCCCATTTGGTGTTTAGCATACCAAATACATGTATAAATTGCTAACTAGAAGCTAAATCCCGTTATTCTAGCCCTTTTTGAATTCAGTAATTATTTCTGAAAATCTGGGGAAAGTAATTTTCTCCCCAGGAAAGTGCAAATAAATACCTATACACACAATTTTGCCTACCATTTCATGGATTTTAGTGATCCAAGGACCCCATATTTAGAAGCCATGAATTAGAGATATTACCTACTTAGGTAACTGGCCACAGAAAGGGAGTCTATTAATGGAACATTCTCCAGGCCAGTTCTTCTTGTTCTGAAAATGGCAGTTTTGGGTTTGTGCTCATTCACTGAATATTCTTGAATCTCTTATATCTGTGGTCACCCGAACACCATGTCTTCTAGGTAATTTGTAGCAGAAACATCCTGAACTATTTGGATCACATTTACTAGAGGCTTCCTCACTAGGTTTAGCTCTGCAGAGGGACATTAGATTTGCTTTCAAGAAATAGATGTTGCATGGGTGCAATAATTAAGTCAGCAGGTGGCCTGATTCTTGCAGCTGCTAAGCACTCATATCCATATGGACTTGTAGGTTGCTTCCTGTCCTCATATACAGATATACACCCATATACACCCATCACCATCAGTATGAGGTGCTCTAAATACTTTAGATTCATTTATGCTGTGTCATGCACTCTACTAGAATAGATAAAGTAGAAATTCCACTTAGGTTATAGCTTAGAAAACCCAAGTATTGATCATCCAGTGAATTTCCCAAAACTGCACCACAAATTTATGACAGCTAAGATTAAGATTCAGCTTCCTGGCATCTCAGAATCATCACCTCCTTCACTAGTGTTCCTAGCTGTGATCTGGACCTCTGGCTCTTTACCACCCAGCTCAGCTCTGTTCCAGAGAGTACCACAGTTCCTCAGCATTATGCCATCTGAGAGAAGGCATTTCAGCAATGGTGCCATTTCACCCCCCCTAATGCAAACTACAGGGCTGGCTCCTTTACCCTCACTGGGCAGTTGCTTGATCAAACACGTTTCGAATTCCTTCAGTCTTCTTGCACAATTACAGTAGTTTCCCTTTCTTTGGACCTCAGGACCCTCAGTACTCCCCTACTGATGCCTCAGAGGGTGCTTCATCACTGCTGGTCTCTGCAGCTCCAGGTCTAATTTCATTTCCATCTTTTATCCTGGGCGACCATTCTATTTAGTACACATCAACTTTTTTTGTTTGTGTTTTTATAACATGTGCATTGTTTTGTGCATGTATTTTTAATATATCTAAGTAGTGTTATGTTATTGTGGTAAGTTAAAGTAATTTCGTAGCAATGACAGATAACCCCCAAAGTTTTAGTGTCCAAACACAGTAAAGTTTCTTGTTCACACCATGGTATAATGGAGATGTTTCTGGTTGAGTGGTTCTCCAAGTAATGATTCAAGAATCTAGGCTCCTTCCTACTTGTAGCTCCACCATCTAGCCCAGGCTCCCAATGTCATGTGGTGGACTGCTCCATTTGAAACAGCTAGAAAGGAAAAGGAGCATGAGAGATCACCAAGTGTAGATACATTGTCTATAATCCACTCTCTTGCCCTCAGAGTTTCAGGTGCAAGTGCTCATAAACGATTTCTTCTTTGCTACTATTTCTTCATTTGTTGTAGATACTGGGCCCGAGCTCTACAGAATGCAGACTGACTTTGAAGTGCAAAACTTTTCCAGAAAATATCCAGTAGTTGAGCAAACTTCCACTCATGACTTGTCTTTAAACGTGAATTCATTCAATAAATATTGCTCTGAGCTCATCTCTTTGCCAGGTCTTATACTAAGTTCCTTTGAGGAGAAAAAGGTCACATGTGGTAATTGTACACATGAAAAACCAAAACCAAAGCAAAACAAAACAAAGAAATGAAAAAAACCAGCAAAATGACAAAAGAAAAACAAAACAACAAAAACATTGTGGTTTAATGAAGGTATCACAAAAATGCACCTAAGCTCAGAACAGGGTGTAACTGAATTTGATGAAAGAGAGAAAGGTTAGTGTTTATTGCATTGTATTGGGGGGTGGGGAGGGAAGGACATTGCAGAAATCAAGAATAATGTTTACAAAGGTTTGAAAAAGTCAGTGGGCGTGGCTGCATCATTTGGGGGTAACAAATGTACAGGCCTTAACGTCAGGTTAGCAGCCTGGACTTTATCCAGACTGGAATCACATTCGGACTTTAGAAACAACATAAGGGTTCAAGTGCAGTTTTGCAATTGAGTTGAACAATGTACACCGAAATTTCCTCATTTGTAAAAAATTCTCTTGATGGTAATTCCTGATTTCCATCTGGCAGTCTCATTGTGAAACTCAAAGAAAATGATCTAAAATTCTCTTGCATAGTTGAACGTTGTTTACAGCCAAGAATTTTTATTATAGTTTGTATCCCTTATTGGGAAATATGTGACCCAGGTGAGCCTTTTGCTATTGTTACAAAAGCTTACATGTTTTATTCATTTTAATCTTATTATGTTTTCAAGTTTTTTTTCTCCTGGCTGTGTAACTCCCATATTATGCAGCATGATACAAACATATAGTGTGTGTCAATACACATTTTAATTTGTTAATTATCTTTTAAAATAATTGATAGTGGCCATACCAATAGAAACATACATAGTCTTGGGGAGTTGGTGGTCAGCAGAAAAAACAAAAAGAAAGAAAAAAAAACCTCCACTAATGAAGAGAATACCTTAATGATCAGAACTCAGTGGCTGTGTCATGGGGTTGAGCCAGAGCACAGAGGATCTCCATCTTCACAAGATTTGTCAGAGCAAGCAGAGGATCGCAGAAAGACCACAAGGTAGAAATAAAGAAATATAGGGATAGGAAGAGGGGATGCAGGCAGAAAACAGATCCAAGCAGCTTTTCAGATTACAGAGGTCAGATGGTATATTTTATTGTCTTATTTCCTATAGGAATCATTCAAGGGATTAGAGAGAGGCAAAGCCCTGGGAAGCCTGGTGGGCATCAAGTCCTGACTGGGAAACTTATTAATGTAAGACTGTCAGGCATGAACCATAGGGAAACAAGGCTGCATTGGCACTTGGGAAAGGCTCCACGATAGGAGAATGGAGCTCAGCTGCCAGAGTGAGCATAAAGCTATAGCCGTCCTAGCAGACCCTCTAGTGGAAAGTATCCATTTAGAACAAACAGGATGGTCACAGGACTGGAAGCAGCACCAAGCCTGTTGGGGGTGCTCAGGCTCCTTGGTTGTAAGGTTGGTGGCACTTAGTTTCCAAGCTCCCTGGCAACCACTCTGTGCTTAGTGGTCAGAAGATGAAGAATTTGTGAGAACTTGAAGTCATCTATGAGAGTAAGTTCACAAAGTCCATGCAAGACTACGTAAGGCACTGAGGCTAACTGAACCTAGGCTGCATGGACTATGAATTTGAACCTTAATGTTGGGCTGTTCACTTTGTCTCTTCATAATCTTTGAGTGGCACTTAAATATTATTTTCTCAATTAGATTGCCTACACCCAGTGTCCCAAATCCATCTCCTTCACTTAGTAACTCATCACAATCTGGCTTCTATTCTAGCAACTAGGCTCAAACATTACTCAGTAAATTATCTTCAGCTTCCAAATTGTGAAATCCAAGGGATGTTTTTCTGGACATTCTGTGCCAGTTGACACTGTCACTTACCTTCCTTGTATCTTCCTTCACCTTTTAGAAGTTTTCCTTCCTCCACTTTTCTCCTTAGATCTTGGGAAGGTTCTTCTGTCCATCAGTGCACTCTCTTGGGTGATCACCTCTAGTCCTAGAGACTTAACTGCCATTTACCTACTGACAACTTTCAAATTGATCTCTTGGGCCTAAAGGTTCTAAAGACCCTCAGACTTGAGTATCTAGTTTCCTATTGGCCAGTGTAACCAGCATGCCTCTTGGAGGCCTGTAATGTAATAATTACTGCCAAATTCAGTATTCTGCTCTCTAAAGCTAACCATTTTCCTAGAAATGTTTTACCTCATTTGATAATATTACAACCACATAGCCATCCATGCTCCGAGCATGTTGACCAGGTATCCCTCTTTCCCTACATTTTTCACTTCTCCAATTCTTTAACTCACAGCTGAGCCCTATTGAGTTTAACTGTTAAATATTTTCTGACTTTGTATTTTTTCCTACACAACACTTTTAATATTTCCTCAATTGAATGGCAGCTGGACTTTTGAGTCCAAGCGTTAGCCATGAAGCTCTGCTGTGTTCTCAAAGTTCACACTTTTATACAATTAAAGACACATATACTGAGCATTGTTATATATTATTCACAGCTAAAATACATGTTTCTAGATGTATGGAGCATGGAAATACATATACTAAATTTATGATAGTGCATGCCTACAAGAAGTGGTACTTAGGATCACCAAGTGGGACTTTGAATGTATTTGTTATTTTGTTCTATAAAAAAAAAAACAAACTGAGGGGTGCCTGGGTGGCTCAGTCAGTTGAGCATTCTGCTCAAGTCATGACCTCACAGTTTGTGGGTTCGAGCCCCGCGTTGGGCTCTGTGCTGACAGCTCAATGCCTGAAGCCTGCTTCTGATTCTGTGTGTCCCTCTCTCTCTGCCCCTCCCCTGCTCATGATCTGTCTCTCAAAAATAAATAAATGTTAAGAAAAATTAAAAAAAAAGAAACTGAACCCATATAACAAAACAATTTTCAGTCGTATATGGTGCTTGTTTAAGTTTTCATTAAATTAGCTGTAGTTTTGAAATTTCTTAAAAAAATATGATTTGCTTTTCAGTGGGTTGTAGAGCAAATGAATAGAGCATTGTTGAGTTTGTTAAAAAAAACATAAAAGGTACAAAAAATATGCAGTGATAAGTTAGTGGTGTGTTATTTTGGGGTGGTAGTATTTTATGGGTAGGTATTTTTCCCTTTGTGCTTTGAATAATAATCATTACAAAATTAAATAAATTATTTTAAAAATAGTGATTAAGTTACATTTCCACAAAACACATTAGTGGTAAGTTCAGGCAGGCTAATTTGAGAGTGTGTAATCTTAAATGCATCCTTTTACCACCTCCCTAGCAAAAGCCTTCTGAATCTTTTCTATCTTCTTTATTCCCACTACCTTTTTCCGAGTTCAGACTTTAATAATGTCTCTCCTGAAGAGTAACAATAGCCATGTAACTAGCTTCCCCATTTCTACCTCATTCTCTCTAATCCACCCTGCACACAGTTGCTAAGTTGTCTTTCTGAAGAGCCAGTCTCTTTGTAGCACTTCATTCCCCATAATCTTCAAAAGAATTTTCAAATTTATCAGAAATCACATGAGCACCTTCTTGGTCTTATTTTTGCGTTAAGCCCTTGCCTTCTTCTGTTATCTCCTGTAGCCTTTCCACCTGGACTCTTCTCCAGACAGAGCAATTTTCCCAGAGCACAATGATATGAGCGAGCTGCTGCCTCCCCCTCTAATGTTCTTGTTTCCTTCCCTGGCCCCCAGCCAACTCCTTGTCCCTTCAGCCTGGCTAACCCTTGGTCATCTTTTATAGATTTGTTCTTTTATGGAAAGCATTTACTGAGCAATTTCAGCCATTTTTAGCTAAGATAGTGGCAACTCTTCTGTTATCCTGAAGCCCGTATGGGATTCTATGCTTATTCCTCTGGGGTTAATCATTGATTTTTCTGTCTCTCTGACCTGTCCTAGTACTTGAGTGTCTGATACTGAGGCTTGCTTTGCATTTTTTGAATGAACAAATATGTTTTGCCTCTTGCTACCCCTTTAGGTTGGACCAAGAAAAGGACAGACAGCTCCCCAGACACCTGGTCCAAGGACACTGGGTGAACTTTCTGGGGACACCTTCCTGCATCGAGGAGGCCAGCTTTGCGTGACTCAGCTTCTGATTGCTCTTGCTTCAGATCCTTCTAGCTTCTGCAGTACGTGAGAGAAGTGACCTACATTCAGAATCACTTTATAATTCAAGAATTAAACTCAAATGTGTAATAGGAAAAGAAATTATCTCAGTATAGGGAAACATCAGTTTTCAGAAAACCAAGATAATAAAAATGAAGAATTGAGGAAGCAAGAACTGCTGACAACAACAGCTGAGAAAGTAGAACTGTTTAGACAAAGTTTCTTGGAGGAAAAGGGCATTCAGGGAGTCTGGAATTTTCTACCTTTCCCACATAGCTCTTTATCTGAAAATGACACTTCTGATCTTTTTGACCATCACAAGGATATTCCCTGCTGACCATTAATCTTCTAATTCCCACCATGGACACCAAGCCCGAGGTTGAGAGGCAAGGATCCCCAGCAAATATCCAATGGCTGAATATATTTCAAATTTTAGTCTTGGGTCATTCTTGCATTCATTTGGCTTTCCTCCTCCAAGAAACATTTGTTTTAAACCTTTGCTCTTTGCCAAATCTCAGGCTAGGCTCTGGAGATTTAGGTATAATCAAGTGTCAGTCTCTGCCACAGAGTTTACTTCTCCCAACTTTTTAAAGAGTGGCACCTCCCCATAACACAAAATTCACCCTTCTGACAATTTCCAAGAGCATAGTACAATATTGCCAACCACATGCACATCCTGCAAGAGATGCCCAGAAACCACCCGCCCCCACTAACCATCCTGCATGACTGAAACTCTGCATTCACCCAACAAAAATGTCCCACTTGCCCTTCCCCTGGTCTCTGGCACACATTCAACTTTCTGTCTGATGATTTTAGATGCTTCATATAAGCGGAATAATGCAGTATTTGTCTTTCTGGAACTGGCCTATTTCACTTAGCACAGTGTCTTCCAGGTTCATCCATGTTGTAGCAAGTGACAGGATTTGCCTTTTTTAAGGCTGAATCATATTACATTACATTGTATGTATATACCACATTTTCTTTATCTTTTCACCCATTGACGGATATTTAAGTTCTACCTCTTGCTTACGGTGAATAATATTGCAGTGAACATAGTTGTGCAACCGTCTCTTTGACATCTTGTTTTCAATTCTTTTGGATATATACCCTAAAGTGAGACTGATGGATCATATAGAAATTCTGTTTTTGACTTTTTGAGGGACATTCATACTATATTCTCTAGGTGGTGAACCATTTTACATTCCTGCCCACAGTGCACAAGGATTCCAATTTCACTATGCCCTTGTCAACTGTCAGAACTTGCTGGGTTTTTTTTTTTTTTTTTTTACAATAACCATTCTGGAAGGTAAGACGTGTCTCATTGTGTTTTGATTTGCATTTTCTGTGATCATTAGTATGTTGTGCATAGTTTCATAGTTTCATATGTTTGATGGCCATTTGTATATCTTCTTGGGAAAATATCCTTGGATATTAGAAGTATTTCAGTATTTTACATACTTAAGTAATTTTTTTTACCTCTAGAATTTTTTTTTAATTTTAATTTTAATTTTTATTTTTTTTAACCTTTATAGTTTATTGTCAGGTTGGTTTCCATATAACACCCAGTGCTCTTCCCACAAGTGACCTCCACCAAGACCATCACCCCCCATTACCTTTCCCCCTTCCCCTTCCCCCCTCAGTTTGTTTTCAGTATTCAAGAGTCTCTCGTGTTTTGTCTCCCTCCCTCTCCCTAACTCTTTTCCTCCTTCCCCTCCCCATGGTCCTCTGTTGGGTTTCTCCTGTTAGACCTATGAGTGCAAACATATGGTATC
>CM053569.1:51583956-51663525 GCA_028646485.1 Cryptoprocta ferox
TTCCCCTTCCCCCCTCAGTTTGTTTTCAGTATTCAAGAGTCTCTCGTGTTTTGTCTCCCTCCCTCTCCCTAACTCTTTTCCTCCTTCCCCTCCCCATGGTCCTCTGTTGGGTTTCTCCTGTTAGACCTATGAGTGCAAACATATGGTATCTGTCCTTCTCTGCCTGACTTATTTCGCTTAGCATGACACCCTCGAGGTCTATCCACTTTGCTACAAATGGCCAGATTTCATTCTTTCTCATTGCCATGTAGTATTCCATTGTATAGATGAACCACATCTTCCTAATCCATTCATCAGTTGATGGACATTTAGGCTCTTTCCATGATTTGGCTATTGTTGAAAGTGCCGCTACCTTAAGTAATTTTTTTAACACAACTTTATGAGGTAGGTGATTTTATGATTCCTGTTTTTTAGGTAAAGAAACTGAGTCACAGAGAAGTTAAGTAATATAAATAATGTATACTTTTAACTTTACAACAACCCTATGGCAATAGTGACCTAAGGCAGGTATCATTACTACAATTAAAGTTAAAGAAACCAAACCAAAGAGTCTTTAAGTGACTTGCCTACAGCCATGAAGGATAAATCCTCCTTCTATGATATTATGATCAATAATGGATAAAATCTGAAACTTTCTAGTATTTGCACTTTGCATAGATTCTTCTTCCAAAGACCCTTTTAGGCAGGTGTCTCTGCAGAAAGCACAAGGATCACTGAGCATTAGTGATGTAAAAATGCACACTACTGATCTTTTGATTTACAGAAAGAGATATACATGTTCATTCTTCATGAAGCAAACAAGAATTTGAACCTCTGATGTATGCTAAGTCTTTGTGTCAATTTCAAGATCACCCAGGCACACCCATGCTTGTGGACATCTCTTGCTGTGGCTGGCTTCTCTACAGGAAGAAATCCAAGGGCGCATTCATGGCTACACCAACTCCTGGTTCCAACTTCCTGGGGCTGAAACCTAATCCTGTGGTGAACACAAGGCAGGAGCCTAGACTCAGATTAAACAGGGTCCTGGACCAGTGCTAATGTGATAACTCAAGCAGGATTGCAAAGGAAGTGGTCCGGGGCCCTAATTTTTGATTTGGTATGCTAGGTTGCGTTTAATCACAGAAGCAAATCACAGTGAAATGTGAGCTTAAGGCTGGAGCAGATCAGAGGTCACATGACCTTTATGCTTTCCTATTGCTCTAGGGTTCTTTAGGTTCCCAGTCATGGTGATGAGCTGGTCTTGCAGGAGTACTAAGTGGCTTCTGCTGGGGAGATCAAAGGCCCTTTAAACCCTGGAGCCACAGGTAATGGTACTGACTCTACCTAGTAGTTTAGGGGCTGCAAGGGAGTGTGACTGGGCGTTTAGTTGTCAAGAGGCAGGTTTTCAAATGATGAGTGTTGGTTCAAAACCTGGAGAGTTCTTCAGATAAAATCTGGAATTGGCCCCTGTACACAGAGGGCAGAAAGAGACTGAAGAAGAGTCAGGCTATTCCAGATTGGTAGATGGCAGTTTTAATAAGCAAGGGGACTTACATACAAGGTTTGTCTCTGGTGGCCACAAGATGGATAGATCTCAGTACCCGTCCACCAGAATCTTAAGGATATGTAACCTATATCCTTAAGAATATATCCCCAGTAAGGGTGGGATTCAGTTATATATCTAGTTCAGGTGGGGTAGTCTCAATAACCCATTACTCTTTTAAGGCTGCAGCCTTGCCATGGCTTCTAGTGACAGAACAGTGGGCAGATCATACATTCCAAGGACAAGAAGCCTCTGATTGCCAGGGGTCCAGCTCACACGTCAACTGGTGGTCACGTCCTCTCAATGACTTCCTCTGACAGAGATACAAGTGGGAATAGTTAAATTGCATATGAACAAAGAAGTAAACATTCACTGGTGCCTAATTCATGTTTAAGATCTGACTCTCAGCTGTTTTCTGATCATTTAGTTCTTGATTATTTTGGGTCTTGTCCCTACATGTTACGGTAAGCCTGGGGGACCACAGATTGCATCTGGCATCTCTTTATATTTCACCCACCACTCAGGATAGAGCTTTGTTCTGCATTGTTCAAACCTACTGCTTTTGGTTTAATTTAATTTTGATCTCCCTTTCTGTGCAGTGGCAGCACAAGAGCTATTCACAAGTAAATAGAATGTTGCTTTCCCCTTGGAGATGACAGAGCTTTGTTAATTGGGCTGTTTGCATGCCTCTCTTAATCTCCTTGATCTGTAATACTTGGTGGAGAATTATATAAACCTTTGCAAAAAAGAGTCTTTACTCATTGTCCCAATTTCCTTACCTCTCATTTACGTTTTTATTCTTCAGCCTCTGGTTTCCATCCCAGACACTCCATTGAAACTGTTCTAAGGTTACCGGTGACCAAGTAATTACAAAACTAAAATAGTATTTTTTGTGTCTTTGTTTCAACTGATGCTGTCAATCATTCCAAATGATTGTGGGTTATATCTTTCTGTACATTGGCTTGGTCAACAATCAGTCCATTTCTTCCACTCTTCCTGAAGTGACAAGTGAACAGGACTGGCCCCTGATCTCTGTTCCTTGAGAGTTCATGTCAACTGCTTTCTGCCTATGCCAGAAAGGGACCTATCTTACTCGACCTGGCTGCCATAACAAAACACTATAGACTGCATGGCTAAAACAACAGAAATAATATTCTCTCACTGTTCTGGAGGCTGGAAAGTACAAGATCAAGGTTCCAACACGGTTCTATTTCTGGTGAGGATCATTTTCCTGGCTAGGAGATGGCTGCTTTGTCCTCACATAATCTTTCCTCTGAGCTTGTGTGTGTGTGTGTGTGTGTGTGTGTGTGTGAGAGAGAGAGAGAGAGAGAGAGAGAGAGAGAGAAGAGACAGAGAGCGAGCTCTCTCTGTTGTCTCTTCTTATAAGGACAGTAACCTTATCAGATCAGGCCCCTACTCTTATGACCTCATTTAACCTTAATTACTTCCTTGGAGGCTCCATCTCCAAGTACAGTCACATTGACGGTTAGGGTTTCAGCTTTCAGTTGCAGATGGGGGATACAAACATTCTGTCTATAACATGGCCAATTTTCAGAAGTCTGTGCAATGGGAATCATAAAGCTGAGTTGCCCTGACAGCTGACTTGTGAATGCTGACAGAGCAGACCTGAGCAATAGATCTAAAAGAAAGTATCACCTAGGGTGTCCTGAGGTCTAACCTGGGGGGGAAGAAAAGACAAAAATGTATAGAGCACATACAATCAAGAAAGAACATCACTTTATTTCTCTTATGTTTGGAAAATGTAGCATTAGTTCTGGCCCTTTTTTAACCTAACCCTATTTTAAAAAAAATTTTGTGTTTTTTTTCTTTAGTCTTTGATTTATTTAGTCTTTGATTTATTTTGTCTTTGATTTACTTAGAATAACAATGTTTATGGTAACAGCTCAGTTGATATTATTTTAATTATTGGAGTTCATGCTTCAGTTGCTCATACAAAATCAGGTCCTTTGTTTGTTTGCCTTACTGGACACTTCCATTAATGTAGAAAGTTTTATTGGACTGCTATAAAGAAAGTAATACTGCACTTATGTTAGATGGCCTGGGTCCATTTCTCAGTTCTGTAACATAGTAGCTTTAACAACATTGGACTTCATATCTATAAGCTGTAGTTTCCTCATCTAGAAAATGGAAATAATAATGTTAACCTCCTTCAGAAGGTTTGGAAAACTTAAAATAGTAAAAGTGATTGGCATGTTACAGATGCTTGATCAATCACATTACACAGTGGTTAAAACCATTTTCCATCTCTGGAGCCAGACCATGCAAATTAGAATCTTGTTATCTTAATACTGCCAGTTATTGGCTCTGTGACCTTAGTCAAATTACTTGCTGTCTCTGTGTTTCAATTTCCTCATTTGTAAGATGAGGATTATAATAGTGACAATCTATAGGATTTTGAAGAGGATTGAATATCTCAATATATGTAAAGCTTCTAGAACATAGTAAATACTTAATGAATATTAACAAGGACAAAGCAATGATTAGTTCAGAATATATTCAAATATTCTTGACATCTAGACCATTTAGAATAGGGATTCCTAATCAATAGTATTTTTAGATAAACTTCAGAGAACCTATGTATTCTGAGTTTAAATGAATTTAAATGCCTATGAGTTATGTGCATTTTCCTGGATTTCTGATGTTCCTCCATTTCTTGATTTGAGAACAAGAAAAAAGGAAGGGCTTTTTTTTTTTGTTGTTGTTACATCCAAGGGAGCCCTTTATCCAGTGTTGATCTGCTCTCAGCAACTCTCTCCCTGATAATTTTCCTGACAGCAGAGTTTATACTTGGAGTCTGGGTTCTAAAGAGTATAAGAAATTTATTTTCCCACAAATTAAGTATTTCAGTTAGGTTCTCTGAGCTTTGGTGTCTTCATCTGTGAATTGGGAAAGTGGAGATGCTAACTATTGAGTAACACTGGAAATCTAACACGTTATGATCCTAACACAAATTAAGTGCTGTTACTAAAATGGTCACTCTATCAAGGACATTGGACAGGTTTTAAACAAAAGCTTGACCAATATTGCCTTATTAATTCCCTTTATCTTGAAACAAAAATTCTAAAGCCAGGAGCTCCTGAAACAGCAGGTCTCAGAGCAGAGAAGCACTTGCTGCTTAGCAACATCCCTGGCTGTAGAGTGCAAATAGAAAACTGCAGGACCGCTGAGCAGTTTACAGAGGAAAAAGGAGGCAGCTCAGGGTTTTTGTTTTTTGTTTTTTGTTTTTGTTTTTTTCTTCTGTAGAAGGGATGCTTTAGGATACAATAAAGATTGCTTAGACAATGGTTCAGAGGTCATGGGCAAAAATCTTTGTTAGCCACACTATAAAGATGTAATGAACTGAAGTGTGACATCCTTTTTTAGCACAAATGGATTTGGAAGAATTTGAGTCTGAGATTTCTGGTGAGCAGAGACAGCTGTGCCACCAATAACCAGGCTTCAATGTTTACACACATGTGATTTTAATTTTTTTTATCACAAAATGGTTGAATATAGCAACAGCCAGTATTTTTGATCCCAAAGATCTATAAAAGTATATTATTTTTTAAAATGATAGGTTTAAACAGAAAATCCTTTGAAAGGCACATCTGTAGTCATTTTGTGAAAGATGTAGCATTTCAATTTATTCTCTTTTTCTTCATGCCTGCATATATTTAAATTATCTTTTCTCCATAACACAATATACTTCCTTAAGAAACCATATTTCTTTATGTGTTCCTGCTAACAATTCCAAATGTTTGTAAGTAAAATTCCATCATATGGTAAAGATGCAGAGAATCTAATGATTCTAACCCAGATGAAATTTGTAAGCTACATATCATCTGCCAGTCTTATAGTGGCAGTACACATACACACACGCGCACGCACACACACACACACACACACACACACACATATTTCTGGTCTTGGAATTTTTCTGGTTATCCAGTTTATTTGGGATCATTCTCATGCTCTCATCATGATTTCATTCTCTGCCAATATTACTGACCCAAATATTTCTAAGTGACAGATTGTTCTGTCTCAGACATGAAATGTAAATTGCTTTCCCTTGACTGAGTCAGGAGTCACACAAAATCTTTTCTGAAACTCTGATTAAGACCATGGTTGTCATTCATCTCCGACTTAAATGTCGTGTGTGTTTGCCTTTCATTTGACCTCAATTCCTGTTAGATTCAGGATTTCACTTTTTTCTCAATATCACTAACATTATCCTTAGTTTAGTGGTAAATATCAAACATCGACCAACCACAGGTGCCAGAGTAGGTGATGTGCATAGAATTACCTGATGCCTTAAGAGTAGCACATATTTCTCCAGAGCTTGCAGAGTGGAGACAAGAAAAGGTAGAGTCAGTCTTTAACAACATAAGGAGTACACTGAAGTAAGAGGGTCCCAAATAAAAAATTGGTCTCAAATTAAAAAAAAAAAAACCTTTCTTAATTTTCTTCTCTTGCCTCTACCCAGAGAATGGGTCAGGGTCAGGTAGAAGGAGGTCATTGTATCTAAAGACTTTAGATAGTTTTCTAGTAACATCCAAAGTAATTTTCCTTTCCCCACATCTAGAGACTCATAATTATACACCCTCCCCAATCAGGACATGCAGCATTTCATAGTGGACATTACCAGAGAGGAACATGTAGTGATGTAGATGTGCCTTATCACTGCAGCATTGCAGAGATCATAGGAAACAGAGCTAGAATAATGCAGATCAAGACATGAGAATTTAAGGATTGCATGTTGAGCAAGAAGAAAAGAAGAAACAAGAATTGTTTTCAATAAGCACAACAGCACTGATTCACTTAAATGAACCAGTGTGGGTCAGCTTGGGACACAGATCAGCATAGGACCCAAAAGCAAGTCAAAACAATGACTCAGAGCAAGAATGATGAGAAGAAGGAAGAGACCACAACTAGGCTTAGATTTAGAGAGAAATGATCGTTAGCTGCAATTGATAAGCAGAGAGTAAATGAAGGCAGTTCATAATGCAGAGTAAATTATTCCTAAGTAATTATTTTCCTTTCATTTTAAAATAAAACCTCAAATAGAAAATTCTGTAGGTTCTTGAACAAATACTACCAAATTCCTCATTCTATTCTTTCCCTTGCTCCTTTCCAAGATGGAGAATCACTAATTTGATAGACATATTCCAAGAAATTATTTGAATTATACTTAGGAGATAGAATCCCTGAAGTAAAAAGCAAATGACTTAGGAAAACTGCTGTCTGTGGCCCAGCCTGGTTTACCAGAGTTCCTTTTTCTTGGATTTCAAGTAAAAGTTCCACCTAACAATTGTTCTTCTTGAACAGTTCAACATGGGTTTGTTTAAACAGAACAAGTGATTGCATTAGAATTGGGATGAAATCACAATGCTGTTATGGCTGTTTTATGACCAGGGAAACCCAGAATATACAAATATAACCCCAGACATAGCAATACCTTCCTCTAGGGTCTCTGAGAGAACTATTTAGCAAAGAGAGTCAGCATAACAGTCAACTGTTACATGGAACTTTTACCTGAAATCCAAATGGTCCACAAGGCAAGGTTGAGTTCTGGGTCTGTGGGAGTGGACCAGGTGCTGAAAACCGAAGACCACTGGGATGGGCCTGGCATGTGGGTTTATGGCTGCTGGCCAAAAGGCTGGGACTGTCTGGGCCAGCCTGGAGTTGGGTGGGCTGGGAGCCTGGGTCCTGGGAAGTTGCCTGGAGCCTGGTGGCACTGGAGTAGGCCCAGAGGGAGAGTCTGTGGAAGCCTGCCCTGAGCTTGGGGCCATAGGAACCATGTGGGGAAAATCGGTACTTGCTTCGTTTTCCTTCCTGCCTCCCCCCAGAAGGCGGGTTTCCCTGTCCATGCTCCAGTGTGGGGTGTTGGGGGAAGAATGACAGGGATAATGCAAAACTGCCTCTCCTGCCCATTTAAGTGTATCTTTTCTAACTTCTGTATTCTACCCAGGTGCTGTAATCCCTCACCTGGAATCCTTAGCTTTTGTAATCTTATTTTCAGGAATAAATAGTTGTTCAGACTGATGTTTCTGGGAAGAGGTGAGCGCTGGAAATTCCTATTCTGCCATCTTGCATCTTGCTTTGCTAGTGTCACATCCTCCCACACCATTTTTCAAAGGAGCCTTTCTAATAGGAGTGTAGTTATTTCTCATTGTGGCTTTAATTTTTGCATTTCCTTAATGGCTAATTCATTCATATAAAATAGGTGATGATCATCTTTTTATATGCTTATTTGCCATTCATCTCTGTTCATGTTTTTGGCCATTGTCTAAATGAAAAGTTTTTTTTTAATTGTAGAGTTCTGAGAGTTCTTTATATATTACAGATATATTTTTTTGTCAGATATATGGATTGCAAGTATTTTCTCTCAGTCTGTAGCTCATCATTTTATCCTCTAACATCCATTTGCTGAAAAGTGTATCCTTCCTCCACCGAATTTTCTTGCACTTGGTCCAAATTTGGTTGGGCATATTTCTGTGGGTTTATTTCCATTGATCTACATTCCTCCATACTGTCTTTTCTACTGTAGCTTTTTCAGAATTTTTTGTTATTCTATTGTTTGCCTTTCCATATAAACTTTAGAGTAAGATTTTCTGTATGTATAAAGATCTTGGGATTTCACAGAACTTGCATTTAACCTATATATCAATTTAGGGAGAGTTTTCATATTTACTATGTTGAATCTTCCAATCCATGTATACAACATGTCCATTTATTTAGAGCTTTGATTTCTTGCCATAGTATATTACAATTTTTAGCCTGCAGATCTTGTACCTACTTTTACATTTCTTCTTTTTAGACTTTACTTACCTATTTCATTTTTGGGGAGTGACTGTAAATGACATTGTGTTTTAAATTTTGGTCTCCACCCATTTGATGCTTGTATATAGAATTATGATTTATATGAATGCATCGATCTTGCATTCTGTAACCTTGAGAAATTTTGTTTTAGGAGATTTTTTTCTTTTTTTCTTTTTGGTAGATTCATTGGTATTTTCTACATAGACAATCATGTCATGTCATCTGTAAATAAAGACAGCTGTATTTCTTCTTTTCCAATCTTTATGCCTTTTGTTTGGTAAAGAGTATTTGTGCCTTGGTAAAGAGTAATTTTTGCTCCACAGGGCATAATAATCCCTTCAAGTCCCTTCTCACAACAGCCAGTCCTGGTAAACACACATTATGAATGTTGCCTAGTTGACGAGGAAGAACTTCAGCCTCTTTTTCTTTTACTTCTTTAAGAGAAAATGCAATTTCCGTGCAAAGCTTGAATTGAAGTACAAATGTCATTTGCTTCTTATCATGTATTTGTGAGGGCAGATTTCTTACTCCATCGAGAAGGAATCCCATCATGAGTACTGGCTTACTCTGGCTCTGACGACTTTACCCAAATCCTGGATTTGTCCTTGACTAATGAGTGCCAAGCTCTATTCAGAGCAGTGTCCAGGGCTAGGATCAAGACAGCTTTGCTGTACTAGATACCTGCTGTGCTGCTTCTATGAAACTTTCTCTGATCCTTCTATGTAGAATTATTCCATCTTTTGTGAGTTCCCACTAAAATATATACTCTTCTGAGAGCCTTTCATCACATCCTTCCTCCGTCTATCTTTCTGCCTACTGAGGCAGATACTCCTCTAACCCGTACTCTTTTCATTGAGGTTATAAGAAAGCATTCTATCCATTCCTGGTTTCTTTTGAAATTTCTGCTGAGACAGAAGCCTGCCTCAAATCCCATAATTCTTGGTGGAGGCCATATACCTGGGGAACCCTTTTTGTTACTTTCCCCTCACTGACCTCTGTGTATGAAGCCACTGGCTTCTATCATGAATGACAGATACATATGAGTGCCCTAGAATCAAGACTATTTTTTTCAACTGTCTATCATCCCCATCAGACTCAGGAGGTAATGTCTCCATCATAAGATTGGAGTCTCAGAAATATAAACCAACCTGTGTCAGCTCAATGGAGAGTGTAACTTGAACTAGTTGACTCTCTTTTTAGAAATCAATCTGTCTTGATACTTACATTTTTTTCTACTTCTCCATAGCTTGCCTTCCACATCTCATCCTATCTCAACAAAGAAAAGGATATTTTTGCCTTTAAAGAAAAGATTTCTGAGGTTATGATGGTTCATAATCCACACTCTATTAAGGCAAAAGTTTATTTACATCAACTAAAATTTACTTAAATTAATTTATTCTGTACACCTGGATGTGAGATCTCAAGTAATTTCAGATGGCCACCAGCTGGATGGAAATATAATTTCCGTGTTCAAAAAGTATTGTACACCCTACTACATACCCATCAATGTGATGGGCACTTAAGCAAAGAGATGTGTTAGACATGGTTTCATGCCTCTTGGAGTGTATAGTCTGCTTGAAGACACGACATGCAAAAACATTCAATGCATTCTTGCTCTATGATGAAAATTAGTTGTGATTCATGACCTCAAAATGCCTTCTTTATAGTTAGCTTTTCTTGAATATTTCTTCTGAGTTAGTTTTCTAACATGGTGCTGATTAATTGATTGATTGCTCCAATTTGTTTTGTTGTATGTACCAAATGGGTCACTTCTTCAGTGTGATATAGTCGAGCCGAATAAACAAGCAGGTGTTGAGAGATGTTGGGATTGCCCTGCCAGTCATGATCTCTGTGTTACCTTCTGTGTCACTCATGATCAGCCTGTAAATGCTTTTCACTGAAAGCCAAGATGAAAAATGACTGCTGAGTTCCTTTGTGCTGTGTTACTGTGTATCATCTGCAGGTGGGTTAGCTAGGACTCCTGGTTGTCTGGAAATCATTTTAGGTTGCTCTGAGCTCTGAGTCAAACTGTGGGTGTCTCAGAATGACCCTCCTTCTTCTGATAGCCTTGAAAACGTCAAATTACATTCTACTGGGTGTAAGATTTTGTTCTGAGGGCTATATAAACGTGTCCTGCCTTCAAGATACTTATAGTTTGGGGAAGGGACAGAAAATATACACCATTAGCTGTACCACGAAATATCGTGTTGTGAGTGCCATCAAAGAGAGGCCAACAAAGGCCTCAAGAGACTTAAAGTGAGAAAGGTTAATTCTGAGCTGGAGATTATGGAAAAGACAGGAGAATTAGAGTGATATGTTATAGTCTGAGTAAGATGGTCACAGGCAAATTTTGTGGAGAGGGCTTTCCAAGCAAAGAAAATAGACAGTAAAAGCATAACAGCAGAGAGAAATTTCTGGAAGATGATGAGTAATCTGAACCAGCTGGATTTGATTGGTTATAGGACACTAGACATTTATGTTAGACTTAGTGTTTAGAAGAAAATTTGGACATTATTGTGTGATGAATCAAGTGTTCTTTTTTTTTAAATGATGTATTTCATTGATTTTCTTTCTCCTTTTTTAAGTTTATTTATTTTGAGAGAGAGAGACCATGAGCAGGGTAGGGGGAGAGAGAGAGGGAGTGGAAGAACCCCAAGCAGGCTCACACTGGCAGCACAGAGCCCATTGTGGGGCTTGAACTCCACAACTGTGAGATCATGACCTGAGCTGAAATCAAGAGTCGGATGCTTAAAGGACGGGACCACCCAGGTGCCCCATGAGTCAAGTGTTCTTATACAGGGGATGTGGTTATAAGTTTGTTGTTTAAGATAAACAACTAAGGAAACGATAGAGAGCATGAATTGCATACACAGAAAAAGAGTTCATTTGGGATCTGCTGTTTCATTCATGTTGGAGGTAACAGAAGCTTTCCTTAGGTCCATCACTGTGAATATGGCAAGAGGAGATAATGAGCAGGTCAGCATTGAAGACTTTGGGCATAACTGGAGCCCTCAGGTGGTTTTTTCTTTTAATTTTGTTTTGTTTTTTGATGCTTGGTGTCTAAAGGGGCCCTTGTAGGAGTTAGATCATCACTGTTCAAAAGAAATGTAATATGTAATTAAACTCATAAATGCAAACTGTATATGTAATAAAAATTTAATAGCCACCTTGAGAAAAAAGAAAAATGTAAATTTAATTTTAATAATTTTTAAGTCAAATATCAAAAATATTATCATGTCAACATGTAATCAGTATAACAATATTGATGAGATATTTTCATTCATTTTTTTCTTATCCAAGTCAATGAAACTGCTGTGTACTTTATACTTAACGGAATACTTCAGTTTGAACTAGCCATATTTCAAGTGTTCATTAATGATGTGCTAGCTAGTGGCTACTCTGTTGGACAGCACAGACTTGAGTATACTTTTACTTATCTACTTACTGCTAATCAACTTTTGCTAATCTACTACTTACTTAAATAAACTTTATTAATCTTCTTATTCCATTGTAACATATTAGCCTCTTTCAGTGACTGACTCTTAGGAAGGTGGCCTGGTTTTACTGAAGTTTAAAGCTCTACGGCATGGCAGAGTTTAATAGAAGTTAAGTCCTCAAAGAAATGATTGTTACACAGGTGAAGCAGAGAATGCTGATTTGGGGCCTGTCCTTATGTCTGGAAGTTGAGATGTGGATGTAAGTGTGCAAAGGAAAGGAAAGATTTATACTTCTTAGCCTGACTCAGTTCTGACTTAGGAAATGGAATATCTCCCATTATCCCCATTGAAGCAAATGTGACTTTAAAAAAGTGAAAAGTATTCCTTTCATCCTCATATTGATACCAAATATTCACAGACAAGGAATTGGTATAAGTAAACTTGCTTGGAGTCACTGATGAAAAGTTCTTTAAAAATATTTAGCATTTTCAGGGCGACTGGGTGGCTCAGTCGGTTAAGCATTGGACTCTTGGTGTCCGCTCAGGTCATGATTCCATGGTTCGTGGGATGGAGCCCCATGTCGGGCTCTGTGCTGACAGTGTGGAGCCTGTTTGGGATTCTCTCTCTCCCTCTCTCTCTCTGTCCCTCCCCTGCTCACACATGCACACTCACTCTCTTGAAAGTAAATAAACTTAAAAAACACACTAGAATTTAAAAATATATGTATTTAGCATTTTCATTATGCTAAAAAAAAAAGGCCTCATGGCTGAAATGTATTTCTTTATTAAAAGTGGAGTTAATTTTTTTTGCATTTTTGAAATGTGTCCCTTTAATGTCATATAACTGACATTCTTTTTTCTTTTCCCTATTGTATTCATCATATTTTAAAATTTTTATTATCTTACGATGTTTTGCCTTCCTAAAAAATCTTGCTGGTGGGAGAGAGACTGCCCCTCCCAGGGCTAGCCAATTTGGCAGGTACTGCTGCTAATCAACTTTTGCGCCTTTCAAATGCAAATCGACCAATCTGGGGCATTTATTCATCCAACAAATTCTATTAACTTACACATCAAGCCAATATTTCTCCTGCCCTAAATCATCTCAGGGTTCGGTACCAGGCAGCTAGAGACTGCTCCTACAGCTTAAAACCTCCCAAATTATTCAAAACAGACGAACCTAAATTGTTTCCCGGCCCTGCCTGGTCTTTCCTGTGGAAACACGAAAAAAGGCTACAGCCCAGGCTTTCCCCTCGGTCCTGCGTCTGCCTCCTGACCAGACCCTGGTGCTTTCCATGTGGCCCTGCATGCCATGATGTGCCTCCTCCTCTAGAGAAATGGAAATAATAAATTCTTCTTTCAGTACCATTGGCCTTGGTGTTATAACTCAGTCACCTCCGTAAATTCAAATCCAAGAGCACACATGAGACACATACCTGTCTACTTCTCTGTCTCAGGTACTTTATATTTCTGTTACTTTAGACGCACATTTTTACCAGAATGTAAATTTAGAACCCAGGCTAAAAGGTATGTCAGAGGATTTAATATTGTGTCTTCACAGTGAATGGAAAGCCTTCAGGGAATAGGGCAACTGAGGAAATGAGGATTGTGGGTAATGAGAAAAAAGGAAACACTATTTACACATTCTTATAAAGTACATTAGGGAGGCATGAAGGCACTAGAATATTGCTTATGTGTCTAGCACATGCTGGGTATTTTTCCTATCCCCTCTCATTTAATCACCCTAAGTATGCAGAGAGGACCCAGGATGTAAATGACTTTCTCAAGGTCAAGAACTAGGTGTAGACTGGATTTGAACCCAGATCCTTTTTGGTCCCCCACCCATGCTCTCATTGCTGCACTGCATTCTCCCAATCCTAAAGATGGAAAGCTGTGAATTAAAGAGTCGAACTAAACATACTTGGAATGCTGCAGCTTTCATGATGTTTTCTTATTCTGAATGCCAGACGCATGGCATGTTTTCGATATAGTATTTAGGTGTCAAAAATATTGGGGGGTGGCTTTGCAGATTTTATTTAGCAACAAACAGGGTACGAAGTATAGTGGAAGACAATGGCTGATGTTGAGTGCCGAGAGGTATTTCTCAAACTGGGAAAGGAAGCACTTCAGGCTCCTGAGCTCCAACTGGAATGCTGGTGGCAAATGGGGAGACCGCTGTACAGAGGAGAGGAAATTTATAGCTGCCAAAACAAATCGTAAAAAAAAGGGAGTGGCAAGTTTCAGATTTCTTTTCAGGGCAACTTATGATTCCATGATCTAATTTATTGATTTTCTTGAATCTACTATATTTACTATATCGAATCTAGTACTATAACTCAGTTTGTATTTGTGAAATTTTTTAAAAGTTTATTTATTTTGAGAGAGAGGGAGAGAGAGAATCCCAAGCAGGCTTCACATTGCCATTGCAGAGCCCAGTGCGGGACTTGAACCCATGAACTGTGAGATCATGACCTGAGCCCGAGTCAAGAGCCAGATGCTTAACCAACTGAGCCACCCAGGAGCACCCACATTTGTGAGGTTTTAATGGAAACAGAGGCTCTGATACTTCAGAATGAAGAAATAAAATTTGGGAGTTTCCCAGGCAATGAATGAACATATGAGAAATGGAATATAACAATAGAACATCTACCTTTCATAGATGCTGGAGAAGAATGAATCATGCAAAGATTTTTCTTCCATAATAAAATATTTTATGTCAACACATTTTCCATATGGATAAATGAGTAGAAAGGAAAAGCAGGATGGAGATGAATAATAAGCTACATGAAAAGCAAAGAAAACTAGTGTCTCCAGGAGGCTTAACTTACTGCATTAACAACAGTGTATGAAATTGGCTCAAGACGGTTATATTGTTGGAAGTTTGGGATTAAATGGAAAATAAACATTTCATTTGATTCTCATATGTGATTTTTTAAATTACTTTTGCATTAGAATATTTCTTTACGGTTTAATGGATTCGGATTGTGCTCACTGATGACCTTTTTGCCTCTGTAGACCATTTCAAATTCTCAAACTTCAAGGGGACAATTTCCTAAAGTTTAAACTTAGACATAATGGATTTCTAATGGTTGGAAATCAGGATGAACAATTTTAAATTAAAGAGAAATGTGGAGAAGATGAAGTGACATAATGTGGATTTAGCAGGAAGATTCTTCATTGTGTTCCCCAGCTACAACCCTGCTAACTGCTTGGAGATTACTGGAAGGCAGCAGATATCATAGAAGAAAGAGTGTTCCTATACCGGGTGAAGCTGTGAAAGCTGGAAAAGTGACTCATTGCTTCTAAATAGGAGCTATTTCAGTTTCCTTTCATTCGTGTATTTTTTAGTACGGTGCAAGAATATATAGTGTGACTTCTAGATGTTCCAGTCTCTAGAACAATTTATTCTAAAACACATTTTGTTCTCTAGTGAATTTAAAATAGGTAAAAGGAGACAGTTTTCTAAGTTTAGGGATAGAAAGTAAAAAGGGAGACATATGCAGGAGGAATTAAGAAAGGTGACTCACTTGCTAGTGAGCTTCAAAGTCTCAGAATTAAATCAGTTCTCTCCTAAGTATCAAGGGCAAGGCAGCGAGAACATAATTAGAGCTTAGTGCCAAGTATGGACTCAAAATACGGTGTTTGTCAGGAGACACCGTCCTCCTTTGGGTTTGATTTTATTTCCTCCTAGAAAAAATCCCAGATTAAGGCATTTTGTGAAAGAATCCACTCTCTTGATTTTTTTTCTTCCATTCTAGAGTAGAGAACTTGAAGGTTCTGAGGGAACGTAAAATCTAAAATATGTGAGATAATCCACCCAAATATTGAATGTAAATGTAAAAATTTGAATGATAATAAAATTTCTTTTGCTTGTAAAATTTTTGTGTTTTTCTGTAGCCTCTTCCTTACCTTTGTTTTTCACTTCACCACGGGGAATTTGATCAAAAACAAAAAATCAAAAACAAAAGAACAAAAAGACCTCACTTAGAGTATGGTAATGGTTTTCGGGCTTTTAAAGTTATTATAGAGTATTTGACCCAGTTATTATTTTTTTATTATTGAGTTGTTGATGTTCTTTATATCTTTTGGACACTAATTCCTTATTAAACATATGATTTGCAAATACTTATTCCCATTCAGTAGGTTGACTTTTCATTTTGTTGATTTCTGTGCAGAAGCCTTTTAGTTTGATGTCATCCCACTTGTCTATTTTTGCTTTTGTTAACCTGTGTTTTTGGTGTCATATCCCAGAAAAATGGTACAGCAGCTGTGGAAAACATTGTGCAGTTTCCTTGAGAAGTTAAAACTAGAACTACTGTATGATCCAGAGATCCCCCTCCTGGGCATAAATTCAGGGGAAATCAGACTCTAGAAGAAATATCTGCAGTTGTACATTCATCGCAGCATTATTCACAGTAGCCAAGACATGGAAACAACTCAAGTGTCCACTGACAGACGGATGGATAAAGAAAATGTAGTATATGTTTTCAATAGACTGTTATTTGGGCTCAAAAAAGAAAGAAATCCTGCCATTTGTGGCAACATAGATGAACCTGGAGGACATTATGCTAAGTAAAATAAGGCAGTCATAGAAGGACAAATACCTCATAATTCTACTTATATAAAGTATCTAACATAGTCAAACTCATAGAGGTAGAGAATGTAATAGTGGTTGCAGGAGCTGGAGGGTGGGAGAAATGGACAGCTGTTGTTCAATAAAGTTTTAATTATGCAAGATGAATACATTTTGGAGTTCTATTAAAAAAACAGGGGTGACTGCATGGCTCAGTTGGTTAAGCATCTGACTTTGGCTCAGGTCAGGATCTCACAGCTCGTGGATTCGAGCTCTGCGTGGGGCTCTGTGCTGACAGCTCAGAGCCTGGAACCTGTTTTGGATTCTGTGTCATCCTCTCTCTCTGTCCCTCCCCTGCTCACATTCTATCTCTCTCTCCTTCAAAAATAAATAAACATTCATGTTTATTAATATTAAATTAATGTTAAACCGAAACAAAGGAATTTTTGGAGGTGATGGATATGTCCATTGCCTTGATTGGGTGATGGTGTTCTGGATGTTTGCATATGCCCAAACTCATGAAATAGTCAAATAGTGCATGAAATATGTGCAGGGTGTTTTTTTTTTTTTTGGTGTATAAATTACATATAAATAAAGCTGTTAAAAATTCTGGACTATTTGAAACTGACAGAAAAGTACAGAGAATAATATTATAACAAACTGACACTTAGCCACCACCCAGTATTTTCAAATATTAACATTTGATCTTCTCTTCTTTTTTCCTTAAATCATAAATTACAGAGAAGTTTAAGACTCCTGGCTACCCTACTGTGATCCCATCTACTCTCTCCCCAAAGATAAAAACAGTTCTTGTGTATTTGTGTTTAAGTTTCCCATGCAGGAAATTCATGAGCAAAGAGAATCCTACATATGTTTGCAACTTGATAAATTGCTCAATAGAGCAAGTTGGCCATACTGCATGAAGCTGGCGATGTAGCTCTGCTGTGAACGAGGGACTCTACTGCAGGGTGTAAGCCCAGAGAAAATCTTGCTGCTTTGTACAGGGAGACATGTCCATTTCACTGGAACCTTATTGGAAGTAATAAAAATTATGTAGTTATAAATTATTTTTGTTGTTAAAAATATTTGTGCCAAACTTACTTTCCATTGCTAGATGTGCATGAAATGAGAGGAAAAAAAGGTAAACAATACAAAAGTGTGAAAAAGAAAAAGTCTTTAGGACATATGCAAATATATTGTTACGCTGTACACTTTTTTAAAATATTTATTCATTTTTGAGACAGAGAGAGAGACAGAGCATGTGTGGGGAAGGAGCAGAGAGATAGGGAGACACAGAATCTGAAGCAGCCTCGCTCCAGGCTTTGAGCTGACAGCACAGAGCCCGATGCTGGGCTCGAACTCACAGACTGCAAGATCATGATCTGAACTCAAGTCAGATGCCCAACTGACTGAGCCACTCAGGCACCCTGACTGTACACTTCTTAAGCTTTATTTCAATTGGTTGGATAAGCAGTAATCATATCCTTCCTACTCAAAGTGTGGTCCATGGACCAAAGGAGGGCTAGGTTCTTGGGGGTGTGTGTTGGCAATGCTGACTTTCAGGCCCCACTCTAGGTTTCTGAGTTAGAATCTGCATTTTAACAAAAGCGCCGGGTGATTTGTATTCATCGTGGTTTGGAAGCACAGGTCTAGAGCAGCTGCCCTCAATTTTTATGTCTCAGCGGGCTGATGGGTCAAGATGAGCTGCGAGGTAAATACAGATACACTGTTAGTAATGATAAAGTACACAGTTTTTTGAACGATTTAAGAATAAGTAAATCTGAACTATTTCACATGGTACCGGCATTCAAATTCATGTGCATTTCCTGAGTGAAAGAGGAAACACTGAGGTGGGTCTATAGAGATAGGGATGTGCAATGCCACAGTGCAAATATCTGAGTGATTGTGAGAGGATCCTGTGGGGGGAGGCACATGCTTTGTGACTGTGAGAGGCGAAGGTGGTGATTATCACAGAGTCAGCATCCCAGGTAATTGATAACCAATGCTAACGAGTGTCTGCTCTCAGAGAAGACCAGTCACTCACTGAACAAATATTTACTCATCCCTTACATATGCTACCTCCTCTGCTAGACCCCAGGGAGAAGTGGTGAACACCACAGACACAGTCCATGTCCCAACAGAACCTACAGGCTCTCAGGGGAAGCAGTATGACTGTCACACATTAACAAACATGACTGTCCAATGAATCTTATAGGAAGAGAGGATGAATCTTACAAAGATAGTTAGGCAGTTAGGTAGGTAGGTAGACAGTTGAGAGATTGGTACATGATAGACAGCTGATACATAGAAAGACACATTGATAGAGAGAATGAGCCATCTATTGGAGTCCATGTACCAGATGGCCACACATTAGAAGCTTTTGAGATGTAGAGAGAAATGTCTGATTTTAACAGATATGTGTAATTATTAGGATATGCAGATGCAAAGAAAAGCAGGACAGCAAAACCTTAGGCACTGGCTTTAAATAAACTGGCCAGCCAGGTGGGATTTTTAAAAATTATTTACCATGATTTGATAGACATACAAATTGAGAAGAGCAGTAGGTTATTTGTGATTAGGCATTTGCAAACTTTGATTCAAATATTATCCAGATTTCTCAAGACTCCTTTCTGAAGCTTTCATATGCACCTACAGTTTAATTATATACTGAACCTCATGCTTCCTCCCATGGAACTGGAATGAGCTTTCTCTCAAGGGTCTCACAAGGAACTCCCAAATGTTTTTTATTTGAAGAAAATGAAGACATGTGAAGTAGTTTGGGTTTTTAAAAATGTCTTCTTTGGGGGTGCTTGGGTGGGTCAGTCCTGACTCTTGATTTAGGCTCAGGTCATGATCTCATAGTTGTGGGAGCAAGCCCTACATCAGACTCTGTGCTGCCAGTGCAGAGCCTGCTTGGGATTCTCTCTCTCCCTTTCTCTCTCTGCTCCTTCCCTGCTCTCTCTCTCTCTCATTCACTCTCTCTCAAAGAGTTATCTCTGGTTGCAGGGCCAAGCAATGGAGAAGAGTGATATTGATGAACAAATTAAGGGAAAATAGAAGTAAACTGGAGGAACAGAAATGCTTCCATCGTAGATAACCTGATGCATTAAGGTAAGAAGGAGAGAGAAGGGGAAAGACCATCAATACCTTAAGGTATTGGCAATAATGGGACGATAAGCATTTCATCTATTCTTTTTGTTATCTATAGTCCTGATGTTTTGTTATGACCATTTGTCATAAAATTGTGTAACAGTTAGCTATGATGATCAGACAACACCTAGTCAATAAAAATGATTGTAGGTTAAGCAACTCAGTGGAGGTATATTTTGTATTTCCAAAAAGACCCCAGAAAGAGGAATCTCTGGATACAGCAAAATTAACCAGGGCTCCCTCCTTCCCCACCAGGGAAGCACAGGGGATCTGAGAGAGAATGCATTCAATACTTGCACAATCTATACGATGGCTCAGGCAGAGCCATTATTCTTTTATGTGAAAAGTAAGTGCTTTGCAATGGCAACAAGGCAGGAAAGAAGCAAGAGTCTGTGAATACAATAACACCAAGGTCTTATTTCTCAGAGTAGGAGGAAGACCCCATGAATGGGAAGAATGTGCTTTCTTCTTATATGATTATATTTCCCTTTCATAGATGGTTCTAGAGGGACATGGCTCAGCTGTTATTGCCAAAGAGCTTCCCCTGGCTTCTACTCATAGGTGCATAGCCCATGGTTCCCTTCAGAACCAGCAAAATCCTGAACAAAGGAAAATGTCCATTCCAAGTTTGCTAAAGTCTGAGGTGCCGGACTTTGCAGTAATGTAGGAAGAGACAAAGATATCCACAAACCTTTTATGGGAGAGAAGTAGAAGTTTCCTAAGCGGAGGGAGTCTGGGAAAAGGTGAGTTTTCCAAAGAAAGAGAGGATCAAAGTGTCACCGTGGGAAAGGATGGGGCCTCTGGGAATGTAGGGTTAGAGAACGAGATCATTCCCATGGGGTGAGAGGTCCTCCAACAGCCTGGATGGTGGAGCTGCATTTTCTGATGCTTTTTCGTGGTTCAAGGGAATGAGTTAATTAAATAAGGTTACAACTCCTGGTCTTATTTTAGATTCTTTTAGGATGCTTCCTTGATCTTTCTGTAAAAGATTATTCAAACCTCTGTCAGAGGTCAAGGTCAGGGCTCCTTGTCCTTCTTACTTCCTCCTGGGTTATCAGGCTGAGGATATTGACCAGCAAACAACCCCAGAGAGATGGTAAAGCCCATTTCATAAACTTCCCCTCTGGAGACAGATCGATGATGTGCATTGATCTATCCTTTAAGGCAAAAAGGGTCTCCCTGCACATTGCATTTCATAGAAACATACCCTCCATTGTCTTTGCCAAAGACAAAGGTGTCCTCTGGGTCAAGGTGATTTGACAAGTCAGAATTTTTGTTGCTTTTTGTTTGAAAGGATTGAAAGCTAAAGCATTAGCTTCTCTTTTTCTAAGTTTCACCCTTAAATGACATTCCTAAATGAGAATTTTAAGTATTCCAAAATATAAGAAGATATAATTAGAAAAATAAAAACTATTTCTGCAAGGTGTTAGAATTCCATTAGACAAACTTATGGTTACTTTAGTCTTATCTTCATTTTATATATATTGGGTAAATGGCTTTATTGTCCAGGTCATCTTAGCATGTCATTTAATGTCCATGTAAGCCCGTACATTTCTTTACATGTATCTGGTATGTTTTTGTTTTCCAGTGGGAATTCACCTCGTCATGGAAATTCACCTCGTCAGTCATATGGATTATATAATTTGGTGTGGCATTGCTTCAATGTTGCAGATTCAACTGACAGGCCCTCACAATGTGTGATCCTGCTTGCATAATGAAAACCTGAGATCAGTCTGGTATTTGAGTCTCATTCCTTCTTACCATTAATCCTCTTTTGCAAACAATTATTGTTTCCTTAGCAACTGTATTAAGTTACTGAATATATTACTTACTTGTTACTCAGGGGCTTCTCTCAAGGTGAACTGGATTCATTTTCATTTTTATTTTTTCATAAGCTTTTTTTGTTAATTATAGTCCTTACTTTATAGCACTACTTGCTTTTAGTGTTGCACTCACTTGCACAGTTTGTAGGGAAAATCAATTGTTAAACCTCTGGAATTTCACCTAATGCACATCATGTGGTCACTTGGCTCACGGAGAAGACTCTTTTCATGATACCATTAAACATGCTTTTAATTGTATGAAAAAGACTCCAGTATTTGCAAATCTACTTCTCATTCCCAACCATCTTGAATTTAGTCAATAATTAAGTGAATCAGTGGACACAGAAGGTTTTTTTGTGTCAATAAAGGGGTTGTCCATCAAAATTAACCTGACAAAGTATCAGTTAGCAGAGTTAGTCAGTCAATCAGGGAAACACATGAGGTTTTCCATTTCTTTTGAATTCTTTTTTTGCAATATTGAAATGCCTTAGAGTTTATTAGATCTTACAGGCCAAGAAAGAGCATTAGGGAACTTACAAGTTCTCCTTATGAACATGAGGAGGGAGTGTGATGCTTGGAATTCACGTCCTGCAGACATATGCATTCTCGCTATAGTTCAGTTCACTATAGATTTTTCAAATACCCTCCAAGGAGAGAAGTCAGATAGGATTCTACAAATGTGTGGACTGTCACCTGCTGACATCAGGCTAACTGGGATTCCCATGGGAGAGAGGTTAAGACAGAACTGCCACTGCTCTCATATAGAATCCATTATAGAGCCCACAGAAGTTCTGAGGTTCAGAAGTCTTGCTAGACCTTTCCCTTTTAAATGAGCAGTGGCACCACGTTTGGAAAGCCAGTTCAAATGCGAGGGGCCTCAAGTGCCAGGCATGGAAAACATAGCCTATTGCTTACCGTTTGGTAAGTCCCTCCTTAAGGTAGATTCTGGGAAAGAGAGGATGTTGATTTCTTTTGGTTCTAAATAGATTCAATACCAAATGACACTTTGTGGTTAAGCCTACAAACTTCCTTTTTGAGCTTCTTATCTATCTTTCTGGTGACTTCTTATTTCTCTCTTTTTTTTAAATTTTTAATGTTTTTTATTTATTATCGGGACAGAGAGAAACAGAGCATGAGAGGGGGAGGGTCAGAGAGAGAGGGAGACACGGAATCTTAAGCAGGCTCCAGGCTCTGAACTGTCAGCACAGACCCTGATGCGGGGCTCGAACCCATGAACCGTGAGATCATGACCTGAGCTGAAGTTGGCCGCTTAACTGACTGAGCCACCCAGGCACCCCTGACTTCTTATTTCTATTTTGACTTATGAATGCTCACCTCTTGGCTGCTGGGCTTACTGGCTAAGGTTTTTCCTGGGCTTCCTCAAGGTACATGTCAATGAATGTACAGAGCTAGAAGCTCTGGCCTAGTTAGTATGTCTTTTACCAACCTGAGTTTGCTCATCACTACACTACTGGTTGGCACAAAGTTTCTCTTTCAGTATTATACTGAAAACAAATTTCTCCACATTGCTCCATAATGTTTATTATTAATATTACCAAAGCCATTTTGCTGGATTATTTCTGATTGCCTTTTAGAGAAATGGGAAGTCTACACAGGGCTTCTGGTTCTATTTCTACTTTCAGAGAATGGGGAATTGATATTAAAGTGTCTATGTGAGAATGGCAGTCCCTAGGATAGCTGGAAAATACCTTATAGGATCACCCATACCTCACCAGAAAGAGGTTTTCAATGTAAGGGAGTCTTCAGGGTAGTAACTTGCTCCTCAGTCTATAGTCTATGGCCCAACTTTCCCCCTTAGGAGTTAACTAGGAGGAATCTTTCAGTTATATATGTATCTGTGCATTTCTTTGTCTTTAAGTCTCCTTGTTCATGGTGGGAGACATAGCCACATGCTATAGTCTTTGAGATGCTAATAAGTATTGGAGATGAAAAGGAAAGTATAGTGTTTCTCAAATTTATTTAAATATAGGTTATCTTCTCATGGGAGAATTTTAAGCAACACTTACTTACAGTCATATGTTGGGAAATTGTATGGCAAATTTATATTTTCATGCCAGAGTTTATAAAGACAATTTGATCACCTTGTTCTCGCCCTCTCAGGGAGGCAGGGCCAAATCAATAAGTATCCCAGAGTCATTTGTATTTGTCTGCACAGGAGTCTGAAGGTACAGAGACTTGAATGAGAATTTTCTAAGTTAAAAGGCTATATAACACTTCTGAAGAGAATCCCAAAGGATTAGGGATCCATAGAATTCTAAAATTATTTAATGAATATGAAAGTTAAAATTAACTGTGGATATAATTATGGGCTTTGTGGAAAACTGTAGACTTTGGGACACCATGTTAATTGAAATCAGTTTCTTTGTATGCTTCATTGTGTTCTCACTGCATCTGAGCTTTGTGCAGATTGTACCATAACTTCCATTCATGAGGCTTTTATTCAATAATGGAGGACTTTTAAAATTAAATATAGAAAGATCACACTACATATGAATGAGATATGAGAGAGCCTGCGTGAAAACCATCTACATGTACATGCCCTCATCTACATATTCCAAAATATTATAGTTGTGTAGATATACATATTTATCATAATCAATAAACATTTGAAAACCTCTTTTGTGTTTATTACTGTGCTGGGAACTGGGTATATAGGTTTAATTGAGAAAATCTCAGTTACTTTGAAGCTTCTTTGGTCTCTAAGATACAACTGAGAAATCTTGTTAATAATCAGGAAGAGGAGTTACACGAACTGAAGAATGTGAAATTGACTTGTCAGGCTTTACAACCAGGAAGTTCAGACTCCTCTTTGTTAGACTAACAGGAAATAGCTTGGTAGGCATAGCCTTGAAGCATGCTTTCACCTGTGCATCACTGATCAATAAGGAAGGGGAGAAAGCTGAAATCCACTTGGGGAAGTCACCCCAATTGTTAGACTGGCCACTAAGAGGCAACTTACCATAGAATCAGGCCTTAAGATGTAAATGATATGAAAGCTAAAGTTAAAGAAATTTTACTTTTTGATGTGCCTGGCACAGGTTTCGCTTGTGTCTGTGTTATTTATTGTGATTATTTTTGTAATAATTATTAATTTCAATAATTTTTATTAATTGTAATTATTAATAAGACTCTCTTTTAGTCTCAAAGGTGACCTAGTTTAGGAAACAAATAATATTCTCCTCTGTTTAAAGAGGAAAGAATATGGGGTTTGGGACTAGCCAGATCTTGGTTTTAATCCCAGCTTTGATGTTTACCAGTTCGATGACCTAGTGCAAATTATATAATCCCTTTGAGCTGCAGTCTTTATCAGTAAGTGAAACAATAATTCCTTTGAAAGTTGTTGAAAAGCTTATATAAATGCGAAATATCCATCTGAATACCTGGCATATGGCAGACACTTAAATAAATTGTGGCTGCTTTGCTATTCTGATTGGTATTTTTATCTAAGGTTCAATTCCAAGAGAAGAGTGAGATAACAGAAATCCAGATAAAAGGGGATATTTAAAGAGAGATTCCAGTTTTTCTACCACCAGGGAACAGCATGTGGACAGCAGCCAAGGACATGGAGGACAATGCCCGGTTCCTCATGGGAGGGCCTGGCACGATCTGAGACAGGTGGTCAGACTCTCATACCAATAAGCTTGTTCAAAGGCAAAACATAGATCCTACCAAAGAAATGTGTCAGAAATCCATTTAAATGGACAAAGCAAATGTAGAAGAGTTGGGGAGAGAGTAGGCATTGGGGTGCTCAGGATGCAACAGAGTGCAGCAGCCAGCACACCAGATATTATATCTATAGGAGTGTTCTGAATTCCAGTTTCCACCCTATAATGGACTAAGTCTTCCAGTGATTTCCCCGTCTATTCCAGACTAACAAAGGATCTAGATATTTTGAGTGCACAGCTTTAGAACCTGTGGTTGAGCTAGCCAGGGAGGGAAAGGCTAACCTAACCACGGCTGATTTCTTTTTGTCCTGGTTAAGTAACAATGAAATGAAAAACATTTTCATAGCAGGAATGCTACAGAAGCTTTACCAAATTCTGTGATAACCAAAGGCTTGTGGAAATGAACTGTAACATTTTACATTGTTTATATGTTTGAGTAAATTCTATTGAAATAACCTTGTTGTTTCAAAAAACAAAAATAGTTTAACTTTTTATAAAATATAGTACCATTTTATGTTAGTGTTATTTTTACAAGCATCTATGGTAAACAGAATTCGAATATTCCTACCCCCTGTGTATACAATGTATAATATTCTCCCCCACTGACTGTGATTGGGACTTGTGATTATATTATGTTATATAGCAGAAGGGATTTTGCAGATATAATTAAGGTCTCTAATGAGGTGGCTTTGAATTAACTAAAAGAAAGATTACTGGGGTGGACCTGATCTAATAAGGTGGATCCTTCAAAGTGGTAAAGAGATGAAAAGTAAAGGAGATTCTTTTCTTTTTAAAAATATTTTTTTAATGTTTATTTATTTTTGAGAGAAAGAGAGAGAGACAGAACACAAGCAGGGAGGGACAGAGAGAGAGAGAAGGAGACACAGAATTCGAGGCAGGTTCCAGGCTCTGAGGTGTCAGCACAGAGCCCGACGCAGGGCTCAAACCCACAAACTGTGAGATCATGACCTGAGTTGAAGTTGGATGCTTAACCGACTGAGCCACCCAGGCAGCCCACAAGTAAAGGAGATTCTTATGCTGGCCTTGAGGGAGCAAAGCTCTGTGTTGTGGAGGTGGCTGTGTGGATGGGACCAGCACGTAGACTCCAGGAGTTGAGAATAGCCTCCAGTTGATAGCAGCAAGAACACAGGAACCTCAGTCCTACAATTGCAAAGACCCCAATGCTGGCTAAAACTTGAATGAATTTGGAAGAGGATCTTGAGACATAGATGAGACTACACCCCCATTCACCACCTGGATTTCAGTCTGGGGAGACCCTGAGCAGAGAACCTAGAGATTCCAAGCCTTCTGAAACTGAGATAGTAAGTGGATGTTGTTATAAGCTACTGAATGTGTAGTAATTTGCGACATAGCAACAGAAAACTAATGCATCTACTAAAAAAGGTTTACTATGAATTTTAAAAATAATGGAATTTGAAGCCAGTTTTAAACCGAATGTAAATTCTTGGTTTTATGTCTATAGGTTTAGCTAACTTTAATCAGTATTAAAAAGTTTAATGAAAGACAATTCCATATCTGATCAAACTCTTCAATTTAAAATTAATTCTGAAATCTGAAACCAGTTACATGTGGGTTATTTTTCACAAATTTCGGAATCACTTAAAAAGTTATTTTAGAGAATTTATTTAAGTTGCTTTCTTTAACAGCTTTGGTCCAAAATGTGCGGAAGAAACTTCATGGACCATATGTCTTATGTTTGCAAAACACTGGAGCAGATTTCTGAGCTATCTAGCCTGCTAGGTATTGAGCATTTCAGAATATTTTATATATTAGAAAAAATACTTTTGCAACACTTTTTATGTACTAAGCCTATGTAAATCAGAATCAGAGGAAGCCTAGAAAGAATAAGATGTACATTTTTTTTGATGACTAAATTGCACAGTCTATTTCAACCTAGATCATAGATATTTTCAAAGAGGCATTGAAATCAGTAAAACTAATTAATGTCTGACCACGTAAGAAGATAAATTTCTATCTTTCTGCCAAGTTTTTGTCTTTCAACTTTTTGTTTTGTCATACACTGCTTGTTAGTTCTTATTTATACTTCATGATATTGAGTTTATCATATTTTTTTAAACTAATTGCAGGGTTTTATTTTATGTCTTTTTCAGAAGAAGGCCATAGCAGAAGATGAATGTATACTAGATTTTGGATGATTGAGAAAGGAAATATACTGGAAGTGTAATGGAGACCCTTCTAATCTAAATGTTGTTACTGTCCCTATAATTTAAAACTCTTTTTCCTAAAAATTCTAACTTGGTAAGAGATTGTTAGTCAGTTATTTCACCTTCAACGTGCCACATGCTTTTTTCCCTTTTGCAAATGTCCTTCTGTTAGAAGGCCCATACATTCGGCACCCTTCAAAAATGATTTTATTCCTTTTTTAACTTCAGAGTAAACGTTTGAAATAACAGGAAAGAAAGAAAATGGCTTAAGTAGTGAAGATAGGATTGTGTATGATTGAGCTTGACAATAGGGCAGTTGATTAGCTCTGATGTTTTTGTGCATTTGGGAAAAATTGCAGTGGTTCAGATTACTTTAATGATCTGTTGTTTTAAGTCAACAATAGAAGTGTGTCTTTGAAACAATACTTTCTCCCATTTGTTTCCATTGTCTTAGCCTCTTAGGCAACACATGAATGATTGATTTATAATTTTATAAGCAGTAAGAGTCTTTAAAGAAAATTGATTGTTTCTCCCCTTCCTCTCCCTTAAACCACTTTCTCTACAAAGGCTCTCAGAAATGGAATATTTATTGAGATTGCCAGTGGGTTCCATTAGTTGGACTATAGCTCGTGGTTTACTGAGGCTAGGTTGTGTTTTCTGTCATTAAGGATGATTTGAAAGAATGCTATAATTATCACTTTGCATTGATTGTGGTTGCTTTTCTTATGGCTTTAGCAGTAACTATGTTCTAAGATATCTTTCTTTCAGAGTTTTTCTGTACTACTTGACATTTTATTGTTCATGGCCATTCCACTTTAGCAGAAAAATAATTAGGTTTGCTGCTTGTCATTTGGGGAATATGATTTATAGATCTCTACATTTAGTTAAACTCCTATTTTCCCCAACATATTGTGGATAAACACCCAGGATACTGCAGAGGTTGCCAACCTCTTCTTTTGCAAGGGAAACACCATCTTGGATCTTTTGTAAGTGCACCTGAGTAATGGCGATGTTCCTCCTTTTACTTGGGGTTTAGGCTAATTCTTTTTGTAAATACCTTGTATCATACAGCCTGATGTGTAGTCATGTTAACCCATTCTTAGAGCGGCTGGATGTTAATTCACTCCCCATACTTGAGGATTTTTCCTCCTTTGTTTGCTTGTTTGTTTCTAACTCAACCACAGTTGGCAGAGAGCTACAGTCTTTTGAACACCCCCAAAGTCTGAGTCCACTCAGGTTTGGCCAATGAAATGACTCTGGTAGAACATGTTTAACTGATCTTCACTAGATAAATTTCGCCAGGGATCATGTCCTCTTCCACGGTACAGTAGAAAGCACGTGTGGTGTGGAATGGATAGACCAAGTCACCGCCGGTTGTGTGATGTTGGTAGGTTACTTGAGCTTGCTGCGCTTCAGTTTCCTTTCTGTAAAATGTGCATATTACCAACCTCTCAGGCTTCTTGTAATTGAATAAGATCACCACAAGTAAAATATAAGTAATATATGTGTATAATGTATATAACATAAGCAAAATATTCTTCACGATACATCGTATGATGTCAAATGTATGTTGTCTCCTAATGCATGTTGTCTTTTGCATTTTCCTATGCTTTCATAAAAACAGTAACAAAAAACAACCTTATGGAAACTGTCTAATGGACAAGTGAATGGTGGGTTCTCATCTACTCTAGCTCTCTTGAAAGAATACACGTATCAAAGTTACCATCTTGTAGCTCCTAGGAGTAGTCAGAAGTTTATTACTACTGTGGGTTGATTTCTTTGGGAAGAATTTAATGCTGAAGATGTGTGCAACTGAAACATTCCATTCTTTACAATCTCCCAGAAGAAGGAGAATAATTTGCATTTATTTATTTATTTAAAAATTTTACACAGTTGGAGCAGAACTGCCTTGATGAGTATTCCACTGAAAGTTCCAGTGATGGTCATTTATAATAAGCTGTGACCAATGGGGATGAGGACATCTGGAGGATAGATGTCATTCCCAGACAGTTAAACAGTGAATTCCCAAACAAGTTACAAGCTAAATTTAACTTGAATTTAAATTTACTAGATCAATAGAATGCTTAGAATTGCTTAAGTGTTTATTGTTCAGTAATAAGTATCCATGCATTATACTATATGATGGATCTTTTAGAAAAATGAACTAGAATCAAGGACTGATTTGAAGACATATTGTCACAAGCTCATATATGTTAGGGAGGGAAAATATTTGAAGAGGAGGAGTGGTGAGTGGGTGAAAGGGAAATAGACTCTCTTCCATAGCTGTGAACTCAAGATGGAGAGGCTGGGGGTTAAGAATGAGGGAGGGGGCACTGTGAAGTCTATTATTAAACCAGTGGGTGGAATTGGTGAGCACACTCCCATTAGCCAAGCACAAGAGTTGGGATACTAGTTTCCCTGCCCACCTCACTTGATAAGTCATTTCAATAATGCCTGCATTTGACAGAAGGCATTTTGAAGATGTGTGGAGAATGTGGGAGGAATATTGGAATATAAAGAAGAATTTGTCCCCTCTGACCAGGAAACTAGAAAGTGTCGAGGATAGCAACATGGGAGAACTAGGGAAGCAGATGGTTTCAGGCTCTAACCAGCCTTCAGTTGGTTCCTGTCCACACAGTGATTTCAGAGTGCTGTGTGCTAATTTAAAAGCAAATTAAAGTACTTAGACCTCTGAAGGACATATGAATTCAGTGGGTCTCAGTGCAAACTTCTTAAAATTGGATATATTATGGTCCTTTTCAGCTCCTTTTCAAAAGAAGGGGATAAAGTAGCAATACATCTGGTAAAAGCATCTCTACCATGTCAAACCCAGGAATAACATATGTTTATTTGAACAAAGGAAGCCATGGAACCCCTCATTCAAGGTCATCAGAGGTTAAACTAGAGATATTCAGGTATTTTCCTCTCTATGGAATGCTTTCTGTTAGCAGAAACTTAAAGAATCATTTTTCATTATGTAAAGCTTCCTAAAGATAGTCACTATTACCTGCTTGCCTCTACCTGCTGCCTAATCTGTCTTCCCAATCATAGTGTTCTGCAGAGATAGGTACTCAGTCAAATAGCACAAAGAATGCCGAGCAAAGAGAAGTGCAGAATCAGAGCAGTTATCCAGATATATTCATCCCAAATCAACAGCTTCTTTTTGAAATTAAAAGAGCAGTTTATATTTGAAGAAGTAAAAGAGTACAAAAGAAGAGAACTCACTTTTTGGGTCACTGTGGTCAAAACAAGACATGTTGTATGTTCTCTTGTTCTCCAGCTCTGAGTCTTAGTAGTCGTTATTTTGAAGAGAAAGAGTCGAGAGGGTCTGTTGGGGTTTTCATACCTGTTAATTTGAGGAAAAGGTGTTGACATGGGTCTCTTTAGACCCTCTTGTCACCTGATGGTTTCTGGATATTCCAAACTGTTTGTCCCATGGGGGAAATGAAGGAGGATGAGATAAGAAAGGCCCCAATCCCCAAAGTTGGTGAGATACCAACCGCCTGGCCCCGCGCACTGGATTTAACACAGAGATTTTGTAGCCTTATTTTTTCTGCTTTGTTGAGGTCAGAGATGGAAGCTGGATTAAAGATCTGTCAGTTTCTAATCTAGGATTTGTGTTGAAAACTGGAAATAGTCCCTTATTTGACAGTCCATCCATTAAGGTTATTACTAATTCTCAGACCTTCCACTTTGAGAATTTATTTGCTTTCTAAAAGTTTGTCTGACAAATATCGTTGTCTTTTTCTTCAAATTTGCTCAGTGGGAACCTTTTGTAATTTATGAATACCCTCCAAAACATACTCATCAAATTCTCTTGACTCTTTGTATTTTTCCTGTTATGACCTTTGGTCTAATAGATGCATTTGATGCACAAAAGAATATTCTAAAAGTGAATTTTCATTAGTTCTATTTTCACCTATTTTGGGTTAGTGCATATTTATATTTTAAGACATCCCATAATTCCAATTAATATTAGATGTCAGGAGGATATACAAATAGTATGTAAGCAGTGATTCATCTTTGGGGTGTGAAAAAAAGCTGCTCAAAATTCATTAGATCCCCACTAAAAATAATTTTGAATAAATTAGGAGGAATTCTCAAAAGCTGTGCCATTCTAACATTTTCCCCCAGAGTTTCAAAAATGCATATATGTTTTGTTAGTAATAAAGAATTCTTTAGCCCAGCCAAGGAGCTGATGCAATGCCCTAACCAGGTAGCCACTTAATGATTGTCAGTCACTGATGATACAGCTCTCTTAAAAGACATTTATATTCGTCTTCTTATTATCAGAACTCTGATTTTATTCAGAAACTGGAGGATCCATATATTTTAGGAGATAGAATAAATACTTTAAGCCATATATATTTCCCTCGTCCTTGCTAGATTGGGCATGTCATGAAATTCCGGCTAATTCACAGGTGAAGAGTAGTTTCTTAGGAAAATTATCTCCACTCTTAAAAAGATACTTAGGATAATACATGTCCCCCCCCTTTTTTTACATTTGGATTTTGTTATGTAGGAACACAATGGCTGTAGATACTGTAGTCATCCTAATACAATGAGAGATAAAGCCTACAGTTGTTGAAATAGAGCAATTTTGATATCAGAAAAGCTGATTTAATGGACTTTGGGACTTCTTATTATGTGAGTTAATAAATTTACCTTATTATATACAAAAATTTTAAAACAGTATTATTGAAGTATGATTAACATACAATAAACCATACTTTAAGGTATACAGTTTGAGAAGTTTTGGCATTTGTACCAACATGTGAAATCATACAATCAATATAATGAACATATCTACTCTCCCAAAAGTTTTCTTATATTCCTGCCTGTGAATAAAGACAGTTTTAATTTTTTTATCAAAACATTTTCTATATTTTGATTGATTACACGGACTATAATATCTAGCACACAGTTGAACAGGAATAGTGAGAGCTGACAACTTTGCTCTTTCCTTCATTTTTGCATTTAGTGTCTCACCACTATGTATGATGTGAGTTATAATCTTTTTGTAGACATTTTTATTTGAGGAAGTCCTATTCTTAGTTTGTAGAGAGTTTTTGGTAGGGATTGATGTCCAATTTCATCAAATATTTTTCCACATTTATTGAGATAGTCATATGGTTTTTTTTTTAATTTAATACATTATATTATAGTGATTGATTTTTTTTTACGTTACACCAACTTTAATTCCTGAAATAAACCTACATCAGTCATTTGACAGAATTTTGTTAAGGAATTACCATCTAGGTTCACAAGGGTGTGCAAATTAGTAAGGGGAAACCTCATTCAAAATGGATTCAGGAAGTCTGAATGGGGCGCTTTCATGCATACGAAATGTGGGCTGCAAACCACATTTGCAGCTTACTTTACACACCCCAATAGGAAAAAGCTTACTTTGCTACCCCAGCAAGAGGAAAGGAGATATTCTTCTTGACCAGCAACAACCCAGCCAACAAGAACCGTTGTAACTCAGCCAATGAGAAGTTGCCACAACCCCCAAATCTAGTTCTCTTCTAATGAAATCTCATTCCAAAGGGCAACTTCGTCTCCCTCTTTTCCTCTTAAAAGAACACTCCTCTTCTTTGTTCTCTGGACTTGCTTACAGCTTGCCATAATTTGCATGTTCTGAATTGCAATTTCTCTGCTATTCCTGAATAAACTCATTTTACTACTAAACCAACTGCCTATTTTATTTTAAGGTTGTCAAGGGATCTTGGTCTGTAGTTTTATTTTTTTGGAATGTCTTTATCAGGTTTTGGTATAAAAGTAAAGGCATCATACACCAAGTTGGTAAGTATTCCCTCCTCTTCAGTCTTCTGGAAGAATATCATTATATTGATTTTGTTTTCTATTTTATTTACTTATGCTATGATATTTATTATTTCCTTTCTTCTGCTTACTTCAATTTTCATTTGTCCTTTTTTTCTTCTAGTTTCTTGTGATTAAAACTGAAGTAGTTGATTCGAGATCTCTTTTTTTTTCTAATATGGGTTTTTTTTTAAATCTCTATTTCCTTTTCCCTTTTGCTTTAGCTGTATCCCACAAATTTTGATATGCTGTATTTTTATTTTCATTCAGTTCAAGATACTTTTTAAATGAAATCTGGAAATGTGCAATTTAGTTTCAAATATTTGAGGATTTTTCAGGTATATTTCTATTATTAATTTAAAGTGAAATTTTATAGTGCATCTGGGTGGCTCTGTCATTTAAGTGTCTGACTTAGGCTCAGGTCATGATCTCACTGTTTGTGGATTCAAGGCCCGCGTTGGGCTCTGTGCTGACAGCTCAGAGCCTGGAGCCTGCTTCGGATTCTGTGTCTCCCTCTCTCTCTGCCCTTCCCCTGCTCATCCTCTCTCTCTCTCTCTCTCTCAAAAATAAATAAAAAATTAAAAAAATAAAATAAAATGAAATTTTACTTTGTGTGATTTAATTCCTTGCATGTGTATCTGAACATGTTTTGTGTCACAGTATATGGTATATATAGGTTAATGCTTTGTGTGTATTTGGAAAGAATGTATTCTGTTGTTAAGTGAGTGTTCTATAAATGTTATTTAGATTAAGTTACTTGACAGTATTGGTCAGGACTTCTATCTCCTTATTGATGTTCTGTCTACTTCTAACAATTATTGAGACAAGAATGTTGAAATCTCATACTATTATTTTGCATTTATCTACTTGGATTTCTATAATGCATTTTGGGTTTTTTTTTTTAAGTTTATTTATTTATTTTTTGAGAGAGAGAGAGAGAAAGCATAAGCGAGAGGGGCAGAGAGGAGAGACAGGATCCAAAGCAGGCACTCTGGTTTATTGGTGAAAATTGTTATATTTAAACATATCTAGAATAACCATTTCTGTTATATTTGCAAAGAAGAAAAGAAGGTAGCCCTTTATAATGATTGTTTATAAGTGAATGTTAATTAATTTTGAGGTTCTTAAGCATATGCCTCAGAGGTCGTGCACTCATGACCCATAGGCCTATGTGGTCTACAAGCATCTTTTGTTTTTCAGTATCTCGGCCCTTAGAATATTCTAAAAAGATATAAATCTTGCCATCATTAAAAAATGTCAGAGAACTTAAATGGAAATCTAGATTTCTAGCTTCTCTTAAGACACTTTGAATGTCAGGAGATACTCATAAAGTATCATAACAAAGCAATGGAGAGGTGGAGCTAAATGGTGATTGCATCTTCGGAGGGGGCATGCATGCTCCAGCAAACAGCCCCCATCACCCTGCAGACTCATACCCAGCCCTTTCGCTCATGTACGTCATGCGCTTGATGACTAAAAGGATCTGCGTTTGCACTTCACCTATGGATTCAACCCATCTCTAGATGTCTCTCTAATTTCACTGTCAAATGAGTGGGAAAATGCTTCTGATTTTCAGTGAAGTAAACAGAGAAAAAGAATTCTCTGTTTTTCCTAATCTATTTTTTGGGGGGATCAGAGAGAAAAATTCCTTTCTGATTTCTTTTTCCACCTCCTTGGCAAATACGGACATGCTTTTATTCCTCTTCATTTGTGTTTTGTCACCATTTTGGTAAAATGGGGCACAACATAGCTTGACATCTAATTTTTTTAAAGTATCCCTATTTATTGAAATAAGCCAACATCTTTTACCCTCCTAGAACTGGCTTTCTTGCAGAACCTGTACTCAAAAGCACATATATGACCTGGCCCCAAGGAAGTTCTAGTATGTGTTATTTATTTGTATCATCAGATAAAGCAATTTTTCTTTTGGTGCTATTGTAAATAAGCTATCTTTGAAGATTCAATATAAAATTTCAATTTGATTCAGTAATAAATTATATGTTATCAAGTTTCAGATAATCTCCTTTGCAAATCTCCATTGTGCAAATGTTTTCAGTATAGACTCATGGTTCATTGGATAATGAAAGCACAGATATTTTGGATTCTACAGGTAACAATAGAATTGAAAATATAAAGTATTTTAAAATTTACTTGTAAATAAGTCTTTTTTACATTAATTTATTTATCAGGCTAAGAAGACTCTTGAGAAAGAGGGTATAATTCTTAAACAATGTTTAAAAAGTTTAGATTTTTAAAGACTTTAACATTTATGATAATAGGATAGAATTTGAAGGAGTGTTTTGTGAAATTCCTTGCTTTAATGAGTTTTGAAAATATACCCAAAAAAGCAATGAATACTAAGATTAAATTTGAGAGTTTTTCTCCTACAAATTCATTGTTAAAAATAGATTTTTTAATATAGTAAGATATTGAAAATATTTTAAGCCATAGAACAAATTTAGATTTGACTGACATGTTTAAGCTTGCAATTATTTCCAAAGTAATTATATGAAAAGATATATTTTGTGAATATTAATTAGGGAGATCACACATTTCTTTTAATCTTGAATACATTTAGATAACTTATATGGTTATAATGTATTTTCTGATTTGTATTCTACTTTCAACAAAGAGAACCATAATATTAAAAGAAGTTTATTCATATACTATGTGTAAATAGTTTAACTTAATCTTTCTATGACATATTTTATTTCTGGCCATTTTTGGTCATTTTCAAAGGCAAGAAATAAAAATTTAGTCTGGAAATAGGGATTTCAGAAACTTTCAAGATCTTAGAAAGAAGAGACATTATTTGTTATTTTCCTAAAATAATTCTTTAAAAATTCTTAAAACACATAATAAGAAGGGGGGGGACTTAAATTTCAAGCATGCCATAGTCAGAACTTACTAGCAAAAAATGACTTAGACTCATAAGCAACACACACACACACACACACACACGATACAAGACTACTTGTAATCTGGATTCTGTTTTTGTAGGAAATCAATCATTTGGATCTTGTATTTGCTGTTGTTTAGCCATTGACTTTGTTTGAATCATTGTCCATGAGATCATTTATTCACTTATGATCTTTAGAAGATAAATAACTTATAAACCAAACCAAACTTAATAAAGCAAAATGTTATCAACTCTAATAGCATCTTTAAGTTTGGGGAATTATAAAGTCTATCTGAGAACTGGCCAAACAGAAATATAAAAGGTTTGTAAGGGCAAAGTGTTTGCTTTATTGTTAGAATTCATAAATTCTGATAGGAAGAAAACTACTGAGAGCTCATCCAGTCCCACTGCTTTGTCTCATCCTAGACAGATTTTTTTAGCTTTGAGTCTCATTTTTCCAATCCAGAAGATGGAGCTCACAGCACCTACTCATAGACTCCTTGTGAAATAGTGATTGAGATAATGAATATAAAGGACTTAATAAAGCATTTGGCATATATTGGGTATTCAAAGGTTTCTTATTATCGCTACTACCATAGAAATGTTCAATATTATGGTTATTATCCCTTTTTATATAAATATTTCTATTACTTAATAATATTATCTTTATAAGATTCTTCATGGCTTCCTAGGTTATGATTTGATGTGTCAAAGATCCAAATAAAAGCTGAAAATTTGCTTAATATTTCAATTCTTGAAAATGGATGATTCTGATACCACTCACCTACCAAAACACAAAAAATACACAAAACTCCAACTGCTACCAATTATCTGCCAAATCAACTTTGAAACCCCTTTGCCTTATATGTTTTCCCCTAGTTCAACCTCAACGTACATGTCCCTAATTTGCAGACCCACAAAACCACATGCTGTTCTCTGAGCTTGCCCAAAGATTTCCTGCTGTCTTTCAGATTGTTCCTGTCCATGGGCCTGGATAAACAGCTCGGACTTTAGAGGAGAGACTAGACTTAGCACACTGGTAGATTTTTGTTTCTACTTTAATTACCCCAAAACCATTTGAAAACAATTCTGTTTCCTCAAAGATCTAAGGGAAATTTAGAAAATGGACCAATAAGCCACTATCTAAGAGAAACCAGAACATTCTGCATTTTTAAGACCAGGTAAGACTTCCTGGCAGTTAACCACCAAGTAAAATCCAGAACCACACTGTTAAATGACATCAGTTTTTAACAAACCTCCTTCTTAACCATATCTTTCTCTTACTTCAATAACGGTACAGTACATTTGCTACCCCTACCCCTGGCGATAAGTTCCTGTCTTTGCTTTTGTGTCTTATAAAATCATATTCTTTAGTCTCAAAAACAGCTACTTCAAAACTCTACATCTAAGCCCCACTTAGGAAATCCAGTGCTCATCCTGGCTCATTGTCCTTCTCAATTCCTGTTGCTTTTATGGCCAGTCTTTCCAGAAAGCTCCCTATGTATGACATACCCTTCTTCCATTCCTCTCAAAATCCTACCTATAAATGGACCAAACAAATGTTAGTTCCTTCATAAAGCCTTCTAATCTTTAAAAGGCTTAAGACAATATTTCTATTTACAAACTCTTGAGAAATGGTTCACATGCCACCTTGTACCATAGTTATCAGTATATACTTATCTCTTCATCTTGTATTGCTGGATATTAAGTCTGTAATGTCTCACTCATATTTGTATCCCCTGAGGGATATCTCATAATGCCTCTCATCAAGTAGGCACTCAACATATATGTCACTAATTGTGTTGAATTAAAAAACTTTTTCAGGGCACCTGGGTGGCTCTATCAGTTAAGTGTCCGACTCTTGATTTTGGCTCAGTTTATGATCTGACAGTCGTGAGAGGTCTCACTTCGGCTCTGTGCTGAGCATGGAGCCTGCTTAAGATTCTCTCTCTCCCTCCTTTTTTTTGCCCTCTCCCCCTGCTCACTCTCTCTCTCTCTCTAACAAACAAACAAACAAACACTTTTTCAATTTTAAGTCCCTACAGGTAAAAATCAGGTTGTGTTGTTGTTTTTTTCTGACACAGAAATACGTATAGAATCTTATCCCAGACCTGTCTTCAATCTGACATTTGTCTTCTTTGGTGTACTCTTCATTAATATTTTCTTGCAGATGTGAAAATGAGACAAGTAGAAAGGAAAAGAAAATGTGATGTGTTAGATCACATCTGCATGTAATAGGTTAGCTTATGGAATGTAATAGGTTAACTCACTTATGGAATGTAATAGGTTAACTTATGGAATGTAATGGGTTAACTTACTTATGGAATGTAATAGATAACTTGGTGCAAACCGCTCCCCCACCCCTTTTCTGTGGTTGCTAAGATCAGACCAAGGCCAAGCCCACAGAACATTCGCTTAATCATTGCCTAACCATGATTGGTCATTTTAAAGAACAAAGAACTTTAAATTGATGGGTTCCCGCCAAAACTAGCATCTGTGTATTACAATGTAATTGGCTACCATGAGTTGCTGTGACTGTCCATATAATCTCACTGCTGCCTTTGCTCAGGGCGGTTCTCTGCTCCATAAGACCAGGGACCAGGTTTGGCCCGGCAGTAAATAAAATCTTGCCTCGCTTTGATTCGGCGTTTGGTGGTCTTTTCAACAGCACCCTGTTACATGCATTTTAGGGAAAACCCCAGGGAAGTTCCAATTGAGTTCATCTACATTATACCAAAAGATTTTACCTAAACAAACCATAAAAATCAGCTTGACTGAATATTTTTTTTTAAATGTTGGACTTGGGGTGCCTGGGTGGTTTAGTCAGTTAAGTGTCTGACTCTTGGCTTCCACTCAGGTCATTATCTCACAGTTCATGGGTTAGAGCCCTTTATTGTCTCCGTGTTGGCAGTGCAAAGCCTGCTTGGGATTCTCTCTCTCCTCTCTCTGGCCTTCCCCGTCTCACTCTGTTTCTTTCTCAAAAATAAATAATGATTTAAAAAAATGTTGGACCCATTCAACCACAATATTTTATGTCTATTGTGTTAAAATTTAGATTAACGTTCTTACATTTTAATTATTTAGGCACTGGTTACACTTAATATCTACGAGGTGACTTTCATTGTATTTCCCCACTGGCATCATCATTAGGAGAACATATGGGGCTGTGTGTGGGTTGGGAAAATCTATGGGAGTAGATGTCATAACATTTGGGGTAAGTTCTAGTTTTTTGGTGAGAAGTAATGCAATTTTAAAAATTGTTCTTTAATCCCCTTTAAGCCTCATGTATGACAGATAACAATAAGAATTATTCCTATCCTACAGGGGTTTTTGAAGATTAAATAAACTATTTTGTGTGAAAGTGAATTACAAAATATACAACATTTATTATATTATTTGGGGTCACATATGGAATGAATGTCTTATGGAAATTGCCTTTGGGTTTCCAGCCACTGGTTTTGTTGGTGGCAAATGGAGCTGGTGAAAAATGTCTTTGTTTTTTTTTTTAATTTTTTAATGTTTTTTATTTATTTTTGAGAGACAGAGAGAGACAGCGCGAGCTGGGGAGGGTCAGAGAGAGAGGGAGATACAGAATCCAAAGACAGTCTCCAGGCTCTGAGCTAGCTGTCAGCACAGAGCCTGACACAGGGCTCGAACCCCTGACCCATGAGATCATGACCTGAGCTGAAGTCGGACGCATAACCGACTGAGCCACTCAGGTGCCCTGAAATGTCTTTTCCTTAAATTGCTTCTGAAAGTGTAGGAATAATTATCCTGAGGAAGTAGTATCACTGAAGTTCAAGCGGAGAATGTCCTCTTGTAGAAATACTGATGTTTGCACCACTTAACCTGTCTTCGGATAGGAATTACCCCATGAAAATATATGAAATAATAGCATAAGAGAGGAGTTTGGTAATTATTGCCCCCATCCTGGTTTTCGATAATTGTTTTCACATTAGAATAATCTGAAGAGGTTTTGAAAGCTCAGTGCTGGGGGACCTGGTAAAATTCTAATTCAATTAGTCCAGGAAGAGTGTTGGGCATTGGTATATTTTAAACCCTCCTGATTTTTTTTGAACGGGTAGCCAGAGGTGAGTAGTACTGTTTTGGATTAGTTTTAGTTTAGATATAAAAGCTTTATAACTCAATATGTTTAATTGTTAGAATTTTATTATTCGACTCTTTTTACTTTTAATAACTAACCCATATCATGCACCTTATGGGCCAGGTGTTAATCTAAATCACTTTACATACACTACTAGTTCATGTATTCAACTTTCATAACAACATTGAGGTAGGCATTGTTATTTTCCATTTATAAATGAGAAAACAGAAACAGTGAGAGAAAAGAACATGACTAATGTCACATAGACCAAGTCATTCTCCCCTTACTCTTCATCCTAACTTTTGAACCCTTGATTTCTTATTTTAGGGGTTTTACCTACTGCAGATTATAATACAATAGTGAGCTGAAAAAAATAGAAGATTTCAAAAGGAAAAATGAATAGAAAATTATAAAGAAACTAGAATAAAAAGTCATTTGGACACAAATCATTAAGACACAATCTTTTTTTGAAAAAAAAAAAACTATTTCGAACCTAAATGATTCATACACTGAATATTGAAAAAATTTGTGTTCAAAAATTTCAACCAATGAATAATACATCAAGAAAAACATTACTAGTAAACTAAGCTATAAACCATGAGAAACATTTAGCAACTGATTTCACGTTATTGAAATACAAATTATATTATTAAGCAGGGTCTTGTTTGGCCATGAAATATGGATTGGCTGTTTAATATGCATGTAGATAAAATTTCTAATTAATTCTGGTGGTCATTACCATGAGGTGAATTTTAAAAAATGAGTTAATGCCTTATAATACTATATCTTGGACAGCATTGATGTTATTCATTTTTTAAATGTCCATCATCATGCAGAAATATTGCAATTAACTTCACGGTGAATCAACCAATGAAAGCAAAACTGGGAGAAGGAGTGCTGTCTTGTCTATTTACTGCTTTCCAGTAGGATTATAATTTAAAAATTTACCGAGTGAAGGTTTATAATGTTGAAATATTAACTGATTTTTCTCTGTGTTTCCATAATGCCCTTCAGGCTATCCACTGAAATTAGATCGCAAGTGTAAGGCTTATGATGTAAAAGAAAGGCTAAAAGGAGAAAAAAAGATTAAAATCCTTGGCTTTTGACTTATATTTAATGCAGTGGTTTTACCCACTAGGGGTGATTTTACCCACTTCACAAGGTGTTTGGCACGGTGTAGAGATATATTTTTTGTTTGTTCTCTTGTTTGTTAATGTTCAGAACAATTCAATGAATATAGGTAATTATAATATTCATTCCATAATGTGAAGGTAAAACAGCTTGCACCAATTCATATGGATAACAAGTGATGGAGCTAGATTTCAACCCTTGGATATCTAATTCCAGAATTTATTTACCCAACCACTCTGATCTGCCTTCAGGACTTCAAGTGCAAGAGTCTCACAGATAGAGAAAAGTGTTTGGAAAGAATTTGCAAAAGGCCTGGGGTCCTCAGAAAATGAAGTTTATACCATCAAGAAAATGGTTGGGAGGACTGAATGATATTGTAAGAGCCTATTTTCCAGTCATAAAGGAGATGATTTTTGATGGCCTAGGGGAAAACAATAAAATAAACAGGTGGAAAGAAACAAGTCCAGGTGACAAGAATGGAGATAGAAATCTTAGATGGGTTTGGGGATATCTGAGAACAGAGTGAACTGATAATTCACCTGCCAGGGAGTAACTTCACAGAAAAATTTGCACACTCATTTGGTATGTCAGGAACGGCAATCCAGGCTGAGATTACACTTACCTCAGGGGATATTTGGCAGAGGATGTTGCTGAGACATCCCTATCGCTCCACTGCCTAAAGTGGGCCACCTTAATCTCATAGTGGCATGGGAGAGTATGCAGAATTATCCAGTTGCTCTAAGAATACCATAAACCTGTCTGAGAAAGTTCTGCAGACTCAAAGACACATCATGGTAATGGCGGGGTGATGTCATCGATGACTGTGGTGTATGGAGCCCACACCCTAAGAGGCTGGGCTAGCAGGAGTAGATGGCAACATGGATTGATGACAACAGAGACGGCATCTTGTGAGGACCAGAGCAGACACTGTGCCAGTGTCAAACACAGACCTCCTCTTCTCCCGGCCATGGCATGCTAATTCATCAGGCTATCTGGGAACATGAAATTGGCCATGTGGAGATGAAGGGAGCAGGAGAATCCTGATTTTGAGAGTTTAACAATGACTAAATAAACACTAATTAAGATTAAATACTGCTCCAACAGCATAATGGAGACTTTGAGGGAAATAGTTTGATTAAGGAAAATACATTTGCATTTTTGAACTCCAGAGTTATATGTCTGTGACATTCAATTATGCTACATGTATCTATATAAGATACAAATGAGGAGTGGGAACTAATAGCATTTTCACGAGAAAGGCATGTGATATTCTGGCTTGCAGTCTTTCTCTACTGCACCTATCCCTTAAACTACTGCCTAAAGAATATTTAGAAAATTTTTCTTTGCACACATCACCTAATCTGCCCAAACTTCAGGTTTCCCTTAGCTTATAGACAAGCTCCAGACTTTATGCTAACCTTCCACAATTGGACATCAGTGTAATTAATTCTCTCTGACCCCAACTGCAATTTCCATCTCCATCCCCCAGAAAGATTTTCCCTTGTACCCAAATAAATCTATTAGATTTCTTACAGATCTCGGACACAACTTATCTCTCTCTTTGTCTGGATCATAATGCTCTTCTAGTTTGGAATATCTTTTTCTTTCCTTCCTGTCTAATTCTAAATCTCTTTCAAAATCTATACTCATATCACACATGGTTTATAAAGTTTTTTCCAAATACCCCAATCATAACTCCTGGAAATGACAGCTATATATTCATTGGCATGTGGACAATCTGGCTATGCTTTTATCAAGGCTTTTATTTGAATTGCAAAGAGGTCTCAGGTTTTCTGTCTGCAATTGCTCATGTTTTGAAGGCTGAGTTTTCATTAACCATAATTTTTATGGTCCTTAATTTGATTCTTCACGGATTCATGCAATTCTCAATTTAAAAGGTTTCTTTTCTTTCAATGCATTATTTTTGAAATGCCTTTTACTTAAGAGTGATTTTACTGCAATGTGCTTTCTGAATTGAAGTCAAGAAGTATGAGCTGTAACAAAGATGATCGTGGGTTTTACTGTTAAGAGACAGCTATCAGGTTGGATGCTATCTAGGAAAGTTTTCTTTACAGTGCAGAAGTTACTCTACTAAACAACCCACCCTATCTGGGGTAGAGAAGCATGTTTTGTATTCATTTTGTGTGGACAATGTATGTTTGAGATAATTAGCATGCAAATGACACTAAAAGGTTAATTAGGATAGATTGATTTTAGCAGAAGTCCTCTTATCCAAGGAAAATGGGTCATATATTTGGCCAATTAACCCAAAAGTCAGTCAAATGTGAAATAATACAGTTTTGTGCAATCAAGAATTAAGTTAACTCAAAGAGAGTTCTCGCCTCTGCCTTTGGCTACTGAAAGATGATTTCTAGTCGTCTGGGGCATCCTTCCCAGTAGGATTGTCTTTCTTTGCCTTGGGGAAGAGATTAAAAACTAAAAGTATTAGCTTGAATCTTCAGTAGGTGCTGGAGACTAATGGACAGCAATGTGGGAAGTATGTGATAGAGCTCCAGTAAAAACTCTGGACACCAAAAGGTATGGGTGAGCTTCCCTGGGTGGCAATACTCTATGGACACTGCCATACATCAATGTTGGGGAAATAACAGCTTCGTGATTCTGTGGGGAGAGGACAACAGAAACTCCACAAGTGGTACTTTCCTTGGACTCCTTCCTATGCTCTTTTCCCTCAGTTTATTTTGGCTGACACCCTTTCCTGTTGTAAATAGTAACTGCCAATATAGCAGCTTTTAGTGAGTTCTGTGAATCATTCTAGTAAACTATTTAACCTGAGAGTGGTTTGGGACTGTGCTCCCCACATCAAATTTGAAGCTGGTGTTCGAAGTGGGGATAATCTTTTGTACACTGTGTTCCTTCTAAATTTGCAGTTGGCTAAACTCAACTTAGGGGTTCATTAGCAATATCCATAAATACTTAAAGTCTCCTTCTTCTAAGCATATTGTAATAGATACATACTGTGTGTGATAAACTGTTGTTGCTTGAGTGACTGGGATTTGAAGATTGTTACTCCAGTATAACCAAGATATATGACTGATAAACACACAAAAATAATACCTTTGGCTTTGACTTAAAGCACAGAAAGGTAAATTCATTTTTATCCATATTTCAATAGGCATTTTCCTTGAGTATGGATTCAGTGGTTACAGGTCTTTGCCATCTTTCTTAAATAAATCAATCCTACAATTCATTATCCACTGTACAGTTATGATTTCACAGAAATAGAGCATAATAAATATCAGCTCAGGATACTTTTAGATTTCTCTCCTTATTTTTGTACTCATATGTCATGTGTATATGTAATATTTCATTGAATAATGTAATCCTAACACAAATATAACAGACATAAAATGGGTTGGGACTGTATATGATAAACTCTTAATAGGCATACAATTCAACTATAAGAGGAAGTATTCAGGCATACAGATGGGCATTTTAGGGTTGGAGAGAATTTCATATGCTATGAGCATCTAAATTTAAGTTTTATGTATGAAATGGAAAGTTAACGAGACAAATTAATTAAATTGTGATTGACTAGGAGAGCTATGGTAATTGACAAAGAAGGTAAGACTTGGAAGTCAATACTCATACTTTGATACAGTTCACAAACTTTAAATGGTGTACAGTATTTTAAATTACAATACATGATCTGTAATTGCTTTTTTGACCTTTAATTTCTCTTCTATTTTCCTTCATTTCACTTAAATTATGGTGAGTACCAGGACCTTCTTATAAAGAGAAAGACTCAATAGCATGAAAGAGAGAATAAGAAACTTTTTGCTTTATCAACAATTTGATCTCTGGCACAAGATAGTATAAAGTTATGAAAGTAATTTGCATTTGTGTGTTACAAAAAATATATCTAGAACTCTCAATCCATGGCTGAATAAAGAATTAAGCCAATTCATGTTTGTTTCTAATAAACAGTTATAGGGGAGGGGCTTGATTTACCAAAGTAACTATGTCAGTTTTCAACCCTACCTCATCTGGGAGCTAGTGGTAGTAGTGTTTCAGGATACTGTAGCTGGTAGGTGCAAATTTCTTGGGTGATTAAAGGAGGTTACTCCTCCCAGAAACTCCTCAATACTGCCAATGTTGGGGAAATTCTGTGACTTCTTTCAATCACAGGAACATAGAATTTGTTCCTGTGGACTTATTAGTTGCAGCTCTATCATTTTACAAATGAGGGATTACAGTGTCTGAGAGTTTTTCCCGACTTATTCACGCACAAATAACTAATGGAAAACTCATATATTAGATCTTATTAGATCCAAAGTCTCCTGACCCTTGATCCAACTCTTATTGCTATGCTCTGTTGTCAAGTCTAGCCTAGAAAATGGTTATATACCTAGTCACTACTGGTTTTTTTTTTTTTTACCACTAAGCCTATTTGCTCCTTATTTTCTCACTTTCTCTAGAAAATGTTGACTTTTTATTTTGCAAACTCTCTTTTTCCTTGAACACTGGGAAATTTTATCATGGTAGTATCATGTTTTTCATTAAAAAATTTGAGATATAATAATTGACAAACAACATTATATTAGTGTCAGTCATTTGACATTGTGATTTGATATTTGTATATATTGTGAAATGATCACCACAATAATTCTAGTTAACATTTATCACCACACATAGTTACATTGTGTGTGTGTGTGTGTGTGTGTGATGAGAACTTTCAGGATTTTACTGTCTTAGCAACATTCAAATATACAATATGATATTGTTAACTATAGTTACCATGTTATACCTTACATCCCTGTGAATTATGTATTTTATAACTGGAAGTTTGTACCTGTTTAACTCTTAATCCTTTACCCCCCACCTCTGACAACCACCAATCTATTCTTTGTATCCATGAGCTTATTTCTGTTTTGTTTTATTTCTGTTTTTGTTTTCAGATTCCACATGTAAGTGAGATTATACATACAGTATTTGTCTTTCTCTGTTTGACTTATTCCACTTAGCATAATGCTTTCAAGGTCCATCCATGTTGTCACAAATAGCAAGATTTCCTTCTTATCAATCTTATTTTAAAAATAATTTTGGGGAAGCTGGGTGATTCAGTTGATTAAGTGCCCAACTCTTGATTTCAGCTCAGGTCATGATCTCACGGTTTGTGAGTTTAAGCCCCGCATTGGGCTCTGCATTGACAGTGCAGAGCCTCCTTGGGATTCTCTCTTTCCCTCTCTCTCTGCCCAATGAGCTCTAAGTAAATAAATAAACTATAAAAGAAATAATGATTTCACTGTTGGGCACCTAGGTGGCTCAATTGTTTGCGTGTCTGGCTCTTGATTCCACTCAGGTAATTATCTTATGGTCGTGGATCAAGCTCCGAGTCAGGCTCTGCACTGACAGCTCAGAGTCTGGAGCCTGCTTGGGATTCTGTCTCACCCATTCTCTCTACCCCTCCCCCACTTGCTCTCTCTTTCTCAAAATAAAAAAAATAATTTCACAATTTTCTTTCTTTTCTCTTTATGGGAGTCCTATGAATTAGAACCTAGATGCTCTTTTTTTTTTTGCTTCAGTTACTCTAGTTATGTAAGGGATTTCACCAAAATTTAGGTCCTTAAAACAACCCAATTTTGCTCATGATTTTGTAAATTAGAATTTTTGGAAAGACCTTACTGAGGCAGTCTCACTAGGGGGTTCTAATGCAGTTGCAGTCAGATTTTAGCTGGGTTAGTTGTCATCGGATCAGTGAGACTGGACGTTCAAAATAACATACTCACAACATGGCAACAGATGCTGGTCATTGGCTTGGAGCTCAGTTGAAGCTGTCAGCTGGTTTGTCTACATGTGGCTTCTTTATGTGGTTTGGACTCCAGCTGATTTCTTTCTTCAGAAATCTGCTGAATTCCCTCAGCTTCCATTGTATGGTGGCTTTATATTATGATTTTTGAATATGTCTTTGCTATCATTTTTCTTAAGTAAACTTTTTTAAGGAAGCATAACATTGTTGCAGAAATGAATGCAGATCTTTCAAATGGATGCAATGTTGATAAGTGGAAACACCCATGCCATTGGTACCCAGATCAAGATGCAGAACATTAACAGCATTGAAAAAGCCCCCAATTTCAGTTATCTTCTGAGAAGCCCCTCCACCATCCTAACTTCAAACACCATAGATTAATTTTGTTTGCTTTTGAATTAGTTTTAATGTAATCATGGAGTATGTACTCTGCATCTGGCTCTTTTTGATGGAAGCTGTGTTTGTGAGAACCAATCATGCCATAACATTTGTGGTTAATCTCTTTGTTATACTATTACATGGCACGAGATGCCATAATTTAATTCATCTATTTTGTTGTTAATGTACATTTTTTCAGTTTTTGGCTTTTATCAATAAAGGCTCTGTAACTCATGTAATTTTTATTAGCTTTTTAAAATGTTTACTTATTTTTGAGAGAGAGAGAGACAGAGTGAGAGCAGGGGAGGGGCAGAGAGAGAGGGAGACACAGAATCCGAAGCAGGCTCCAGGCTCTGTGCTGTCAGCCCAGACCCTGACATGGGGCTGGGACTCATGAGCCAGGAGATCATGACCTGAGCCAAAGTTGGCCGCTTAACTGACTGAGCCACCCAGGCACCCCTGTAATTCACTTATTGATTCTAGCAGTTTTTCTGTACATTCTTTTGAACTTTCTACCTATGGTTTGTTTGTGAATAGTGATTTTTCTATAATTATTTTATGAAGTTTTTCAGTGGGAGAAAACATAAATGCATTTTCTTAGACTTACTTCTTGTACCAGAAACCTGGTGAACACATTTTACATATTGATGCTTTACTAAACCTTCTCTCAGAAATGTTATATTAGTGTATCCACCTAATAGCTGCTTTGTCATCGCTTTTTGGACACTGTCTACATTTACATATTAACCTCTGCCAATCTCTTACCCAAAAATAAAACTTAAAAAAATTGTATTGATTGCTGTAAGTTTGCATTGTAAATTTATTATACATTTGTATTGGGATTTTTTGGTAAATTGATTTATTATATCCTTTGATCGTGTTTATTTTCACATAATTTATGAATTAAGATTGCATTTGATATATAAGAAATTTGGCATAGAGTGATATAAATAGGTAAAGGTTGATACTGTGATTCCACAATTATTTCATGAGATTCTTAACATGTGGCTTTCGTCTCATAATTGCCATTTTTGATATAAGATGGCTGTTGTATCTCCAGCAGCAAGAAGGAGGGGGTAAAGGTTTATACCAGCTCTACTTGCCCCAGTTTTAAAAGTATTTCTGGAAGCTTTGTCCTGTAACCTCTGCCTCTATCTCATTGTTCAGAACTAGGTCAGGTAGTGACCCCCAGCTACTCTGGAGCAGAGAATGTAGCTATATTATTGCCACTTCAAACAAAATCGGAGTTCTGTTCATAAGGAAATATGGAAGAGTGAATTGCATCAACAGCAGCAAAATCTTCCAGTCTACACCAGTTTTGCTCTTTAACACCGATATGCATCTTCTCATACGTAGAATCTATTTAGCATCATTCAAGGAAGTGTTCCCTGTAAGGTTCCTATGGTCTGGTGACCTACAAAACTAAAAGAGGAGTTATCAGTCTCTGACCCATCCATCAAGTCCTTGCTATGGCTGCCCTGAAGAGTTTGATATTTGTTATGAAAAAGTAACCACTGTGTGTTTTCCATTGTCCCCTTTTCTGAATTGGAATTAAAACTGTAGTTATGAAAGAATGGTAGGATTCTTACTGTATAAAGTATGAACTCTATATGGAACTCTTGCCTCCCGTTCATCCCCAGGGGGGTTTGGAGTATGACTGGCACACAGAGCTGTCCTGTCTTGAGCAAGGGGGTTAGGCTTTTACACCTGTATCAGTGAGTCCTTAGCGGCCGGCCACCACTCAGTTGCAGGGTTTTTGGCAACCACCCAGTTGGATCTCTGGATGCATTGGCTCTGATTGGCAGAGAGCAAGTGGCTGGAGGAGGGTGCAGCTGTCAGCCAGTAGCATTCAGCGCAGCAGCTGTGTCTGGCAAAGGAGGTCTGGGCAGGTACCAAAGGGCATCACACAGATATCCTGGCAATTCCCAGTTCTTCTCTTTAAAAAAGTCTAGTCTTTTGTTTCCTTTGGCTTCTTCTTGCCTATGTGTGTGTTGGGGGAGGTGGGTTTGGGTTGGAGCGGGTTGTTCCTGCTTGCTCACTTCTTTTATTATTTCTTCTGAGGAGAAGGGAAGGCTGTCTTTTCCTGGGTTGATCAGCTTTCTAAGGCCTCTTCCATGGGTGCCATTTGGGGGACCTAGAGATGGATTTAGGGGTTCAAAAATCACAAGCTATTGCAGCCAGGCCTGCAATTTTCTTGGCAAAGTCTCCTCCTCAAAAGCTTTCTATTCTGTTCCCAGTTATGTTCAAATGGATGCAGTTAGAATGTTTCATATACATAATGTTTAAACATGAAGACTTCTTGGTTTTATTTAATGGCCTCATCACTCAGGCTACTCCCCTGGGGATATTAATGGCTATTTCAGCTCCTTGGTGATGGAATTTACTGTACTCTTTTCTGTGCATTGTGGAAATGAGAAATGGAGAAGTTGTGTAGATAGCTTCGGTCTTACTTCCTCTGAGTCCAACGTTTTGACTAAATTGCATTCACATCTACAGATGATCAAGATATAATTATAATATTAATGGAAGCTTATTTGTATTGAGTGCTTACTCTATTATAGTTATTATTGTTCCAAATGCTTTACATAAAGTAATTTCATCCTTCCGAATAATCTACAAGGAACTTTCAAAAGGTCAAATGGCTAAAAGACACCGAGCTGTCTGAGACTATGGATAATATTTAGTAGAAAAATATTATTCTTCTAAATAGACTCTCTAACTCAAGTATCACTTCCTTGGTCTTCAAAACTGTTCTTTTTTTTCTATACATATACTTACTTCCTTTTGACTTTTGTCTGGTTCGTGTCATGATTATTTCACATCAGACTACTGAAATTGCCATTTTCTATATTTTTAATAACTGATCTCACTTAATTCATAAACCTTCTTTCCTTCCCAAAGCAGGAAATTCCATCTTTTCCATTTAATAAAAAAGCAGTCTCATTTAGAAGTTTCTTTTCACAATAAATATTTAGTTAATTGAAACCCCCTCTTGAATCTATTTTTTCTTCCAGGGTTTTGTCTTTGCCTTCTTTCCAAGACTGCAAATGGGTTTAAGTGAAAGCTCACCTATCCTTATGGTGGTGGGGAAGGCCTCTTGTCCAAACTCAGGGGCGCAGAATTGCCTCTATTCCTCTTTGTCCCCGGGCATCTTCTGCTGTGGTCTGCTGACACGTGGCCCTGTCCTCCTCTAGACAGTATGCTGACACCAATTGCTGGAATTTGAGGTCCCTGCTTCAGGCTTCCAGTTGATGTCTCCACTCCCTGGCTCTATGGCCCTCACCAGTCCCTTCAAACCTCTACACTCTACTTGGTGTCATGTGAGTGTCATCTCAACAGCTGCACACAGGCAATGGGCCAGGGTACACTGCCTCAGGCAGAATCCCCTAGACACCATCCTCTTATGCCCTATTGGGAGAGACAGGAAGCAAAGGAGCTGTCAAGGTGTTCTTGGATTCCCTCTAAACTTATATGTAGTCTCTGTCCGTGTTTCCCTCATGCTTCCTGTTCCCCTTTGCAATGGGGTCTTTGCAATAGGCAATATCTTTACATAAATGAATCTTCTCAAAATCTTTCTCAGTGCCTACTATACCAGAAGGGCATTTCTTGACATCTCCTCTGTAGCATATTACTTACAGTAATTGTATTCTTAGACACCCAAGCTTCATTCCTAATGCATAAAAGGAAGCTGTGGAATTTAGGATACTTTTTGTTCTCCCTCTTGTCAATTTCAGGCTTTCAAAACTCGCTATAATTAAACAGTCCAGCTCTTACTGCCTGGACAATGAAGACTCATCTTTTTTTTAAATTTTTTAAAATGTTTATTTATTTTTGAGACAGAGAGAGACAGAGCATGAGCAGGGGAGGGGCAGCGAGAGAAGGAGAAGCAGATCTGAAGTAGGCTCCAGGCTCTGAGCTAACTGTCAGCACAAAGCCCGATGCAGGGCTTGAACCCATGAACTATGAGATCACGACTTGAGCCAAAGTCGGACGCTTAACCGACTGAGCCACCCAGGCACCCCAAGACTCATCTTTTTAACCTGGAATTCAACATCTTTCACACTTTGATTTCCAACCTATCTTTCCATTTTCAAAGTTGCTGTATCCAAACAGATTTCCATCTCTTCATTCTTGCTAATACCATTTATCTGCACTTAAATGCCCGTGTCTCCACCTATCTCATCTGCTCATACTTCCATCCTCAGCAAAGCTTTTTCTGACTTCTCTTCATTACCATTGCATCTGTCTTGCTTTTTTTTTTTCGCCTTGCACTCTGCCAATTTTTCAATCTCCTCCATCACTTTATTATCTTTTTTTCAGCCTCTCTGAGTGTTGGCAGTTATTAGGGTTCAGTTCCTTTGCTCTGTCCTCGTGTCTCATGGGGTGTCTTTGGTTGGTTGTACTACTTCGTGTTCTCAACTGTGCCTCTAGTCAATGGCTCCCACCCCTGCGTCTCCACTCCTAATATGTCTTGAAGAATACTCTTTCGTTAATGGAGCCATTTATCTCTCCTGCAAGGTACTTCTGACGAAAAATGTTCAAAGCTGACTTACAGAAATGGGAGATTGAAAGCTGTTATTTTTATATTCTTAACAATTTAGGTCAATTCCATTGCCTCAAATTGGAAGAAATTGAAGAAATCACCAAGAAAGACAAAGAATTTAGAATGTAGGAAATTAAGATTTATGAAAGTTAAATGTTAATTTACCATAAGGAACGTTAATAGATGCACAACGGTATAAAATTCATCCTATCTGTCTAAGTGTTAAAAGGAGTAATACTAGACTCTTTCATTTATGTTGTTTTATTTTTGTTCCTTATAAACATTTTTGTCCTGATTAGAGATATCATAAATTTTTATTATATCATAAAATTTTCTTACCAAAGAATTGGGGAAAAAATTAAAAAGAGAAAAATACAAATTATTCCTAAGTTCACCATCCAGAAATACTAACAAGTCTATTATTAAATTATATTTCATTCTAATCTTTTCTTTTTTTATTAAATTTTTTTTAACACTTATTTATTTTTGAGAGTGAGAGAGACAGAGTTGAGCAGGAGAGGGGTAGAGAGAAAGAGAGAGAGAGAGAGAGAGACAAAGAGGGAGACACAGAATCTAAAGCAGGCTCCAAGCTCTGAGCTGTCAGCACAGAGTCTGATGCAGGGCTCAAACTCATGGACGGTGAGATCATGGCCTGAGCCAAAGTGAGACATTTAACTGACTGAGCCACCCAGCCATCCCTGATCTTCTTTTCTATGCATATATATATTTAATCTACTTGTTTAAATGTCATTTATTTACTTATCTACTTATAGTTGGGTAAAATAACCACAATACTAAGTAAAGTACTGTTTTTGCTCTTTTCGCTTAATATTATATAGGGAATATTTTTATGTTATTAAAATTTCCTGTAATTACCACTTTCAGAGACTGCAATGTGCCATTGTCTGGACATACTACAATTTATCGCATTATTCTCTCTCTGTTGGTACTTTAGATATTTCTAATTTTATTTTTCTGCTTTTAAAGCCTATAAAATGAGAGGGCAGGGCAAAGAACCATACGCTGAGAACTGCCAGCACTCAGGGAGAGGCTGGGAACAATAAATGATGGAAGTGATTGCTCTTTGATGAACATCCTTTACCTATATCCTTGATCTCACGTTTGATTATTTTCTTCAAATAAAGTCCTAGAAATTGCTGTGACTAAAGTTGGAATTTTTTTTCTTTTCTTCAACCAAGATTCAATCTTTCTTATCCAGTCTGATCTGGGATTAATCAGAAAGATAGCATGGATGGCTTAAATCCAGCAGACGTTTGTACTATAGTTTTTCTTTGTCGCTCCCCCTGCCCAATTCAATAGCTTGTCTTTGTAAATTGCTTGTAAAAACGTGTCTTTGTAAATTGGAGACTTCTCCAAATGCATATGCATCTCCACATGCTCTTTCTTCAGACTCCTCCATAAGGAACACAATAACTCCCACCTCCTGCCTATAAGGGATGTTTAGGGATCTAAAGCATGTGAGGGCAGAGAACAGGGCTAGTGTTTCAGGGAGAGACATCGTAAATATTATCCTTGGTCTTCTAAGGGGGATAAAATTATTTAATACACAACCACTTGTTTAATGTTCTGGCACTGCACAATTTTATGGATACCTGTGCATTTTAGACAAAAGATATAAATGGTTTATATCTTTGGTTCATTTTGGTTTAAGGTCCTTTTTTCCAACACAAGTGGTATTTTTAATCCCATCTTGAAATCAACAAATTTGATTTCAAATTTGAAAGAAGCAATTGGTTTTTAGAGTCTGAGTATTTATGTGCCCCTCCACCCCCAAAATTCATACATTGAAGTCTTCACCTCCCAATGTGGCTTTTTTGGAGATGGGGCCTCTAAGGAAGTAGTTAAGGTTAAATGAGATCCTGAAGGTGAGGCTTCAACCTCACAAGATTAATGTTCTTATAAGAAGAGACACCAGAGAGCTCTCTCGCTGTCTCTCTCTTTCTCTGCCGGCACAGAGAAAAAGCCATGCAAGGACATAGAGGGGAGCTATCTGTTTATAGGCCAAGAATAGAGTGCTCACCAGGAACCAACCTGCTGCCACCCTGATCTCAGACTTCCAGCTTCCAGAGCTGTGAGGATATATATACATTTCTGGTGGTGAAGTCACCCACTCTGTTGTATTTTGTTATGGCGGCCTGAGCACACTGACCGTTATTAACTAACCTGAAGTCAGGCAGAACCTCAGAGCACAGAGGAGACAAAGCAAGGATAGGTGCAAGAATCTACAAAAGACATGGCCTCTGATATGTGGAAATAAGATCTGTTTAAATAAATGAAACTAACAATAGGACGTAAGTTTTATCTGAGTGCTTTGAAACTTAAGTGATGAAAAGAAATTATGGAGCTTCTGAAAAAATCAAAACCTGAACCTTAAGCCCAGAGATTCTAAATTTGTACCTGGAGTAGGGTCTTTGTGCTGTATTTTAAGAAAGCATCCCACATGATTCTGATGATGAATTGGGTTTTGGAACCACTAATTTAAGTATTACAGGGTTTACTTTTTATTGCTTTTTAAAGAAAGACATTGTTCATTTTCTATTCTTAAAATGAGCATAACAACATAACGCACAGTGGTCAACTGACTCATATCTGAGCCACCTTTGCTTATAATTAAGAAAGAATTTAATAAAATCTTGTGCTCATACTGTCTCTTTATCACCTCATTCTTTTTAAATTCTCTTTTTAGGAAACTTGCCTTGAAGCATGACTCATCTTTATTCAGCTTCAGAATAAAACATTTAAGTCTTTGTGTTTCATTTCCAGGGTAAGGTTTGATTGCTTTAGAGAATCAAAAAAACAATAGATTCATTTTCCCCCCACAGGAATATTTCAGAATAACAGACCCTGATTTCATTTTTATTCTCTTTTGTGCTATTCTTTGTTCTGTTTGTAAAGAAAATTTCCTTCTCCCTCTTACTCCCTTCCCCTCTCCTCACCACCTCCAATGTTTTCAGCCACTCTAATTTTTATGTGATTTCATTTTTATAATTTGGAATTTGATAAAAGCTATGAAAAAAAGGACCAGATGCTTCTTGGAAAATGCCATTGTGTCTTTGCTTTAGAGATTGTTCTGTATTAGCATCGTGGATTTCTGTATCTCTCTGATTATTTACCATGGTATATGTCTTAGTTTGATTCAAAATCAACTAATATTGACTCTTTTAACCCTCTATAACACATTGTGAGGCCGAAGTGGCTTTCTGTCATACTGAATCACATGGTATTGCTGTGCTTAAAGGTGAAAAAAAAACCTACAACTGAATATTGGCAATTTCATACGATCTAGCCCAATATAGTTAGTGGCTGAATAAACCAAACCTCAGACAGATTAAGTGACTTTGCTCAAGGTTACCTAAATGTAACAGACAGAATTAGTTTCAATGTGCTCTTTCCCTTAAATCACAGTTGTTTCTTTTTACAAAAAGTGTTTACCAACATCTGCAACCTGTTTTCTTTTTTTCCCTAAATTGAAAAGAATGAGATCTTAAATTGTGTTACTCAATGTATGCTGCACATGCATACTTTTCTGATTCATTACGGCATACACACGAATTTGTATTGTTTTATATTAAGCAGGCTATTCTATGTTGTTCTTTAAATGTACACAGTTTTAGAGGCGCCTGAGTGGCTCAGTCAGTTGAACATCTGACTTCAGCTCAGGTCATGATCTCACAGCTCATGAGTTCAAGCGCTGCGTCAGGCTCTTTGCTGACAGTTCAGAACCTGGAGCCTGCTTCAGATTCTGTGTCTCCCTCTCTCTCTGTCTTTCTCTCCCTTGCTCTCACTTTGTCTCTCTCAAAAATAAATAAACATTAAAAGTTTTTTTTTTAATGTACATGGTTTTATATGAATATACCTTTTTAAGTGTGAGAGATAACTGTTATCATTCCTAGAACTTAACATTACATACAGTAAAAAGAAATTTTAGATTGTACTTTTTGTGCATGTAATATTGGAACACTTGTGATAGGTTAACTTATAAAATATCAGAAAGGTTACTGTATATAAGTTCATCTTAAACTCATATTTCATAAATAATTGATAAAAGCTTATGTAGTTCCCTATTAGAGTAATTAGAAATTACTAACTGCTTCATCTTGCTTCTGTAATTTTGCCCACTTGCTAAATAGATAACTTGTTGCAAATTGCTCCCCCACCCCTTCTATGGTTGCTAAGATCCCACCAAGGCCAAGCCTACAAAAAAATTAGCTTAGTCACTGCCCCACGGTATCTTAGGTGCCTAACTATGATAGGTTATTTTAAAAGAACAAAGAACCTTAAATTGATAGGTTCCCGCCAAAACTAGCGTCTGTGTATTACAATGTAATTGGCTACCATGGAATGCTGTGAATTGTAATTGGTTACTAAATAATGAGGTTTTCTGTCCACATAATCTCACTGCTGCCTTTGTTCGGGGCCATTCTCTGCTCCTTAAGACCAGGAGACCAGGTTTGGCCCAGCCGTAAATAAAATCTTGCCTCGCTTTATCTTGCCTCGCTTCTCGCTTCTGTTTGGCGTTTGGTAGTCCTTTCGACATCACCCTGTTTCAAAACCCTAATATATAAAGTACCATGGTGCTAATGTTATTTTATTTATGTGATACCTATTATGGATAGAAGGTGCTGCATGAGCACTGTGATTATAAGGAAGAAAACAGCCCTGCATACATACAATAAGCTCCCCTTACAGCTGCTCTGTTCAAAACACTGTGTGCATGTAATTTAACTAGTCTATATCTTATCATTGATTTAGGAAAAGCATCTAGCTTAAGACAAACAAATCTGGTTTTTGAGGCAGGGTTATAGTTCGAAATATTTGAATCTCTGCTTTTTCTGAGTTTTTGTCCCTCTCTTCTACTCTCTATTGGTATACTGGGTGTTAATTTTACCTTCTAAGCCAACACTGAAATGAAAGAAAGATTAAAAATTGCATCTTCAAAAAAAGTCAGAAAGATACACACATGTACATGTGGAGGTATAAGTTTTTAATAATCAAAGATAGGTAAGGCCAGGGCAGTGGGAAAGTGAGACTCTATGTAGAAAGGAGGAGCAGAGGGGTCTCATTCCTCAAAGGGGAGGTGGGTAAGGGTTAGATTTTTCTATTTTCTAGCACTGGGAAACAAAGCTAAAGAGGCTCATTACTGGCTATTCTCCAATATGTATGTCCCCTCCTTCCTGGTCACCCATTGCCTGTGGACAAACCACAGTTCCATGATTCTGAATACTGTAAGTTTCGCCAAATGGAAACTAGAGGTCTTGGAAAACTTATGTGGAGGTGAGAGTGTAAAAAGCACTTTACTTGCTGACCAAGGTGGAACCAATAGAATCCATTTAGACTTTTCCTATGACCAGGTACAGCTGGGAACATAGTAACACCTCATTTAATTTTTTAATGTTTATTTATTAACTTGGAGAGAGAGAGACACTCACAGCATGAGTGGGAGAGGAGCAGAGAGATACGGAGACACAGAATCCGAAGCAGGCTTCAGGCTCTGAGCTGTCAGCACAGAGTCTGACATGGAGCTTAAACCCACGACCGGTGAGATCATGACCTGAGCCGAAGTCAGATGCTTAACTGACTGAGCCACGCAGGAGCCCCTACATTTAATTTTCATAGCAATAAGTCATATGTAACCATATTTTACATGCTTTGGTGAGTCTATATTCCATTTTTACCTGTGGCACACTTATACATATATTTCATGCTAATTCAATATTTAATTTTCAAAATATTCTTTGTCATAGCACATATTTTCAAGGATGTGATTATTCCTACTGGTGTCTGAAAATATGGAATCTTAGAAATGTTGTTTTTCTCATATCTATAGTAATCCGACATATTTTCAAGGCAGAATTTTCTGGTTGCATGCTTTCTATGCCTCCCACAACAGAAGGGTTGAAAAAGCCTTCGGGTAGAGAAACTATGCATTTTTTCTAATTGTGGCAACATTAAATCTGGAGTGATGAATAGACCCCAGGGTGATGGCCATGGAGCCCCATCTACCGATATTTATACCTGTTGTGAACATTCTGCAGAAGCAGGATGGACCCACACCCAAACTTTGGTTCAGAATTCAAGAATAGTGATGTCATATGTACACCAAGAAGGTATGAAAAGGTACATGACTCATGTAATAAGTCATTGTGGGAAAGCAAGGCAGACTTCTCAGGCTGGTCTAGAAATGGCCCAGCAAAGCAGGGAAGGAAAATTGGCTTCAGTAGTTAAAGGCTGTGACTGGGGCCATGGTTCTCACATGTGGCCAGGGTTTGTGCGGTGTGAATCCCTCCTGGCTCCACAGGACGGAGCACCCAGGCTTTGCTATCAGCTTCCTCAGATGTGGGCAGAAGGGGAGAGGAAGGAGTGAGACCTAAAAGTTGTGTTTAATCAAACATCAAAAATGGAGCCAGGCCATTTCTTAACATGCCTTTACATGAGCCCCTTCTGGTGTGGGTGGGACATGGGACTTTCTTTGAACCAATAGAATATATAAAATGAGATGAGATGTTACTCTTGTGATTATTACATGGTAAAGGTGAGGATGTTACTATTGTGATTAGTAGGACATTACCTATGTACATATATGATGATTCCACCCAGACTCATTCTCCTCTCTTGCTGAGCTTGAAGAAGCAAGCTGCTATGCTGCGAACTGCCTGTGGAGACGGCCACATGCAGGGGACTGTGGGTAATCTCTAGGGCCAAGAGCTGCAGGCCTCCTGCTCCAAGGAAGTAAATTCTGCCAACAACCACAACCATATAAGCTAGGAAGATAACTCCCACCTCAGATGAGATTCCACCTCAGCTAACACCTCGATTGTAGCCTATGAGACCCTGAGGCAGAAAACTCTGTCTAGACTCCTGATCCATGAAAACTATGAGGTACTTTATGTATGTTGTTGTAAGCTGCCAAGTGTGTGGTACCATTTGCCTCCACAATGAATATATATGATATGACTAATACACCAAGGTGCGAAAGTTTTTTCCTAGACTTCTCCTTGTATCTTTTCATGGGAGGAAAAGATTTCTGATTAAAAAAAAAAGATATTTCATAGGATTGTGTTTTGTTTGAGTAGTTGGAAAATAGATTAAAGCCAGAGGTGGAGGTCTTCAGCATAGTGGACGGCTCCGAATGGAATGGAAGGAAAAGAACTGCAAGATGGAAAGAAGTAGGAAATGATTGAAATAAGCATGGCATTCCGAGTGACCTCAAGCAGGGTCCCCGCCCTGGAGGCGGGAGAGACACTCTGAAGGGGTAATCAATAAGATGCTCGTGGTAACTGGATGTAGGTAGTAAAAGAGATGAAGGAGCCAAAGATAATACAGAGGTTTTGAGACAGTGTCATGCAGATAGTGACTGCATTATTGATAGAAATTGGCAATTCAGAGAGAGCTGAATTTGGGGAGAGGCTGATTTTTACATTAAACATGTTGAATTTGAAGTGACCAAAAACAGAGTTGGGGTTCAAGACTAAAATTCACTATTCACAGTTTCAGCAGACATGGCAATGAGCACATTCGAGGGTCTGGCACTGCATAAACTCTGGGCATAAAAACTGACCAGTGATCCAGTTAGTAAGTACATAAGTTCTCTTTCTTTAAGATGTTTGGATTCTAATTCAGTTGGACATGTAATGGGTACATTCATACATTCATACTGGGTACGAGTTCTGTGATCGAGGTATGATCAACGTGCTGTAAAGCAAAAAGGTTGGAGAGAATCTTTCTTACCCTTCAAGACTCAGTTCAAGTGGAATGACCACCTCAGTGGAGCCCTCTCTGACCAGGGTCTCCCTAGTCCGCTGTGGGCCCAACATGGCCCCATTATAGCAACTGCTCTCTTCTACGGTGATTATTTGTCACAACGTGTTGTAGTTGTTGTTGTTGTTGTTGTTGTTGTTTTCTTCCTTACTAGAATACGAGTTACCTGAGGGCCAAGTAGTCTCATTTCTCTCTCCTTTGTATTCCTGGTGCCTAACACAGCACTTGTCATATAGTTGCATTCAAGGGATGCTTGTTGAATGCTTTATGGTTAGTAGGGTAATTAACCTATTTAAGGTGTGATTTGCACAAGGAAGGAGGAATTCTGTCCACATAAAAAGCTGGAGCCTGAGGGCTGCATCACGTGCCTCTTCAACAATCCATTCACAAAGCAAGTCTGTCTGCTCCCACTACACATAGTTTGATGGGTCCATTAAGGTTTTGCCTTTTTATAAAAAGTGACTTTAGATGTGTGGAATGTCAAAGGATGCTCATTACCAGCTTAGGAAGTGTCTCACTGTGTGCACATATAACCCTCCACACTCCCGAGGCTTTCATGACTCAGATATTTGTCCTACCATCTTGCAGTTTGGTGGCACCGTCTGCCATATCTAGTATGTAAGCTTCTATTGTCTTGAATTGATATGCAGTATGTGGGGGCTTGTGGAAATCAAGCAACATAATAAAAAAATGTCAGAGTAAAATCCAAAGGAAACATGTCACATACCTCACAGTAGTGAACATTACTTACCAGAGAAAAGAATTACCTTTATGAATCAGAAGGTCCCTAAGTCTCCCTCTTCATTCATTCTTTATAATGGAAACTGTAACTTCTGAAGTTGAATATTGCTTTCTTTCCCCCAAATCCCAAAAGACAGATTTTGCAAATGCTTTCTAAATGTTTGAGTTATTTGGCCACCAAAAAATGTGCTTCTCTATTTGGATTTAATATTACATATATTTAAAAATTGATCTGACATGTATAAAAGAGCAATATGGACATATAGCATTTTCTATTTCTTGATGTTGAAATCTTCTGAGGTGACACAGAAAGTGGCAAAATGAATTGGAGAGCTACAAAGAGCACACCCTTAAGGGGATATTTGTTGGGTGGAGAAAGTAGTGGTGGGAAGTGAGAATACCCAGCCTGGAATACACTACTATTCTAAGCTAGGGAGTAGATAATCAAAGTGAAGCATTTGCCAACATTCATTTAAACTTTTGTTTGTTGTACACTGAGACTTAACATTAATTCCTATATAAGTTCTAGTGTTAGGAAAACCATGAGGAACGTTCAGGATTTGAGATGGTTTGATTCTTCCTAGTGCTACTGGTAAATTCTTAAAAGAGAAGATGAAATTTGGATGAAAGTGGTCAAACTGAATATAGGAAAGAAATATGGTTTTTCAGGAAGAGGTCATTTGTGCCTTTGATTTATAACCAAGTCCAATAATGGTTAGTATAGCCACATACTATAGCTTAGCTAAAGTTAGTCCAAATAACAACAGAAAGGCAGAAATTTAGCAGGTCACAATATTTGGGTTTTATTAAAGTGTCTCCTATTGGTCACTCTGCCTGGAAAAAGGCTCATCCTGGGTAAAAATTCAGATTCTTCATGCCTCCCCACTGAAGATGCCTCCCCACTGAAGGCAACAATTTCATACTCCTTCAAGGCAGAGGTTCATCTGAGACCAAGAGGAAAGGGAAGGAGACAAATATCTACAGCTAGAAACCGAATACTCTTATAATCAAAGGTCATATGTAAATGAAGATCTTTAATTATTGTCTGGAAGCAAAAATACCTGAAGTTTAATAAATTGCTAGAAGAACCATATTCTCCTTTGGAAATATCCTGGCCACCAAAATTTCAGCAGCTTAAGATGGTCTGCTAAAGCATTGGGATATTCTGCAAGGTCTGTTTTTATACCACTTACCTTAGGTATGATCATACAGAAAAATGTATAAGGCTATATATAGAGAGAACAGAACAATGCTGTCAGATTGGCTGATCAAGACAATATTCTTTTCCCTTAACAGGGAATCTTTTCTCTCCAGCAGAATGTACACAGTGTGGAGTAATACTTATTATGTTTAATTTCCTATCCTCCCTTATTTTATTATTGCTAAATTTTATTATTGTTGATCTGTTCATTCTGCCATTTTTGTATTCATTATTTTAGGGTTGGATCACTTACTTTTAGCCCTATGCTGGAAGAAGCCATATCTGCATTTGATGAAGAGGACTGCACATAAGCCAGGGATTTTGTGTTTGGATCTAGATGCAGAAGAACTTTTAGACTTTCTTCTGGAAGGATATAAATATGTTTGTTTATATATATATATATATATATATATATATTCTAAAAATATATTTAGATATTTGGCATCCAAAGAAGTGAACTGTAATAGTCATCAAGGCTGACTTCTCAATATCCTACTCCAAATGATTAGCACATGACAATCATGATAATCTCATTTCCTTGTCAATTCTAGGCAATGAAATTTCAGTGGAATATTGGTATGATGTTTCTCTAAAATGGTTGCCTGCTTCTTCCTGAGATATGTAAAAATGACATGGTTTCATTGCTGACTCTGGAAGTTGTAGCTCTGGTTGTTATTTAACACGTGAAATTACTGCAGTGATCTTACGACACTTTGAGGATCAATCCAGAACAAAAAGAAGATCAACAGAAATCATAGAAATGTAAATTGGGAGTCCCTGACTGTGGACTGCATGTTGTAAAATAATACATTTTATTATTGTTTAATCCAACTAGAATTGGGTCTCTTCTTATTTGGAGTAAAAATAAATACCAGCTCGTGAATAGTTTATCCAGGGCTATTTGGTTCCCTTAACACAATGGAACCTAGTGTTTTATTTGGTCTGCATATATCCAATGGATATACATCAGAAATAGAGTTTCCAGGCTTAACAAATAAAAATACAGAATACTCAGTTAAATTTAAATTTCAGATGGACAAATATTTCATGGGACATATACTGAAATTTATATTGACTTTGGCATCCATATTTTATCTGGCAATCCTAACAAGGATAACTTGATGATAATGTATAAATTGATATTTTTGGTGCCCCAGGCTATTTTGGCTGTTTACTAGAAAAGAAGACCATATTACTTATGGATGACAGTGAAGATGAAAAGGAAGTCAGATTTCCTTAACACTCCTGTTTACACTGGGGGTAGGGAATTTAGATGACATGTTGGCAAATTCTTTCTGTAAAGGGCCCGATAGTAAATATTTTAGGTTCCGAGGACCTTACAATCTCTGCTGCAACCATTCCTCTCTGTTATTTCAGCTTGAAAGCTGCCATAGACAAAGTATTAATGAGTAAGTATAGCTACATTTCAATAAAATTTTATTTAAAAACAGATGGTGAGCCAGATTTGGCTTGCAGGCTATACTTTGTTGACCCCTTATCTAGATCATCCAATGGGAACTGGTGATGATACATGACTTAAGTAACTAATCCCAGAACACTCCCTTAATATTTTATCTCTGATCCTATAACATGCTAGACTGAGTTGCTGAACTAGAGAATTTGTATAAAGCCCCACAGAAAACTCTTGTAGAGCCCAGGACAAACTTTACAGCCTTTAATGTTGTCCATACACCAAAACCTTGATTAAATAGAAGTGTGGAATGGAGGAAAATGGTAGATGGCAAATGAAATGATAGAGATTGCAATACTAGAGACAAGATCCATTGCCTTAGTGATAAAGTAATCATCTCTCTCTGAAATTTACTGCAAGCAAAATAAGAACATTTTAGATGCAGAACAACACAATATAAATAAATACCAACTTTACGAATAGTAGCAGATCATCAGAACAAGGTACTATGGGCAAAGTTTGCTTGTAAATGAATAGCATATTCAGGCTCAGTAAGTCAGAAACACTAAATTCCAACTTATGATGTAAAAGACTAACTGGAGATACATCTCTGGATCACAGACAAAAAGCATAAAGGTAAAATAATGATAATAAATATGGAGAAAATGAGGCAAAAGTAATATATTTCTTTTAAGGAGATAGTAGAACTCATGAACAGACCCTATAACCAAAAAATAATAGCAGAAATAGCTCCTGAACTGAAAATAACATGGTTCAAGAAATTTATGAAAAGCTTGATTATCTAGCGATATTTAAAGATACCTTATAAGCATTCAAGTAAATTAAAAAATGAGAACAGCCTATATTGACTTTAGATCTCTTTCCACAGGGTTAGCTTCCAGAAAACAATAAAATAAAAATTTCCACCCACAATATAATTCGATAGGCAAATTAATTTTCATAGGTAAAATGTATAGCAAGATGTTTTAGATGTTTACAGAAGAAATAAAAGCAGAATTTCTATCAAGTTATCCTTCCTACATAGATGCTTTTCAATTAATGAATCAAAGTTTAGAGTCTAAGACTAGGGGGTTGTACACAAAAGAGACTAACAATTATTTAAGCCAGAAAAGCCAATAGAATTACTTAAGTATTTATAGAATTTGGTTTCAAATTTAAGTACATAAAAATTATGTGGAAAAAAACTGTGTTTGGAAAGAGTTTTATAGAAATACAGATTTATAACCCCAAATTGCATTACAGAAAACAAGGGAAATTGCAAGGGAGTGAGAAATAATGACAAGATGGACATAGAAAGAAAACAAAAGCCTTGAGATTCTCCTTAAATAATTATAAACTTTAAAAATCTGCTTATTGTTTTATTTCAACATTAAATAAATATAATCTTGAGCATTTAAAAATATAAGATATCCACTAAACATTAAAAATTGAATACATACCTTCTAAATTATTGCAGACGTTACAAAATAGTTGTCCATGGTTTGTATGGACCCCTCCCCCTCAAATAGACTCAGAAATGAAAAAAATGTGGTCTTTAAGAAATATGCCACATGAAGATAATAATGTCCAAATGAAAATGAGCCTTTTAAATGTTACTGCTTTTCAAATTATATATGAGGAACAGCATAAAAGGAGAATCTTGTTTATTACATATTTTCAGACTTAGTCCTAAAATAGAATGGAAACTTGTCTTTTCTCACACATCCTTTGGTCCCACTCCTCACTTTCTCCATCCATCTCTATCTCATAGTGTTATCTTTTTGCACCAGTCTTGGCTCCTGAAGACGTTAACCAAGATGAGAGCAATCAGGCCTCAGCATTGCATGGCCTGACTTCTAGAGCCCTCTAAAGCATCAGTCCCAGTAACTGTGTTCCTACTCACTCCCTGGCAGTCAAAATATTATAAAAAGTTATTAAACTAAATGTAAAATAAAACTCATTAAAAGACAGCAACACTCATATGAATTAAAGAATAAAACTTAGCCATATGCTGTGAATAATTAAGACACATGGTGCAATATGGTTGCAGATAAAGAGATAGGTAAAGATATATTTGGCAAGTACTGTAAAAATGTACCAGATACATTTCCAAGACCAAAACATTAAGTAGAATGCTCACTACAAATTGATAATCCATTTTGAAGTCTTAGCAAAACTTAACTCCTGTGTGTCAAACATCATATTAAAATAGGGTATTAATTATACTAAAATATATTAAGCAATAACAGGCAGAAATATAAGGAGAAGTCAACATTTCAGATCAAGTTTAAAAAAAGGGTTCCAACGACATAGCACTTATGAATGATGAATTATTAATAATATCCTTCAGTGATGTTGACTCTCTGGAATCTATCCTAGGTCTTTATGACAATGAAGATGCTAATAGCAATAAATGAAATAATTTAACCACAATAATAAATATCAGGGTTTTTTTTCTGGGTATTCTAAAAATATTGTCCTAATTAACTATTACAATAGCCTGATCAGGTAGATACAACATACATTTGAAGCGTGAGCTATCTGAGATTGTGAAAGGCTAACCTAACTTGTCCTAGGTCACATACTCTTTCCAAGAAATGGACAAAATTTGAAATTGTATTTGTCTGATTCCAGAGTTCTTGCTTTTTCTATCATGCCATGATGCATGTTATGCTCAGACTTTCATCACCCTAGTAGGAATGAAATGAACATAAATCATGGCTCCTCACTGAAATATTATCAATAATAAAAATGATATTTATTAATTCTTCTTTTAAAATTAATTAATTAATTATTAAATTTAAATCCAAGTTCGTTAACATGTAGTGTAATAATGATTTCAGGAATAGAATTTAGTGATTCATCACTTATAACTCCTAGGGCTCATCCCAATACGTGTCCTCCTCAATGCCCTTCACCCATTTAGCCCACTCCCACCCAACACCCCACCAGTAACCCTCAGTTTGTTCTCTCTAACTAAGAGTTTCTTATGGTTTGTCTCTCTCTCTGTTTTTATATTATTCTTGCTTCCCTTCCCTTATGTTCATCTGTTTTGTATCTTAAATTCCACCTATGAGTGAAATTATGTGATAGTTGTCTTTCTCTGACTGACTTATTTCACTTAGCATAATAGACTCTAGTTCCATCCCTGTTGTTGTAAGTGGCAAGATTTCATTCTTTTTGATCACTGACTAATATTCCATTGTATATCTATACCACATTTTCTTTAGCCATTCACCAGTCGATGGACATTTGGACTCTTTCCATACTTTGTCATTGAGGTGCATGTGACCCTTTGAATTAGCAGTCCTGTATTCTTTGAATAAATACCTAGTAGTGCAATTCTTGGGTCATGGGGTAGTTCTATTGTTAATTTTTTGAGGAACCTCCATACTGTTTTCCAGAGTGGCTGCACCAGTTTGCATTCCCGCCAGCAGTGCATAAGGGTTCCTCTTTCTCCACAACCTTGCCGACACATGTTGCCTGAGTTGTTCATTTTAGCCATTCTGACAGGTGTGAGGTGGTATCTCATTGCGGTTTTAATTTGTATTTCTCTTATGATGAGTGATGTTGAGCATCTTTTCATGTGTCAGTTGGCCATCTGGATATCTTCTTGGAAAAGTCTCTATTCATGTCTTCTGCCCATTTCTTCACTGGATTATTTGTTTTCTGGTTATAGAGTTTGATATGTTCTTTATAGATTTTGGATACTAACCCTTTATCTGATATGTCATTTGCAAATATTTTCTTCCATTCTGTCAGTTGCCTTTTAGTTTGGCTGATTGTTTTTTTCCACTCTGCAGAATGCTTTTATCTTGATGAGGTCCCTCCCAATAATTCATTTTTGCTTTTGTTTCTCTTGCCTCCAGAAACATGTAGACTAAGAAGTTGCTGCAGCCGAGGTCAAAGAGGTTGGGGCCTGTTTTTTCCTCCAGGATTTTGATGGCTTCTTGTCTTATGTTTAGGTTTTTCATCAATTTGGAGTTTATTTTTTGTGTATGGTGTAAGAGAGTCATCCAAGTTTATTCTTCTGCATGTCACTGTCTAGTTTTCCCAACACCATTTGTTGAAGAGATTGTCTTTTTTAAACTGGATATCCTTTACTCCTTTGTGGAAGATTAGTTGGCTTGGGTTTTGTATTCTATTCTATTGATCTATGTGTCTGTTTTTGTGTCAGTACCCTACTGTCTTGATGATTGCAGCTTAGTAATACAGCTTGAAGTCTGGAATTGAGATGCCTCCAGCTTTGGTTTCCTTTACAGGATTGCTTTGGCTATTTGGGTTTTCTTCTGGCTCCATACAAATTTTAGGATTGTTTGTTTTAGATCTGTGAGGAATGCTGGTGTTATTTTGATAAGGATTGCATTGAATATGTAGATTGCTTTGTGTAATATTGACACTTTAACAATATTTGTTCTTCCAGTCCATGAGCATGGAATGTTTTTCGATTTTGTGTGTGTGTGGTCTTCAATTTCTGTCATAAGCTTTCGATAGTTTTCAGTGTAAAGATTTTTCACCTCTTTGGTTAAGTTTATTTTTAGGTATTTATGGTTTTCAATGCAATTGTAAATGGGATCAATTCATTGATTTCTGTTTCTGTTGCTTCATTTTGGTGTATAGAAATGCAAGTGATTTCTGTACATTGATTTTAATATCCTGGAACTTAGCTATATACATGGATCTTGTTTTCTTATCCATTCTAATACCCTATGTCTTTTGATTTGAATGTTTAGTTCATTGACATTTAGTGTGAGTACTGAAAGATACGAATTTAGTGCCATTGTGTTGCCTGTAGAGTTGGTATTTCTGGTGATGTTCTCTGTTCCTTTCTAGTCTTTGTTGCTTTTGATCATTTTTGTTTTGTTTGGTCTTTTCTCCACTCCAAGAGTCCCTCTTAAAATTTCTTGCAGGACTGGTTTAGTGGACATGAACTCCTTTAGTTTTTGTTTGTCTTGGAAACTCTTTATCTCTCCTTCTATTTTGAATGACAGCCTTGTTGGATAAAGAATGTTTGGCTACATAGTTTTGCAATTCAGCACATTGAATATATCCTGCCACTCCTTTTGGTCTCCCAAGTTTCTGTGAATAGGTTTGCTGTGGACCTCACCTGTATTTCCTTATAGGTTAAGGACTTTTTTCCCTTGCTGTTTTCATAATTCTTTCTTTGTTGGTATATTTTGTGAATCTGACTATGATATGCCTTGGTGATGGTTGGTTTTTGTTGAATCTAATGGGAGTTCTCTGTGCTTCCTAGATTTTGATGTCTGCCCTTCCCCAGATTAGGAAAGTTTCCCACTATAATTTGCTCACATAATTTTGCCCCCTTTTCTCTCTCTTCATCTTCTGGGACACCTATGATTCAGATGTTTGTCCTTTTTAGTAAGTCACTGAGTTCGTATCATGCACTGAGTCTTGTATCATGCGTTTTTCCCTTTGTTTCCCTCTTTTTTTTCCTGCTTCATTATTCTCCATAATTTTATTTCCTATATTACTGATTTACTGCTCTGCTTCATCCATCCTTGCTGTCACACCATCCTTTTGAGATTGCATCTTGGTTATATTATTTTTAATTGCGTCCTAACTAGATTTTAGTTCTTTTATCTCCTCAGAAAGGAAGTCTATGGTTTTTTCAACCCCAGCTAGTATTCTTATTATTGTGGTTCTGAATTCTAGTTCAGACGTCTTGCTTATATCTGTGTTGATTAAGCCCCTGACTGTCATTTCTTCCTGTTATTTCTTTTGAAGTGAATTCCTTCATTTTGTCATTTTGGAGGAAGAAAAGATTTATAAAATAATTATTAAAAATTAAAAAAATAAAAACCAAACAAAAATCAAATAAAGGAAACTAGATCTTAGGTATGTTTTGGTTTGCTTGTTGAGAGAAGCTTGGTAGAATAGAGAAAAAAAGAGAAAGAAAAAGTTAAAAAAGGTATGAAAAAATTTTAAATTAAAAACAATTTTATAATAAAAGAGAATAAAACGAAATAAAGAAAATTAAATAGAATTTAAAAATTTTAAAAAATAGAAAAGAAGTAAAAGAAAATAAAATAAAAATAAATCTTTCCTTTCATTATCCAAGAAAGAGGAAAAAAAGAAAACAATTTAAGCAAAAACAGAAGCAAAGAAAATGAAAAAATAAATGAGCCAGCCAACAGAATGAGGCATGAATGAAGTTACATCCAATTTCCCCTAGTACTGAAAATATGAAGCCCTTTTCATACACTAAACAGGTGGAGTGACTTGTTCTGGTCTTCTAGCAGATGTGCTTAGAGAATGCAGTTGGGCAGGGCTTGGTGTAACAGCTTCGTTCTCTGCTAGGTGGAGCTTCTTAGCTTATTGTACTGGGGTGGATCAGTGTGGTGCCCGTGCTCATGCACGTGCATGGGAGGGGAGAGGTGGAAGCGGCTTCACCCAGCTCCCTAGTCTCTGGCATAGGAACTTTGCACTTTGACCACCATGCAATGAAACACCCTCCTTTGTCTCAGGCCTCTGTCTACTCTCTGTCTCTACCCTGTCCATGTCTAAGCTGTCTGCCTGCTAGGCCACACCTCCCTTCAGAGTTTTATCTCATATGGAGTTGTGTTTCAAAACCCCACACTTCAGAGACCCCCCACGGCTTGGACCCCTGCTAACTCTCTGGCAGAGGGTCTCACTGAGCAATAGCTGTGTGCAGGGCTTGCCTCAGAAAATATTCATATGATCACACAGTGGCAGAGGTTCAGAGATTATGGCAAACCACAACACACCATTGGTGCCAGGTGTCATCGCAGTCTGGTGTCTTTGTCCCAATACCAGCAAATGTGGCTGCTTTTTGGGGTCTGCTGGGATCTTTGGCTGTGGGGAGGCCTTACGGCCTCTGCCAAATGCACTTCAGGCAGGGGAGCTGTTTCTTCCAGTGTGGTACACAGATCCCTCAGACCCCACTCCTGTTCCTAGGGATTTGCCCTGCGTCTTCATCAAGCAACGCCAGCACTGTGTTCCAGAACTTCAGACTCTACATGCCATGGTTTAGAGAAAACTGTTGAGAGTGAAACCCTTTCCTTTCTTCCTGTCAATGATTTTGGGGAATGGATTTCTTGTTCAGAACCTTGTGATTGTTTTCACTCTTTCTATTTCTTTCTCTCCAGTTATTTTTGGAGGAGTATTTTTCTTGCATGATTCCAATGTGCTGCACTCTCCTATTTCTGCCCTCCCACCACAAAAACAACTCCTTAACCTCCATGGCTTTTCTTTCCCCCAGTTCACCTCTCTGCACTGCGTACCTGTGGCTCAAGTTATGAAGATTGTTGTGTTAATCCTCAGATCAACTTCCTAGGTGTTCAAAATGGTTTGGTGCTGATCTGGCTGCCTTTCAGGGCTGAGACAAGCTCAGTGTTACCTCTATACTGCTCCGCCATCTTAACTCTTCCAGCTTACTTCTTCTTTTTAAAAGTTTATTTATTTATTTTGAGAGAGAGAGAAAGCGTGTAAGCCAGACAGGGACAGAGAGAGAGGGAGAGAGAGAATCCCAAGCAGAGGCTGACATGGGGCTTGACCTCATGAACCCGTGACATCATGACCTGAGCCAAAATCAAGAGTAGGATGCTTAAGTGACTGAGCCACCCAGGTACCCATATTAATTCTTCATAATAATATTTTTATAAACATAGACTAGGAAACTGACATAAAATTTAGTCCCAACTATGCAAAGAAAATAAAAACATTGTGATTTTTAAAAGCTTTTTTTGGTGTTTTCTGTAGAATGGGTAGCTTTTATCCTAAGAAATTAGCTCTCAAACCCCCTCCACTTGATGTTTATAGTAGCATTTTGGTAGGTCTCAAGGAATTTAAAATAAGAAGATTTTTGGCATATGGAATCTAGTATTGCAGAAGAGTTGACCAATTCATAGAGAAACATGATCAAAAAGATTTTTTAGTTTTTATTTCTTTATTTCTTCATTTTTAATTTATTTTAATGTTTATTACTTATTTTTGAGAGAGAGAGAGAGAGAGAGAGAGACAGACAGACAGAGAGACAGAGCATGAATGGGGTGGGGCAGAGAGAGAGGGAGACACAGAATCTGAAACAGGCTTCAGGCTCTGAATAGTCAGCACAGAGCCTGATGTGGGGCTCGAACTCATGAACTGTGAGATCATGACCTGAGCTGAAGTCAGAGGCTTAACTGACTGAGCCACCTAGGACCCCCTCAAAAAGATTTTTTTTAATTGGAAGAACTCCACCTCCAATTTTTCTGGCCTCTGATTATCCTTCAAGAATATTTTAAAGATATATCCCCAAGATTATCTTTCTATTATCCGAAAAGAATATTGCTTTATAAAAAACAAATCTTGTTTATAAGTACCTTTATAACTGATTTTGTTAAAGAGATGAATATTGTTTCTTATGTTTAAATGTCCTAAAAATAAAATGTCTTCAAAGCAAGTCATTATTCATAATATTTTCATGAAGACATTTTAATGAAAAATATAAAATGAGCTCTATTAGAAACTGGCTGACCAAGTACTATCATTCTAAACAGACTTTCAACATTTTAGTGTAGTTTGTTTCACAGAATTTGGCCTTATTCAGCCCTTATGGACGTTATTCAGTTCTTATGGATATAATGTGTGGTGCCGGGTTTTACTGAACACATTCTATTTAGCACAGAGGAGGGATTAGAGTTCTGGAGATGCCACTTAAGTTCCTGGACACTCAGATTCAAGTAAATTGACCTACTTGCAAGGAAAAAGGGCCAATATAGGATTTTATTTCTTTTAGCAGTAAAAGCTTGATTCCTTTCCCACCTAATTAGATGAATAACTGATTTTATGATCAGTTTGCAGTCTTCTCCCTACAGAGATTAGTGCCTGAAGCGCACTAATACTCCCATCAGCAATTTTTATTTCAAGCCTGGAGTTTTAATTTGATGAAAGATGTGCCAAGATGACGAATCCTGCATCAAGTTTTATATTGCAGAGAGAGCCCCCCTTTTTTTTTTTTTTTAAACTACAACTCTCATGTATTGGTTTTCACTGTGTGGATGTACATCAGAGTGTGCTGAGCTAGCCATCTAAGGCTAAGCAATTCCCTCTGACATATAGAAAGCCTGTCTTTCCTGTTGACTCTGATATAGTGCAGTTCGTGCTCACAGCTGCTACATCAATGCCTTGCAAAATCAATGAAAGCGTGTCAGTGCCAGAGTTAGCATACACTTCTCCCGGTGCTTCTTCAAAATAAAGTCACCTTCCCAGAAGACAAGACAAATCTCTTGCTGCAGACATCCCAGAAGCCGATGGTCCTGACCACCTGGTGATGCACAAAAAAACTGTATAGCCCCCATCTTGTGTAGCCTCCAATTAATACTTTTAATAGTCAATTAACAGGGGTTTATTGTCCTGCTCGACAAGTATGGAATGTTTAACATTTTTAGTAATGAAAGATTGATTCAGGATCTATTTTCAATTTTGAAAACACTCAAATAAGAGATTCCCCAAGAAAAAAGGGGGAGACAATATGAATAAGAGGCCAACCACCCACAGTAAATTTATGAAGTTAATTGTGGGGTAAGGCTGGATAATGGCGTTTCTATGAATATACTAGTCACAAGATGGAGATAACATGTGAGAAATGGCTCTCTAATTCAATTCTTGTTTTAGGTTTTTCATAGGTTTCTGAGTTTTCTGTCAATACCATTGGATAAACAGAGAGACAGTACCTTTTATGGAAGTAACCTAAACCATGACTAATCAGTTTTATTTCAGTCAGAAGGAGAGATCATGGATGGATGTAGCAGCCAGCAGGATGACAAAGCCTGTCACAGAGAGGAGAGGATAGAGATAAGCTCTTCCAGGACTTTCTGAAGTGAAAAATAATAGATGCTTGATCTTTCTCCGACTCTGATACTAAAAAGTTCATCTCTAACCAGTCCTTGCCTGTTTTACCTGAAAATGATCGAGAAACACAATAAAAGAGGTCCCATGAAGGTTAGAGTTTGATATTCACATCCGTCTCACATGTTATTTCAGTTGGATGTTTTGTTTTCCGCCTGGTGTTCAGAACTGATTCTAAAGCAGTAAAGGCAAGCTACTATGTTGCAAAGGTTGAGAGTTTTAGAAACATTCTGAAGAGAAGCCAACTGGAAAGCTATAATATGTTGAGATATAATATATTGTGTTATTGGTCACATTAGATATGCGTCCAATGTGTGTGAAGCAGGAGGTTTGCCAGTAGGTGACAGATATCCCAGTTTACAGGCTGGTCTGAGTATTTTGGTTAAACTTGCATCTGTAATATAGAATCTGTTGTGTATGGATGGGGTAAATGCAAGGAATGTGAAACAGAGAGTACTGTTACAAAATTACTACACACAGACAGAAACACACACACACACACACACACACACACACACACACATCCACAAGCAGTGTTTGGGTATCTTTTGAATTCATTTCCCTCCTAAGAATTTCCAGAGATCCTGACCTCATTACTTTTCCCCTGGACTGTTGCAATAGCCTTTTAAATTATTTCTCAGCTCCTAGCCCACCTTCCACGACGTGCAAAAATTAGTATCACTAGAATAGATTTAATCCCGTTATTTAAAATCTTCAAAACAAAATCTACATTCATAACTATGATATATTTAAGCCAGACAAGGACATTTTGCTGCCTCTACTAAGTTAATAATTTATTATTCCTTCAAACCAATAGCTTAATATGTGTTTATGGATTATTTATATATAAGGAGGCTAAGCATCCATGTGAAAAGGGGGAGAAGAGAGCCCTTAGCCTCCCTGCAATTATCATCCTTAATTCAGCTCTAGTTCCAAACTTGCATACCTTGTTCTGTCAAATGAAAGTCCAATTACTAACCAGACCAAAATTTCTTAAGAGGGAATTAGAAGGCAGCATGGCTGCGTGGGTGAGAATCTCCCTTTCACATTCACATTCACATTCACAAACTCACACAGGTGAGTTTTGCTAAACTACCTCACTGCTCTATCCTCATTTTAACTCATGTGAATTGGGAATATAGAACCTAACTCATAAGATTTTGAGTATTTTTTTTATGTTTTTTTTTTTAATTTTATTTTTTGAAAGACAGAGAGAGACAGCGCGAGCAGGGGTGGGTCAGAGAGAGAGGGAGACACAGAATCCGAAGACATGCTCCAAGCTCTGAGCTAGCTGTCAGCACAGAGCCTGACGCGGGGCTCGACCCGTGAGATCATGACCAGAGCTGAAGTCGGACGCTCAACCGACTGAGCCACCCAAGCGCTCCAGATTTTGAGTATTAAATGAATGTCATTTATATGTCAGCACAGAGTCTGACATATAGTCCCTTAAAAGTGTTAGTTATTAAGGGGCGCCTGGGTGGCTCAGTCAGTTGAGCATTGGACTTTGGCTCAGGTCAGGCCCCGCATTGAGCTCTGTGCTGACAGCTCAGAGCCTGGAACCTGCTTCACATTCTGTGTCTCCGTCTCTCTCTTCCCCTCCCCTGCTCACACACACTCTCTCTCTCCCTCTCAAAAATAAATCAATATTAAAAAATTTTAAAAAGTCTTAGTTATTAATATTTCAATAATATGTGTGCTTTAATACATTTGTTCTTATTTTTAAAATTTATTATTTATTATTTTCCATCTCATTTATTCTGAATGATTATCTTCTTAGCTTTGAGTTTCTTAAAAAAGGGAACTTACACCTTTTTTAAACAAAAGTTAAATCTGCATGGAACATGGAGTCATGTAAATGGAATCATATTCATGGAAAGTGTTTTGAGATATTCTTAATTTTTTCATTCACAGGACAAGGTTAAGATTACTATGAAAGCTAATGTTCTCTTTCCCGGAGTTTTGTTTGCATTACGCCATCATGATAAGATTGTCCACTCATTTCTTGTATTTATTTTAGTATTACTGTTAATGGCACAGGTGAGAGAATGACATACCGGGTGAATGTTTGTTTTGTCACTCTGATAGCTGACTCTACATTCGATCTGCTCACAATTTTCCAAACATCTCAGTCTATAGATTTTCTCCTCTGTCTGCTTTCTCCCCTTCCTCTATCTCATGAAGAACTTGGTTTGTTTGTTTTGAGAATATTTATTTTGCAATGTAATGGATAAATATCTTAGTGGTAACCATCTCATATGGAAACTCAGAGTAAGTTTTTGGGTTGCCTATTGCTTTTCTGTTCCTTTCTGTGTGTAACCATTTTATTGTGATATAATATATTTACCATTCCTTCGAAGTACACGACTGAATGGTTTTTAGTATATTCACAGACCTGTGCATCCGTCTCCACAATCAGTTTTAGAAAATAGCCATCGCACCCCACAGAAACCCTGTTCCCATTAAAAATCACTCTTCGTTTCTCACCAATGTCCCACCCCCCAGCCCTAGGCAACCAATAATCTACCTTTGGCCTCTGTAGCTCTGCCTACTTTGGACATTTCATATAAATATAAGCATATCATAGAAGTGTTGTTCTTTAACTAAATTGAATATGGTTTCTTGCACTTAACATAATGTTTTCAAGTTCTTTCATATTGTAGCATATATCCATATTTTTTATGGCTGAATATGCTATCACATGTAGATGCCACACTTTACTTACCCGTTCCTCAGTTAATGGGTGTTTGAGTAGTTTCTATTTTTTGGCTATTCTGACTAAGGCTGCTATGACATTTGTGTACATAAATTTTGGTGTGGACATATGTTTTCATTTCTCTTGGATATGTAAGTAGGAGTGGAATTGCTGAGTCATATGGTAATTCCCTTGGCTCAAATTCTCTGCCTCTTGAATACATGGCCATCCTTCAAAATCCATCCTCATGGTCACTTCTTCCCTCTCCCAACAAGAGTTAGTAAATCATTGCCTCTTATCTGCTTTCATAACACTTTACACATAAATGTATTGAGGGTTTTCTTACTGTTACAATTGTTAGTTAATAAATCTGTCACCTTACCCATTGAGTCTCTGTGGAAGAGAATAAATTTTGTTCTTCATCTTTTTTCCCCCAGTAACTAGCTCATAGTTTTCAATGAATGGTCAAATAAGAAACGGAACATAAGTGAATAATTTGTGCTTTAGTCCAGTTTAGTAGTTAAATTCAGCAGCATTACACCCTGTGGGTCAGACACTGTACTGTGCCCTGAGGTATATGGATGGGTAAAAAGAGGTTCCTGCTCATGAGGACAAAAATAGAGAAAAATGCCAAGGAAGCTTCTGTGCAGCCCCCTGCCCACGTTGTCTCACAAGCCCAAGCCCCTAGCTCCCCATGGCCCAGCACTGATGCTTGTGCTCTGCAGGAAGGGAGATGGGGAAAAAACGTGGAGCTGGACCAGAATGTCGGAGCAGGAGCTTACCTGCTGAATGGACACTGACAGGTGATTAATTGTAGGAGGCCCCAAAGTAGACAGACCAGCAGAAACCTGGCTCTTAGAATAGAAACTTTTTAAAAGATGATGAGATTTGTATTTACTGCAAAGGCAAAGGCAAAGGCAAAATTATATTCAGGAGCAACCTACTAAACAAAAGTGTGTTTTAGCTGGACCAAAGTATGGGTGGGGCACGTGGGTGGTTTAGTGGGTTAAGCATCCAACTCTTGATCTCATGAGGGTGAGGTCGAACCCTGTGCTGTCAGCACGGACGGAGCCTGCTTGGGATTCTCTCTCTCCCTCTCTCTGCCCCTCTCCCACTTGTGCATGCACTCTCTCTCTCAAAATAAATAAATAAATAAAATATAAGCAAGAGGACAGTGGAAAAAGTGGAGCCTGTGTTAAATCTGGAGACGTTCACAAGCATAATACACATTCATTGAGCAAATAATAGGGTACATACTGTACTGGCCCTTGGGAAACAGAGGTGAATAAGGAAACTTCCTGACCAATATAGGCATATGTATGTATTGCATACATAAGTGTTTTATTTCCTCCTTTGTAAGGCACCATTACAAGTTTTATATTAGCTTTTGGGGAAAAAAGCACTGGGCTAAAAACAAAAGTCAATTGTCAGATGTATTCTAATATTTGGAATGTAATAATCTGAAAAAAGTGTGTTCTAAAATTGAGGGAACATATTGTACAATATACTATATATGTATACTATATATGTATATTATATATACATATATAAAACCTACTTATGTTATATAAAATTCAAATAAATGAATCTAAATGACACTGAAGTGTTTTTCACACACGATCTCATCTGTTCCTTACCACAACCACATTATGGCAGTTAACACAGATGGAACATGCAGAGAGTGCTGATATATTTTTTATGGTATCTTACCAAAAACTCTACCAGGTAGGTGCTATATTATAGATGAGAAAACAGAGGCAAAATCATTCCCTGGGATCACTGAATTACTGGCACACAGTCATAGAGTGAGTGGGCAGTCAAAATTTTGACCCAGACAGTACCTGAGTATCTGTACTCTAACCATTAGACAATACTACTTCCCACCTAAGGTGGATTTTATCCTTAATTTACAAACGAAGGAATTGAAAGTAGAAGTGAGTGATAGGATATTATAAGTAGTTCAAAAGCAGTTCATAAGAAGTTAAACCCAACTTTATTTATTTACTTATTTTTAAAGTTTATTGATTTTTGAGAGACAGAGAGAGCAAGAGGGGGAGGGGCAGAGAGAGAATCCCAAGCAGGCTCTGCACTGTGAGCACGGAGCCCACTGCGGGGCTTGAACTCATGAGCCAAGCTTGAGATCATGACCTGAGCTGAAACCAAGAATCAGACGCTTCACCAACTGAGTCACCCAAGTGCCTCTAAACCTGAAGTTTAAACCAAACTTGTGAATTCTAATATCTGTACTTTTTTTTTTACCATGTTTACTATGTTTACTATGCACAATAAATCTTTTGTGGATGAGTAGTTGAGTAAATATATAAAAATTATTTTTGTTTTAAATAGATGTCTTGGCAATATATAGTCTTAAGTCTCTCTGTTGGGTGTCTTCAGTACTATGCTATGTTGGCCTGGGAATACATTTAGGAAGGAGAATTTTTCATGGCACCCTTCAAATCACACCTGAAGGAATCTGGAAGCAATCTTTGTCCTGAAACACACTGCCCCTTAATGCTAAGCTGCATGGCATTTGTATGGACTAGCACATCAGGCTTATATATAAAACATTCTATAACATTCCAGCCTTTAACATACAGTGAGTTTTAAAGTGCTTCACATATTTATTATTATCACCAAAGCACATCTGATTTCTTGAATTGAGTGGGTTAGAAGAGCAGTCTATTTGAAAATACATACTAATGATAGTTCTGTTGTGTGTAGAAATTCATGCGGAACACCCTCACAGCTGAGCTGCAAAACACTCCCAAGTTCTAAACATGAAACTAGAGCAAACACTTTTTTAAAAGTGATGATGAAGTCATTGCCAACTTTAAACAAGACATATTTATTATCTCACAGTTCTGGAGGTCAGAGTCTGAAACGGACATCAATGGGCTAAAACCAAGGTGTTGGCAGAGCTGTGTTCCTTCTGGAAGTTCTAGGGGTTAATCAATTCTTTTGCCTTCTTCAGATGCTAAAGGCCAATTGCATTTCTCGGCTGCTATTCCCCTCTACTATTTTCCAAGTCAGAATCACAGCACTTTCAAATCTATCTCTGCTTTGGTTGCTTCCTTCCTTTACTTCATAAAATTGCCAGTGATTACATTGACATTGTTGGTGTGTCTATCATAGAATGATAGGAGCAAATATTAGCAATTTCTGTCTTCTTATGATATGAGGTTGGCCATCAGATGGACAGAAGAAAACTGATTAAAGACTCTGATGATTGGATATACTGTTGCAAGATATGTCAGAATATTGGCTTTTGGTGAAATTCTTTCATGAGCTTACTCTTTTAGGACTGTAAACTTCAGAGTCAAATAAGGGGAGGCTTTTCCTCATACATGAAGCCAGAGCTGTCATTTGTAAAGATGCCTTATTAACCAGCTGTTTTTATAGAACTTGACTGGATGATACTAAATAGTTGGCTCACCTCTTTTTTGCCTTGATATTAATATTTCAGGCCTATTTATGAAGATGTTCTTGAACAGCTGGTGGTATGAAACGTCTCTAACTCAAATTTCAAATTTGTTTTAAAGTCTGCGTCTATATTTTAATATTGGAGGTAGAACAAGAAGAAAGCCAGAGAGAAAGGAGAAAGTTACAGAACATCTATAACACACAGGAAACCTCAAGGTCTGTAGGAACTGGAGAAACTGAAAAATAGTTCAGTCCCTAGAATATTATCTAATACAAGCAGAATTTCAAGCATGTGAGAATATTAAAGAAGTATTACAATGCACATTTAAAAAATAAGGGCCTTTGTAAAAAGATACTTTTATCTCTTAGCACATTTAAATCATGAAGAGAAGGATTACAGGCCTTCTCTCCTCATTGGAAAGGATAGTGATGACAGTGAATGATGTTTGCCTTGAGTGTAGAAACAAGGAAGTAATCAAAACTACACTGAGATACCACCTCACGCCAGTCAGAGTGGCTAAAATGAACAACTCAAGAGACTATAGATGCTGGCGAGGATGTGGAGAAACGGGCACCCTCCTACACTGTTGGTGAGAATGTAAACTGGTGCAGCCGCTCTG
>CM053569.1:51663625-51687986 GCA_028646485.1 Cryptoprocta ferox
GAAATAAGTCAGGCGGAGAAGGACAGATACCATATGTTTGCACTCATAGGTCTAACAGGAGAAACCCAACAGAGGACCGTGGGGAGGGGAAGGAGGAAAAAGAGTTAGGGAGAGGGAGGGAGAAAAAGCATGAGAGACTCTTGAACACTGAAAACAAACTGGGGGCGGAAGGGGGAGGGGGAAAGGAGAAGGGGGTGATGGTCATGGTGGAGGTCACTTGTGGGGAAGAGCACTGGGTGTTATATGGAAACCAACATGACAATAAACTATAAAGTTAAAAAAAAAAAGAAAAGAAACAAGGAAGTGGACTCATATGGACCACACATTTGCTCTCCCTTTATTTAATATTTTGTTTGGATCCTTCTGAATGAATATAATTAAAAAAATATTAGGTTTGTCAAAATCATGCAGAAAATGTGTTCTTAATATTATTTCTATTTTATTAGTCCCACTAAAAAATAAAAAGCAGATTCTTCTGTTCTTCCAAGGAAGTTGACAAGTATCTTGCCAAAAATACATTCTATTAAATGCATTCAAAAAGATGTGGGAGAGATATATTACCTCTTCTTATTATCATTGCTAAAATTATTTTATTATGGCTACAGAACATAATGAAACCAACTTTTTCCTTATATGGTTTTGTAAGGGCAAAGGACAAGATGTTTCATTTTTGAAATAAAACAACAAAAACAAAAAACAGACTCAAAAGGAAGAAAAACAGGCAACACATTTGGGGGGGGCGGGCACCAGAATACATTTCATGATAGGTGAAAATCATGAAAAAGAGGATATCAAGTACAGCCCTGGGATAATATAAAAAATACATGAAAAATCATGTTACATGAAAAAATTTAAAACATGAGAAATCATGAAAAGACATAAGTAATCACAGGAAATGTTTTGAAGAATAACAAACATTAGTTAATTAAAGTTTATTAATTACACAGATGTCAGGAATGACATACATTGAATGTTGAGCAACAATACTATTTATGGATTTCAAAATTTTGCATATCAAAGTGTAAATTAGGAGGCAAGGGAATTGATTTAATTGCAAAGAATAAGTCAAAAAAGGTTTTCTTGGGACAGTGTATTCTCAGAATAATGCAATAGAGCCTCCATATTAGTGTAAGGTAAATGGGACAAAACAGTGGTGGGCTGCTTCCAGAAAAGTCCACTGAAGATATTATCAAGGGGAGAAGGGTGGAGAAAGCAAGAGGCATAAAAACACAGGGCACATAGGTGTTTAAAGCAGGAACAAACAGAAACCTATTAAACTCTTTTTACCAAGAATCAACTTGGGTTTATTTTCAAGAACATTTTGCAAAGTTTTGCTTGGTCCTGTCTTTGTTTTACTTGCAAAAAGTATATACTCTTATTTTTGGACTGCTGGACAGGTATGCCTGAATATAAGGTCTGGGAGTAGTGATGGGCTGCTAAACTAGCACTATGGAGAAAACGGATACACAAAATGAAAACAACCCCAAGTTATAGAATTTGCCAATTTATGTGGGTGTAAATTCTTCCACCATGGCTGCTGATTTCTGGCTACCAGTGTGATGTCACTGAATGTGAAATTTGCAAGAGAGGCACAGAACTGGTTCTAGCCACCTTCAGCAAAGCATTATCTGGAATGATAATGACTTTGTTTTCTAAAATATGTCTGCATAACTGTTGGGAATCATAGTAGGAACCCTTTTCTTCTCACTTTGTGGACTTCTGAAAACCTTGAGTGAAGATGAAGCAGTAGCAAGCATATCACAGGCAGTCAAATAAGTGTACAAATTCATTTTATACTTAAAGGATTAAAATTAGAAAATCTTCACTACCCTTCTGTACCAGTTCTGTGCCTCTGGTAACCAACTCCAACATAGAATCAGAGGTGCATGAGACCTATCAGTGGTGGAGTACACCTCAAACTGAAGAGAAAGGAGTAGAGTAGTTATGGAGAAGCTTCAGACCATCATACATGTCTATTGTCTTAGGAAGGAAAGAAGTTAGGAAGAATTGGGTAGGAAAAGCCTCAGACTACAACATAGCTTTGAGAAAGTCTTGGTCAATGGGGAGCCCCAGAGCCTAGATTAATCATTAAGGGCATCTCCTATGGGTTGGAATGGTCCATTTGTAGTTCCCACTCGGGGTTCACTCATTGGCTAAAAACAGCCCATGCATAGAGTAGCTTTTATGGCAGACACTCGCAATAGGCTCTCTTTGAAGGGACATCTGATTGGCATTTCTACATGGCTGCCATACCCTCTTCCTCTAAGATACAAAAATTACAAAGTCGATGGGGCAGAGATTTTAACCTTCTTTATTCACTGATATATTGCCAGCACCTCAAATAATAAGTGGCATATAGTGGGTGCTTCATCAATATTCACTGAATTAATTAATTATAGACCATATTGTATAGCATAAACATTATTGAGTTGCATTTAGTCATTGCGTTATAGAGATAATATGTGTCTTCTCTCCTTGAGAAACTAACTCACCATTTCTTAGGAAACTAGTGACACCATTAAAGCATCATTGCAATGTTGTTTAAAGCCTATAACAGACTTAGGTAGAACGTCTTGAAGAATGACAGAGAAAGAGAAGTCAGGAAAAGCTTCACACTGGAAGTGGCTTGTCTGATTGTTTAAATTATTTTTATTACTATTTTAAATTTATGTATTTAAATTCAAGTTTGTTAACTTACAGTGTAGTATTGGCCTCAGGAGTAGAAGCCAGTGATTCATCACTTACATATAACACCCAGTGATCAATAGTTTCATGAGATTTATTTTAATTTTTTTAAATGTTTATTTATTTATTTATTTATTTATTTATTTATTTATGAGAGAGAGACAGAATGTGAGCAGGGGAGGGCAGAGAGATGAGACACAGAATCTGAAGCAGGCTCCAGGCTCTGAGCTGTCAGCACAGAGCCTGACTTGGGGCTCGAACTCACAAACTGTGAGATCATGACCTGAGCTGAAGTCGGATGCTTAACTGAGTGATCCACCCACGTGCCCCATGAGATTTATTTTAAAGAGACAGAGAGAGAGAGAGAGAGAGAGAGAGAGACAAAGAGAGTGTGAGCAGGGGAGAGGGGCAGAGGGAGACAAAGAGAGAATCCCACGCTCTGGGGGTAGCTCAATATGGAATTTGATCCCACCGCCCTGGGATCATGACTTGAGCCAAAATCAAGAGTGAGGACACTGAACCGACTGAGCCACCCAGACACCCCAGTTTCATGAGATTTAGATAGATGGATTTTTTTTCCTGAAATGAAGGGAAACGATTCAAGTTAAAATACTGCAAATGAACAGAGGCCCGCCAATCAAGTTTATGGATCTCACAGACTAGAACTAAGAAAAAGCCTGAAGTTATTTGCTGAAATGTGTGTTTATTTCAGTGAAGGGAGTTTTTCGGAGACTTACAAGATTCCATTTCTCCTACAACTTCAGTTCAGTTAAACCTACATTTTCTGGAGGTACCCCTTAATCAGCTGGTCAAGGGAAAAGATTTATGCATCTCTACTTCTATGGGGAGAAAAAAATAAGGGAAAATCAAAGAGCAGAAGCTCATAATGTCCATCCATCCATCCATACATCTTTTTTTGTCTCCTTAGCTATTAAATGCCACGTTGGAAGGTGTATTTTCATGTTTCAAATAAAGAATTCTACTATGGTGTTAATGCGGTTATGCAGCCTCTTCTTGATTCTCTCTGTTCCGTTTGTCCCTACCCCCACCTATTCTGGGTTGTCAGGTATTTAGTAGTGACCATGGGAGGCAAAAAGCAAGGCTTCTATCTGGCCCAGCTGCTCAGGGCCAGACTCACCACAAGATTTAAGTTTTTCTATTCAATTATAATTGAGTTACTGGCATTTTCACCTTCATTTCATAGGTTTTTTCACTCATTCATTTGCTCAAGCAATATTCCATATATAATTTCTTTTTTTTTTTTAATGTTTTATTGATTTCTGAGACAGAGATACAGAGCATGAGCGGGGAGGGGCAGAGAGAGAGGGAGACACAGAATCTGAAGCAGGCTCCAGGCTCTGAGCTGTCAGCACAGAGCCCGATGCCGGGCTCAAACCCACGAACGTGAGATCATGACCTGAGCCGAAGTCGGAGGCTCAACCAACTGAGCCACCCAGGCACCCCTCCATATATAATTTCTGGACCGGGAGAAAGTAGAATGGTAGACGATCATAAAGGAAGTAATTTTTAAAACAGTGGTACTGAAAATTTTGTGATCACAAAGCAAGGTATTTTGGAAGTAGAGTGGTTACAGGTATGGAATATGACCAGCGCGAGGCTGTGGAAGGGAACATCTCTAGGGGAGTAGAGGTCTCTGTCATTGTTTATGAGCCCTTTGAGGCCAGGGAGTTGGATGGTTGCCACCTGGGAGCTGAATTCTGCCAGGATTACGGTAGAACATGGAGTAGACATGAAGTCTACATCAGGTGCAGCAGTAGGAGTCTGCTATGGATGAGAGTGTTAAGTGAGGTCTGTAGATGAGAGCAACAAGGAGGGGGAAAAAGATGGATGAGATATTCCTCAAAAATGATTGTGTTAGAGAGTTGGGAGTGATGATCAAGAGATTGTGGTCAAGACTGAGGAGGACATGGATCACACCTCCTGATCTTGAGGAGTGGAGGAGGGAGCATCACCATGTGAAGAGACTGCAAAGGAAGCATACCCTTGGTGCAGAGCCAGGTGTCAGAGTAAGATTAAGAGACACGATAAATGAAGTAGCCCAACTTCGGTTGTGAGAAGCCCAAAGTTATTTAGGCAATGGAAATAGTGGAAAAAACTCAGTTTTAATTTAGTCTTACTCTTTTTCTTCTTTAAAAAAATTTTTTTTAACTTAGTCTTATTCTTATTCACAGGCTGCACCTCCTCACTGAAGCCTGAGATTTGGAAATGGTCAGGATCCATTAGAGACTGTGGCCACAGTTACATTTGAGGGCAGAACTCATTTTGCCTTCCTTCTTATCCATGGGCACTGGGATAAAAAACCAGAGTAGGCCAAATAGAAATAGGAAAGCAGGCCTAATGGGAACAATAATAAGATCATTTCTCCTTTCTCTTACTATGGTTTTTATAGACCTGAAATGGATACCTGTATTCCCGCCCCCCCCCCCTCAGCAGAGGATAGGGTAGCGGGGGTAGGAGAATATGAAAGTGACATAAACTTGGTTAGTGCTATTCTATTTTGTGAAGCAATTGGTCTCTGCATTGGTAATGCAAGAAACTTCTTGAAAACCTTTTGCAAAATTGTTTTAGAGATTAAAATGAGGGTTTTTCTTATCACTCACTAGCACATGGGAAAACTAGTAGTTTTCAGGTTATGTTTGAGGAAAAGTATAAAATAGTCTTCCTCCAATCAGTCTTTTTTCACACTTTTCTTGTCTTTGGATGCCACTGCCCTCTCCAAGAACCCCATATCTTGTGGCTGCCCTTGGATGTCTAATGCCACTGCAATGACCCACCTGATACTTCTCATTAGAGCACTGACCTTGTTCTTTCCACTCAGTCAGAATCTTACCTGTACAGTGACTCATTTTTTTTGATTATGTACCTGTATTCTCCTCAGAGGGCTTTTAGCTGAGATATTTAAATTCAAATGAAGGGATTTTCCAGCAATCAAAGTGTTAGGGAAACAGGATAATATTCCCTAAGTTGCATGTTTCCCTAACATGCAAACAATTGCTTACTACATCTACTGCATCCTCCAGTTGTCATTACATAGAATGTGTCCTCTATAGAGTGAAGCCAAAGGCCCTAACCTTCATGATTACAGAATTATTGACAAAAGCCCAGAAACTGAGGAATCAAAGAAAATACTTGCAGAAATCTGCTAGACAAAATGTGCCATTCTCGATTCATGCTAATTGGCTAAGGCATTGCTCACCAGAGGTTGCCTTGGATGTAAGGTCTAGTCAACAGCGTATCTCAGACACAAGATGCAGAATTCTTGTCACTATGGAGACAACAGAAAGAGACCATGTCACTGTTCTTGAAGACTTCTGCTACCACAAAAATGAGTAAGAATATAAAATCTTGCTCATACCCTCAACACCAAGCCCAAATGAATGTAATGAAAAGTGTACTGCATGAAGGCATAGATGAACAAAAGGTGATTTTTCAGGACTCGTAGCTGACTACTTACTGTCATCTCTGCATTAATCTTCTTCTAAAATCCACCTTCTTTAACTAAATGTGGTGGCATTTACTCCCTCTGGAGTAGTTTTGATATTGAATAAAAAGTTATAATAACTATAGTTCAATTAGCATGTTGGTATTGAAGTAAAGAACAGACACATCATTCAGGTATGCATTGATTTATACATCCATTCATCCATGCTTTATTAATTATATTTTCAACTAATTTTTATTTAGGGCTCAGCATGGGTCAGGCTTTGATATCAATGGTAAATAATATATAGTTCTTACTCTTCAAAGATACCAAAATCTAATTTATCAACGAGCAAAGGTGCTAACTACAATTGTAAGAAGAGATGCTATAGAGTCTCGTATACTGGCAGTATAAACTTGATCAGTTAAGTTAGATGTTTTAAAATTAAGTTTATTGTAGGTTATATTGGTATTTCTAAGAATAAAAAAGTATCCACACACACAAAAACACACACACATTTACCTGTGGGAAAATAGTAACTCTTATTGATAACACTAGGAACTCCAGAAAGCTGACTATCAAAAAAAAAACCTGAACTGGATAGTAGTTAAAGGGATAGAAGTAGATTTTAATCAGGAACTATTGCAATAGAGGAAAAGAGACCTCAGTATACAACTGGGCTCAATCCAGAATACTGCATGGACTAGTGGAGATTTCTAATCAAGAAATAGGGTGGATGGAAAATTACTAAAAGTAGACATTAGGGGTAAAGGTGGGATTCTTGCTACACTGACTTGACAGGATTCTTGCTGAAGGCTGACAAGGTGATTAGATACCACCTGTGTGGTGACGGAGATGAAGAATTTGATAAGATATCTTGTGATCAGATATCAAGGGTGAGAATTCTGGCTAAGTCAACTTGGGAGAATTCTTTCTAAGACCAGGCAATGCAAAGATGAATAGGGAAGCCCAACTGTAGGGGTCTAGAAAATGGCTCAGAATATAAAATTTGGTCTTAGAAAAGAGAGTTTTTGTCATGACACCGCCCCAAGTGGTGCCTATAACTGTGCAACTTTACATAGGTGGAAGTGTGAGAAAAAAATCAGGACACTGATGGTAGAGAATTCATGGGCCTTTGAGAGGCTTAGATTTTAGTACTGAACTTCATGTTAATAGTAAGCAAATCCACCTGTTTAAACCTCTCTGGCACTTAGTTTCTTTATTTGTAAAATGCAAAGACAGGACTCAGCAGTATCCAAAGAAATCTAAGATGACAATAGAACAGCTCGCAAGTCATCTGTCATGGCAGGGTGATATCAAAGCAGATCCCTCTCTATGTATATATTGTACTCTTTACAGGGGAGACTCTCATTTCTCCTTCATGGATCTGCATTTTATGTGTTCTTAGCCTGGTCATACCCATCATTCAGTCAACTAGGTCACTCAATGAACACTGAGTGTCCACTCTGTCCCAGACCTTGGGCTAGGGACTGTGCTTCCGGATCTCACATTAGCTGGCACTCGCTCATTCCCCTGAGAATCATTTTTCCTTCTGGCCAGATTAACATGTTTCTCTGGTCAGAAGAAGCCCTCCAAAGACAGTTCAGTCTTATATACAGGGAAGTGAATGCCTGTTTCCAGAGGGTATTTGGGTTACAAATAGTTTTGATGAAAAGAGATTGATAGTGTAATTACCCAGCCTTTATGCTCAGAGTACCTTGAAGAAGGAATTTGGGATGATTTTGAAGATGACAACTAACTACCCTTCCTTTTCATGAACTGGGTTAAGCACAGGAACACCACAAATGTTTAGATGCAAGAGGATATGCTGCAAAGGACTCTTTCTGAAAATAGTCTTTGAGGTGAATGTCTGAACCATCCAACTGTGTGTCTCCATGGAACACCCAGTGTTATGGATTGAATTGCGTCCCTCAAAATTTATATGTTGATGTTCTAACCCCTAAACCTCACACTATGACTTTATTGGAAAACAGAATCATTGCAGATATAATCAGTTACAATGAGGTCATAACGGTGGGCCCTAATCTAACCTGACTGGTGTCCTCCTTATAAGGGAGAAGTGTGGACACAGAGAAATGTACCCAGGATCAATACCATATGAAGATGCAGGAAGAGATCTACAAGCCAAAAAACAAAACAAAACAAAACAAAACAAAACAGACAAAATAAAACATAACAAAAAAAACTCAACCACCCAAGATTGCCAGCAAATGACAGAAGATAAGAGAAAAACAAGGGACAGACTTTCCCTCACAATTTGCAGAAGGAACAAACCGGCAAAACTTGATCCTGTACGTCTAGCCTCCAGAACTGTGAGACAATAAATTCTTGTTGTTTAGGCCACCCATTCTATGGTGCTTTGTTATTGCAGCTCCAGAAAAAAAAAAAATCCATCAATGGGGCTGAAAATGTTGCAGTGACATTTCTCTAAGAATAGCTATGTGCAAAAGGCTTAGGGCAAGTTGGAACACATTTAGGACATTTATTACCTTACTCCCAGGGGTGGAAGCTTACTATAAAAAAAATCAGCTTAAATGTACATCTAGAAAATAAAAAAGATATAGCACAGGTTTTCCTCTTAAAACATATTTTGACAAAATCTTTTAAAAAAGGTATCGGAAAAAACATACTTATATGACTTTCTGGGAGAGATAGACACAGAGGAAATATAGAGAAAATAAAAGATAATAAAGAATTGAGCAAGTGCTCTCAAATGCCACAGTTCATTCAGGGAAAGTATAGCCACATAGAATGTTCAGTGGATAAAGAGAATGGCATTTATATATACATATATTTTCATGTTATGATCTCTACAATTTTCTAGAAAACCAAACCAGCAGAATCACCTTTAATATGAAGTTGTGTTTATTTGTTTTTTACTACTTTATAGATCAGTGATTCTCACAAATAGTTTGAGAAAACAATCTTAGGCATATGGGGAAGTTTGGATGGATTGGAAGTTTAATTTTACAATCCCAAACTACGGAGCTGTGGATGACTTACTCTCCTGTCACATTGATCCAATAACTTTCCACCTCCTGGGGACTGTTCAGTCTCTTCCCCTCATCCCTTCACTTTCTTGAGTGGACTACTAAATGAACTGAAAAAGAGAGATGAAATATGGGTTGTATTTCTTTTAGGCCTTTCAATTACTTTCATATTTTAAAGTAAAATATGAATAGGTTTTGCTCTTTTGCCTTTCCACTTTTTGCCATTTTCTTTGACTAGCCTGAGGCATCCCTTTGGTCTGAGGGGATGAGGTGGGCGTGAGAGTGGGAATAAATTGCCACAATGAGGTTGAAAGACATTCAACACAGGTTTTGCAATATTTGACAATAAACTTGAAGGCTTTTTCATATAAGGAGAAGGTCTTCTCTCTCCTCTTAGTGCAGAGCTCTATACCTTCTCACACTGATGTGTTAAGAACGAGTAACAGACATAAAAAATATTGATTTCCTCAGAACTTCTGAAGCCTTTAAGTAAGGCTTAGGGCCAGGAATGTGGGCAGGCCATGCTTGCTGGGGTCAGACCTTCAGTTCCTCACCACCACAAGAGAACCAGGAGCTGACAGAAGCAGCCAGCTGTCTACCAGATGAGCAGCAACGAATGGAACAAAACATCATCATGGAAACCAAAGGCATCAGAGGACAACACGAGGATGCAAGATTTCCTTTACTTATGAGGTCATGTGAGCCACAACCTCCACCAGGAGAAAAAGAGACATAAAATCTGAATGCCTATTTTTTGTAAAAGCATTAAATTATTGCATCAGGCTATATTGCACTGATTAAAGGTGATCTTCCTTTACTACCCAAGGTTCAGGGGCTTTTGAGGAAGATAAGATTAGTCTTAAGGAATGAAGGCATATTCTCTTTCCACATCCATGTTACAGTATGAGTATAGTTGCTACTCAGATTAATTTTATTAACTGTTGCTGGGTTTTCTGACAGGTATTCAGGATAAGATGAATTAAGAGGTCCACACTGATGACCAATGTGGAGGGGATAGGAACAGGAACATTGTGTCTTCTATCATTTCTCCCATGGACTAGCTCTCTTCACTTCTTAAGATAACTGAGAATCGAGAATCTATGGCTGGCTTTGCAATTAAGAGTGGCTGTGGGTCTCTGCAGAAATCTTTCTTCTCAGGTTTAATATAATTATGAGTACTAATATTTCAGCTCTGTTGGTTACTGGGTAGAATGAAGACAACAAGGTTGCTCAAAGAAACTTGATGATAACGTAGGTAATATTGTTTCTCAAATAATAACCTAGGGGCAGTTTTTTAAATTCTAGCCTGCTATAGACACGGTGCTTCTATAAAATACAATAGATATGAGTCACTGAGGTCCAGAGAATTTCAGTGTGCTGCTGAAGATCATGAGCCTTGGAGGTGGCACTGGTGAATGGCAAAGCTGGGATATTAATGGAGATAATCTTCTCCTATCATTGGGCATGCGCTTTTCCTTTTCTTTATATTCATAGCTAATGCATCAAAGACAGTTTTGCTATTAATATCTCTTCTAGCCTTAGGAAAAAAGGTGAGTGGTTGAGGGATATTGGTTAAGCAATTGAAATCAGGGCTTTGCACAAGAAACTGTACAACCACTAATTTGAAGTATACAGTTCTGTCCACTCAGAGCTGATAATCAGAGCTAATGACTGGGGAGTAAACTTTGCATTTAGACCATGATACATTATACAAAACTTCTCAAACAAAGATAGTCAAATAAAACACTGAGGATCCTTGTTTTATAAATGACAATGCTGCATTAGGAACGCTCATGAGTGTGGGTAACACTACCCAAAAAGCATTGGGGGTGGAATAATAGGATTCCTAATTACATTGCTTTCAAGTTTCTAAAAGGTAAAAACATTAATGCTTCTGTAATAAGGATTGAAGATATAAAGAAAATGTTTAAAAGGAAATGGTAAGGGAAATAAAAACAGGTGGTATGTAAATTCTTAACAATAATCTCTAATTTGATGTACAATTTTCTGGTGAAGAGGAAAACACAACAGTATAGAACAAGGTGCATTTGGTAGCTTAACTGCATTGGGCTCCATTGGCCATTTAAAGAAAATATTTGCTTCTATTTTACCTTTAGTTTTAAGAAAGCCTTTTTTTCCTATGCTTTGAATTAGTCTTAATAGGACATCTATTTCACACTGGATAACTCCAAACTGCTTATTTAGGTGTTTCTATGGTTCAGTAACTAAGCATGGATGAATATGTAATTAGCTCTTAAACTCTACCCTAATAGCCAATATACAATTGCTGTTTTATAGAACTTCATTTAACATGTCCCTAAGCATTTTTAGAATGTTAAATAGAGAGTATTACCTGGTATTTGCCTAAATGCAGTGAATTTATCCCCCAGTAGACACATAATCTATACAAAAGTTTGAGAAGAACTATTTAGTGTAGTGATATAAATACAAAATCTGTTATAGGGACTAGAATACACAGAACATTTAGGAAAGTGAGAGGAATTAGCTGTGTCTCTGGAAAGTCCTTACAGAATTCAATTTCATTTGAAGACACAAAGAAAAGTACCAAAATATAAGATGTAGTTGCTTTAGAAGTAAAATAACAGACATCTAAGTAGGTGTTGGGCAACGTGACTGCAGGAAGATGAACAGCTGAATTTCAGTTAGAAAATGTTTTATGGTTTATCTAAAATTCTATCTGGAAATGATAAGAATGTCTCTTAAATTGTTACAACAAAGGACATTCTTTTTCCTCCTCCTGAACGTTGCCTTATGAGATATGAGATGCTAAGAAAGCTTTCTGCCACATGTTATGATTGCAAGAAGGATCACAGGGCAGGAGGGAGATATTAAAAAAAGGTTGTTTTCTGAAATAGTAAGAAAATAATAAGAACGCTAAAGATTTTCCACTGGTTCCTCAATTGAATTTAGAAGCAAAACAATGACTTTCTGATTCTATTAATAAATATTTTATTGGGTTCAGGGAGAATTCTTCATGATTATTTCATTGAGATCAATAATTCCTGTAAACCTGTAGACTCTAATTTTGGCATCTTTGAATAAGGTAAGTGGATTCAATAGCATTTTTTAAAAATCTCTGCTTATCTATAGTTAATAGACTTGGGAATTACATAGAAAGTCAGTTATCAATAAAAGATTAGTTCTCGGGACGCCTGAGTGGCTCAGTCAGTTGAGCATCCAACTTCAGCTCAGGTCATGATCTCACAGTTCGTGGGTTTGAGCCCCGCATCAGGCTCTGTGCTGACAGCTAGCTCAGAGCCTAGAGCTTGTCCTGGGACTCTGTGTCTCCGTCTCGCTCTCTGACCCTCCCCAGCTCATGCTGTCTCCCTCTCTCTCTCTCTCTCAAAAATAAATAAAAGCATTAAAAAAAATTTTAAGTGAAATAAAAGATTAGTTCAAAATGCATTCAGTGGGACATGTAAGTGAAAGAACTTAAAACATTTTTTAAAAAATTTGTTTGACTCTTCAGGCATATTCCAAGTTAACATATCTGTGTATAAAAGACTTTTTATTTTATGTATATATAAATATATTTTTCTAATTCTGAGGAAAATCTTCAGTCACCTTATTCTTCTACAATTTTTTTTAATTTTGTGATTGTTTTGTTGTTTATGTAGCACCTGTTTTCTTGATTACTAAAGTGAAGTATGCTTTTGGCATGAAATGGGAAAAAAATGAAAGTGTGTATGCTGACTTCCTGTCTCACTCCCTACCGGGGGTAGATCCAAGATTTTTGAGTGAAGGTAAAGGGAGTTGGAGGGATTTAATAACAAGACTTATTGGAGATGGCAGAGGCATAAATGTTAATGAATATAAATAAAAAGAATTAAGTGGGAATATTCAGAGAAAGTCCGAAGCTTTCTAGATTTTGTTGAGAGACAAGACAAGGAGGAAGGATAAAATATTCAGCGGCATCTTTGAGGTAGGCAGTATAACCGTCACTGTTGTATACATGAGAAAAACTGGAAATGGAGCCATTGGACACATGTCGTATGGCTCAAATATCATAGAGCCAGCTGGACTAGCCTTTGCCTTTACTACTGTGGCGTTTATGATCTAGGTGTTACCATCACAGATAACAATGATGAGAAAACAGTGCCTGGTGATACAGTATAACCTACTGAAAAATTCTTCAAATAAACATTGTTTTACCTGACTTATGAGGTTCATGTAAAATTTTGCAATAATGTTTGTCATTTTTCTCATCATAAAAATCATGTGTTCACTAACAAATCATATGTTTTCTAACAAAGGAAGAAATAAACTCACTTATAATATCATGCCAGGACCTCCTGTTTAGCATGCTCCTGTATTTTCTAGGCTTTAAAAATACAAATATATAAACATAATTGGGGTCATTACTATTTTTTCCATTTTGAGTCCTTATATCTCAACTGTATCTTTTCTATGCTATTTGAATATTTATTTATTTATTTACTTACTTTTATTTTTTAAATAAGTTTTTAAAAAATTTATTGTGAGAGAGAGAGAGAGCCGGAAAGGAGCAGAGAGAGAGAGGGAGAGAGAGAATCCCAAGTTCCACCTGTCAGCACAGAGCCCCATGAACCATGAGATCAAGACCTGAGCTGAAATCAAGAGTCAGACACTTAACCAAGTGAGCCACCCAGGTGCCCCTCTGTACTTTTATTTTTGAAAGAGAGAGAGAGTGTGTGTGAATGAAGTAAGGGGCAGAGAGAGAGAGAGAGAGAGCACAAGGGAATCTTAAGCAGGCTCCACACTCAGCACAGAGCCCAGTGCAGGTCTTACTCCTGCGACTCTGGGATCATGACCTGAGCAGAAACCAAGAGTTGAAGCTCAACCTACTGAGTGACGCAGGTATCCCTATGTTATTTGAATATTTATAAGGTTAGTTCTAGGAACCATGGACTTTGGGAAGTAAAGAGACTTCCCTCTAGTCATATGTGTCAATATCAAGGGAAAATGCATGGCTTCTTACACTAATTGATTTTCTCACCCAGTTTGGGACGTGTATTTATGTAGGGATTTTTTCCTCTCAAGTCGTGGATTCTGACTACCATTTAGTACTTGCGCATACTTTTGTCTTGTGCTTTCCTCCTGTCAATTCTTGAGCATCCACTGAAAAGTTATCAGCACTCCCTGAGGACATTTTGGTGTGCATCATCTCTGCTGGTGATCATTAACCAAAATTTGTGAATTGGTTTCAAAAGCATCATTTTTTAAAAGCTTTTTTTGGTCTATTGAGCTCACAGGGAGTTATTCAAAGCAACTCAAGCCAAAGCTGGTGATTACCATTTGTCATTCCACAACCCTTTCTTTGGCCCTAAAGTGGACCACATCCTTATCATCCTTGGCTGGGAAATGTAAACAGAATGACAGGGTTTCACCACCGGAAATGAACTGAACCTTAATCAGAAAGTGAAGTGATAGGATCACCATATTTTTTCCTGAACTGAAATAAAATCCACATGTAACATATAAACTTTCTATTTAAATTTTACTTCAGAAACTCTCTACGCATCCTATATAAAATGTAGTAAATATTCTATGTATTTTAATAATAGAAGCTAACATCTTCAGGGTGCTTATAATGTACCCCAAATGCCCTAAGCACTGCACATGTGTTATTTTATGTAAGCCCATAACACATTCATGAAATGTTATGGACTGAATGTGTTCTTCCAAAATTCATATGCTGAAGCCCTAACCCCTAATTTGATGGTGTCGGAGGTGGGGCCTTTGGGAGGCCTTAGGTTTAGATGAGATCATGAGGAGGTAGTCCTCATTGTAGGATTAGTGCCCTTAGATAAAGAGGTCAAAAAGATTGTTTCCAATCTTCTGTCTTGTCTGTTTGCCATTTAAGGACACAGCCAGAAGATGGCTATAAGCCAGAAAGAGAACCCTCACCTTGAATATGACCATGCTGACAGTGTGATCTTGGATTTCCCTGCCTTGAGACTGTTTGAAATAAATTTCTTATTTATGGCACTCAGTCTATGGTTATTTTGCTACAGTGCACCAAGCAGACTAAGACATGAGTACGTATTGTATGATTACAGATGAAGAAGAAATTTTGGGAGGTAAAGTAACTCAAAAAGTCATTTTTCTAGAGAGCCGGAATAAACCATGACCACTAATTCTAGTGTCCAACACCTAACCACCATGCAATAGTGCCTCCTCCCTCCAAGAGAGCCAAGCATGGAAAGAAAACCAACCTTTCTGTGAAATATTGACAATCCTTGCATGAAGTTGTTAATACACTCAAGTCAACCTAGTCCTGGAACTCAGGAGACCCATCTTACTGATGATATTGTACTGAGCCCAGCATCACAAATGATCACGATAACTTCCAAGATGGCAATAGTTAACATGTTTTATCCTTATTACCCATTTTACTAGAATTTATTCTTTTGATAATTATCATACTTCATTTTAAAGTAATGCTTTCTTGTCATAGAAACCAAATGAATGACTTCACCCTTTCATTCACTCAGTGCCAAATATACTAAGATGGAAGTAATGGAGTATTTTGTCTTTGGATACTCATTCTTTCTCATTCATTTATTATACACATACTTATTTAGGTGCCTCCATGTCAGGTACTCTTCAGAGCATTGGGAAACAATGATGAGCAAAACAGATAAAGGTACCTGTCTTCACAGAATGTACATTCTGGTGAGGAAAGGGAGACTGATTATAAACAAAAAATTAAGTAAATCAATACTTAAGATAATTTCTGGCAGTGGGAACTGTTACAGAAAAAGTAAAACAGAGACAAATGAATGAGGAGCTGCAGTCAGAGATCATCTATTAGGGATGACTTTTGAAATGATACTTGAATTATGAATGCGAAATTATAAGGAAAAGCATCCTAGGCAAAGAGAACAGAGAATGCAAAGTCCTAGAGTCAGAATTAACTTCCACATCCCAGGGAATAAGCAGAGATTTGTTTTTAGAGCCACTGTCCAATTTTCTTTAGGTTCAGTTTGATTTATTTCAGACCCTAGACAGAAACCAGTTTGCATGGCTGGATTAAATAACCTAATGAACTCTGACCCACGTGCTTAGGCATTAAGGTTGTCAAGTACCCATTTGGCTTTTGTTTATGTCTTCCTTCCTGTAGAATGTTGTCCTATTTGAAATCTTTCCAGCATTGACTTTAAAAAGGAAGCATAGGTCATTTAAATGAGAGAGCAAGCAGACAGGAGATGCTGTAACTCAGAGCATTACTGATCATGATTGGATTTTGAACATATTCCAAGAATACTTTTTGCATTCCTCTCCAACCTCTTTTGATCTGATTGATTTATGCTAGAAATTATGATCTCATGTTATAGTCTTCTATTGGTTTGCTGCTGGGATACTAGTGCCTTACAATGACAGTGATAATAAGCATAATGAAATCATTAAATTCCTACAGCCATTAGCAGAAGAATTTGGGGTGGGGGGCTTTGTTTTTCTATGAAAGAAGTTCCATTTGAATCACTAATTCAACTAATGAAAATCCACATGCCACTAATGACTCAGACCACGTCACCGGGGAGTGCCTTCTGTACATGTTGGGCAAGGCCATCAAGGCAGATGACAACACATTTTTTGAGCAGAAGAAAAATCCACAATTAAGGACCATAAGATTGAAAGCATGTGTGTGTAAGAAAAATTTCTTTCCTTTACCAGAAATTCCCTTCTTTATCAATATAATAATAATAATTTGTCTAATTAATAGCCTAAAAATATAAACAGAATCATATAAGCTGGTTTCTAAAGTCTAATTTCAGAAAAAAAGAAAATATACAGGGAAAACAATATATGTCATTATATTACTACGTATCATTATGCCAAAATAATAATTCTCTGACAACAAAGGTGAGTGTTAAATTATTAGAATCATCAGATGACCAAGCTCTGAGAAAACCCTGAAAATTATGTCAATTTTTGGAGGAAAATTATTTGTTAAACAATTTTGAATATTTAACAGTATAGTGAGAAGTATTTATTTTCAAAAGGTTGTAGGCCAGTTTAGCTATTGTTATTTGCTTTTTTCTATTCCAGAAGAAGACCTATAGTCACCCTGTTATTAGCTAGTATCACAAGAATGCTAATGATGCACCTTACTTGGGTGGGGGACAAGTATGTTTCCCCAGAGGCTTTGAAAAAAAAGGCTAATGCTACATTGACCCATTAGAATTAGAATTCTGCCACTTAGGCAGTTTTTAATAAAAGTTATATTTTTGTTTCCCAGTGAATCTAACTCTGCACAGACACTTATCATTTAAAAATGAAGTTGCAAGCTGCTGTTGTAATGTTTCTGTCAGAGGCAGAAGAGGTGTTCAATCATAAAAGTCTGCAGTGACAAATAAAGAACAATTATCTCATGGCATTTGGTGATTTGGAAAGCCATAGATTTAGACATAAATGGGGACTCACATGCCTCTCTCATGCTTATCTTTATGGGAGGATAGGGCATATCAAGTGGGGATTTATGGTCCTCAGATAAACATGAAGACAGTTCCACAGATTCTATTCTTCTTACCCTATTGGCACATATTCTCAATGTGCCTTGTTGGTGCATTTTGTCAAGATACCACCTGAAATGCCGGAAATCCCAACATAATTTATTTCACAGGTGTTTGTTGGCATTTCAGAAAGCCAGGACCACTCATCATATTGCCTTACTGAAGAACCTGGGTGGGCTGATCTTTACAAACATCAACAATCATCATTTTTTAAAGTAGAATCTATGTGAAACATCTTTAAAAGCAATGGTGCTTATGCTAGATGTGCTGATAGTGGTGTACTTAAAATCTTGACTGGAAGGAAAACATTGAAGATCTTCTTTTGTGTGGTAAATTTGAGAAAAAAATCATTCTGTTTGATAATTATCCAGAAGCCAGTAATACCTAGAGTGAAAAAGGATCTATTTTTTCCTCTTTTTGCTCTTTTAAAGCATGATTAATATTCAACAAATGTCAACTATGGATTCATATAATCAGATAAGACAAATACTCAGAGAATTACATTGGAAATTATTTTGTATCTGAAAGAAAAGAAAATTTTTAAATTCTAAGCATAACCAGAACAATTGTTTGATAGTTATATGTAAATCTATTAATGAATTATGTAAATATGGGATGATACATTACTGAATCTTAGCAAGTCATTTTTATTCAGAACACTTTCGAAAGCTTTTGTACATAATGAAGTGTTGAGAATATTTCAGCTTAGTTAATAGCTATCTTTAAAAAAAGACATATTAAACATTTTTTTTAAGTCATAGGCTGCGAAATGTTCACAAAGTGAATTCAAGTCATTAGAATTACTGAAATCCATCTGGAAATTTTAAATCATCTAGAAGTTTACTAAACTATTATAGGGATAAGAAAATGGGATTCAAAAATGAGAATCTGGCTGACTGTGATTTTTAAACCTGGCTACATAAGAAAGATGACTTATTAGAAGCTTAATTTATACTTTGGAGCACTAAAAAGGGAATATTTTAGATTTGTTAAGTCAAGATTTGTTCTAGATACACCAAATTCACAATGCCTGCAATTCCCGAAGCACTGATATCATTGACAATGGCATTGTATCATCACTTAGACATCTCAGAGTATTGAAAGAGATAGAAATGAGCAAAACAGCATTACATCAAATTTTGTTGCTTTACTTAACTGTCTGCAGAAGGAACCCTTGTTACATATTATTGAAAGCATTTTTAGTCAAAACTGTGACTATAAGTATCATTTATTGTTTTCGCAATTTGAAATTTAACACATCTATTCATTCATTCAACAAGTATCAAACCCATTCGAGGCACTGGCCATTTAGAAGTGAACAAAAAAGGAAGCAATAATCCCTACTGTGAATAAAACTATCGATTAAATACAAAATCATAAATATAAAAGTATATTGTCACACTGGCTAAAATTAATTCTTTTAAATAAATATCAGCTGCATATAATGGCCAAAAGGTTTTAGGAAATGACATTTGTCCTAAGAGGAATAACATATCAGTATATTTTTAGGTGTAGCATTAGCTGACCTGCAATATTTTGGAACTCTCACTTCTTAGGGAAAATAAATTCCTAAACTGAAAATCTGACTCAAAATACCTCACTTACATTTCACTTGAGCGAAAAAAAAAATCTACACGTAGATGAACAGGTAAAGAACAGTGAAAAAACAAACACAATGTTCTGTATCTAGATTCCTCTAATATTTTCCAGAAGCAGTTCAATTATCCATAGCTAATAATTAGGAAGGATTTTCAAGTATGATCTGTGCCAAAACGAACATTTTTGGCACAATTGCTTTGGCAACCACATAGAGGAGGTAAGTAACTCTACCCAACAAGTTAAATCACTTAGTTTTTAGTTTGAAGTTAGTTTCAGTTTGAAGTGAACCCACAGGGGTTCACTTCAAAGCTAGTGATCCTGATGGGTTTCTGAGGATGCATTCAAATGCACACCTAATAGGAACGATGATACAGATAGGTGTTTGATAACTCTTATACTCAAAAGTTTCTGTTTCTTTAATTTATTGACATGAAAACTTTGGAGTTTCTAACAAATACTTGTGTGACCATTAAAAGTAGATTCATTGCTACCCTGAACAAAGTACTATCCTTGGTTTTAGGTGTCCCTGTGGGGCTACTTTTTATTTTGAGATAATATTGGTAATAACAGAAATGGCTAATTATTTGTTGTTTTGAGTTAGCAATCATACTAATGGTACTAACAGTAATAATAGTAATAGTTGACTTATTCCATGCTAGGCACTGTGGTGTGTGCTTACACACATTATCTCATTTGATCATCTAAACAACTTAAAATTTTTAATAGTGGAAAGTGAAATGCAAGGAAGGAGTGTTATGAAGACAGCAAGGGGGTGATGATCTGGATTTGGCTCAAATTTAACCAATTCCAAAGTCTGTATCTATAATTCCAGGTCAAAATAAAACCTCAACACTTTTAACTACACTTGTAAAATTTAAGGTGATACCAATCCTGTTTTAACCATGACCTAGATAATGTCTGATATTTAGGCTCCTGCCAGCAATCTTTATTTTGAGTTTTCCCTAGAGCTCCTACTGAAGGTCAGCTGGATCGGTGGATATTTATAAAGGATCACCTAAGAACAGTAATCATGTAATTTTAGGATTATTCAAGCTTTATTTCAGCATTCAGTGAGAAATATAGAAAGCTACATGATTTGGCTATTAAATTGGCTTTACAAACAAAAATTCATCTTATTTCTTTTAATGTTAACCACTAAGTTCCATTAAATTTTTGAGGATTATAAACATGCATGCAATTATTTTAATTGAATGAGAAAAATAAATGAGGTAGAGAAGATGAAGGAAAAAAATGATAGTAAAACTAAGAATACACTTATGGCACAGCCAAACATACCACATGATCCTGAGATATGTCTGTAAATTTGACTTAAAACTTCCTTAAAGGCCAGTGAAAGGAAGGTAATATAGTAGTTTATAAGACTTAGAGTCTACAAAATATGAAAAACTAAGTAGTGTTCAAGAAAAGCACAGTTTTCAGATTCTGAATTATGAGAGGAATTTCTCTCCTGGGATCTAATAAAGACAAACTGTTCTTCATAGCACCTGACACTAGATTATGAATTTCACGGAGTTGCTTATTCTATTGTCCTTTATCATTGAGCCAAACCAGTGCCATTTAAATTTGGGTTTCTCTGGTAATCAGTGGACTGAATCATATAAAAATTACTCCAAAAATAATATTTCTTCTGGATTGGCTTCTGATAAGGTTTGGATCGCAAGAGTTTAAGATTGTAGTCTTTGGCAAGAATCTGTAAGGCTGGCATTCTATGAACCGATTAAGAGCAGTTTTGTTTGCTTTGATATAAGATAAAGATTTATTTTTTAATGAAAAAACCATGATCCTAAGTAAGATGTTTGTTTAAATAGATGGCTATCCCACATTTTGGTGGATCTAGGTTAAGAACAGTGAAAGAATAGAAAGGGCTATAGAAAGTGTGAGGAGGACCAGGACTGAAAACCTGGCTGAATATCAGTAATAGATGACTATGGACAAGTTCGCACACTTCTGTGCACATGTTTCCTTCCTGGAAATTGGAGGTGGTAGTAATTATTTCATATGGTTGTCATGAAGAGCAAGGGGATATGGTAGAGATGGAAACGTGTACTAGTGCAGTATTCTTTTTCAGAACATTTATTTTAAATTAGAATTCTTCTTTGCCACTCATACTTTACTACCTTGTCTTTGATGTTATTGTGTCTGTTAAATCAAGTGAAATTTAAATGTATGCTAACACAAATAAATAACCATTTATATACACATCCACGTCAATGCCATGCTTAAGTCTATGCCCAATGGAAAGCAGTCATTATCCAGTGGACTTGATCAGTGGAAGCAGATGTGCTAACTCATGTGTGTGTGGAGAGAGAGAGAGAATGAGAGAGAGAGAGAGAGAGAGAGAGAGATGATGATGATGATGATGATGATGATGATGCAGCAAGTATCCTAATAGTCTTAGATTAAAAACTAGGGGAGGGGGAGTATCTATATGTGTTTGGGTGACTCTGAGTTCCTAGCTGCTGGTGGGTCACTCCCTGGATGGAGCCTGGACATACTGCCCGCCTCTTGGCGAAACCGTACAACTAGTATACCTGCACATTAAACATGATGCTAACACAGTAGATGAGAAGTGACTGAAGGAGATGCCTCGGTAGATGTTGCTGGCCTGGTTATGGACTGCTGTTTAACAAGTCAGGATAGTTAAGGGCTATGCTTGGAACTGGCACAGATGATTCCCACAGTACTCTACTGGTTAAAAGGTGAAGCTAGAAAGAGTTTGAAAAGAGTAGAATAGCGGTGCTGACGCAGCTGAGCACAAGAGAATTTGAATTGAAGACAGATTTCAGCATTAAAGGTGAAGGTTAAAAGGCAGTGTTCATTTTGAAATCAGTAATTTGCTACTTCCGGCAGTCAGCCACCCTATTAATGAGCTTCTACTCTTCTACTCGGGGCGAGTGACTAGAAAGAGCTGTCATGTGTTGGCTGATGGCCACCTCTGCTGAGTATACTGTAAAGGGAAAAAAATACCTTCCTCCCTCTGTGCCTAGTCATGGTGGGCTGACTTCTGATGAGTGAGCCCTGAAGCGAGCAGGAGGCAGTAGCCTGATGGGAAGCACGTCTGTGATAATGACAGAAGAAAAGAGCCAAATTGCTAAATCATGACAACTTTGTTTTAGTTTTCTGTTGCGTCTATAATAAATTATTATATAGTTAGTGGTTTAGACCCCACAAATTTATTATCGTACAGTTTTGTAGGTCAGAAATTAAACACAGTTCTCACTGGATGAAAATCAAGATGTGGGGAGGGCTGCATTTCTTTCTGGGGAAGAATCTATTTCTTTGTCTTTTGTAGCTTCTGGGTGCACCTGCATTTTTGGGCTCATGGCCTCCTTCCTCTATATTTAAAGCCAGCAACATTGCATTTTTTGGATCCTTCCTTTTTCACATCTCCGTTTGATTCTGATCTCAGCTGGGAAAGAATCTCTGCTTTAAAGGACTCATATGATTAGGTTGGGTCAGGTTAATAATGTGCCCATCTCAAGGTCCTTAACATTAATTACATTTTTAGGGTCCCCTTTTCTTTGTAAGGTAATCTATTCATGGGTTCCAGAGATTAGGATTTAGACATTTTGGGAAACTCTTCTGCCTACCACAAGTCCATCATCTTAGATTCCTTTCCTCATGTCCCTCTACTCCATCTCCCATCCTTGCCTGGATTTGGGGGGTGCTAAGTTCCACCCCTTCCAGTGACCACAGCAGTAGCAAATTTTCTGCATGGCTAACATGGTGGCCAGTGGTTGCTAACAAGGCCATCAAGGCAAATGTGAAGGGGAGCACTTATGTCCCTGGTGGCTTGAAAAGATAACTAGAAATGATTGATTCTCAGGGATCTGTGAGAACTCTGACGAACTGGGAGCTAGTTGAAAAGAATCTGGGAGAAAAACTGTACTTTCTTGCATGAGCCTTTGGAGAGTCAGAAACAAAATAATGAGGGAGATTAAATATGAACTAATTTTTTTCTTAAAAACTGGTGAAAGCTGGGGCATACCAGTTAGACTTGAATGAATACGTATGTTGTTTCTCACTGTAGCTGCTTTTTGTACTACACTCAAAAGCCTGACTTGCTACTTATAAGAATAAATACTGGAGTGACACAAACACACACACACACACACACACACACACACACACACACACACATCCAGAGGGATAGAGAAAGCATTTTTAAAATGAACCTCTATAGATATGCAAGATTTAACTTCCTTGTTCATTCCCCAGGCGGGAGCCTGCAATAGTCTATTAATAGCATCCCCTGACATATAACACGCTGCAGATGTTCCCTTACTGCTGAATTTTTTCCCACACCCAAACCTGGTATCAATTATCTATGTTTTCATTTTGGGAGGCTGGAGCCAGGAGGAGCATTAACTCTGGTGCTGTCATAGCATTTCTTCTTAGCATTAGCAAAGTGGCAGTAATTTTGCATAAAATATTTTTTAAAATTCAATGAGCAGTTTCCTTATGAATTTATTAAAACTCACTATCTATCAAGAAGCAAGAAGTACCAGTATTGCACAGCCATTCACCTTCTACCTGTGAAGTCTGAAAATCATGATGGTTGGAAGTAGTAACACAGGGCCAAATCAAAGTGCAAGAGGGAGGAGAGCAAAGGGTAGAGAGGAAAAGAGAATGATGTGTAGGTTTTTCGCACACAGGGAGAAAGCATTGATTAACAGTAGGTTCTCAGGGTGCCTGGGTGGCTCAGTCAGTTAAGCATCTGACTCTTGGTTTTGGCTCATATCATGATCTCACAGTTTCTGAGTTCAAGTCCTGTGTTGGGCTCTGTGGTGATGGTGCAGAACCTGCTTGGGATTCCCTGTCTCTCTCTCTCTCCCTGCGCCCCTCCTCAAGTAAGTAAGTAAGTAAATAAATAAATAAATAAATAAAAACATTTTAAAAAGTAGGCTCTCCCTAAATGTCCATCAACTGATGAATGGATTAGGAAGATGTGGTTCATCTATACACTGGAATACTACATGGCCATGAGAAAGAATGAAATCTGGCCATTTGTAGCAAAGTGGATGGACCTCGAGGGTGTCATGCTCAGCGAAATAAGTCAGGCAGAGAAGGACAGATACCATATGTTT
>CM053569.1:51688086-51848680 GCA_028646485.1 Cryptoprocta ferox
AGGAAAACGAGTTAGGGAGAGGGAGGGAGACAAAACACGAGAGACTCTTGAATACTGAAAACAAACTGAGGGGGGAAGGGGAAGGGGAAAAGGTAAAGGGGGGTGATGGTCTTGGTGGAGGTCACTTGTGGGGAAGAGCACTGGGTGTTATATGGAAACCAACCTGACAATAAACTATAAAGTTTAAAAAATAAAAAAATAAAAAAAATAAAAAATAAAATAAAAAAAATAAAAAGTAGGCTCTCAACTGTCTAAGAGAGCTCATTTTCTAAAGGGTTTTGGGGAGCACTATTTTGGGCACCAAGGGAAATAGACCAACTTCAAAGAAGACTTACTGATATGAAAAGAAACAAAACATCCTAAAAGGATGGAATGATTTTCTTTTCTTTTAATTTTGGCAAGGATATTGCTTGTACTGAATTGATATAACCTTCTTGGGCATAAACATATGTTAGAGAGAAAAGGAAAAGTCATGATTAAATACTTCATCTGTTCAATGAACCTTCCTTAAATGTGCATTAGATCAATTTTTTAAGAGAAAATAACTCAATATATGTTTTGGATTTCAAATGTCTTGCTTGACTTAAACAATAAAGCAGCCTATATTATCTTTTCTGGCTGAGCTTGAGTGTGACTCAGGACTATCTCAGTCAGTACCCATTTGCATCCAACAGCTAGAATTTTGGTCTCAGTCATCTTTTGTAAGAGAATTCTTGGCAACAAAAGAGAAGGATACTGAGTAATGAAAGGTCACCAATGTATTTCAACAGGTTGGTCTCTGACATGAAAATAAGTAGGCAAAGTTGAAAATTTTATGCTTATTTTGTGGTGGGAATTCACCCAGACCCTAGGAGACTTTATCCTTCCATGTTAGTAAGGCCTAGAACAAAGAAAAGGTTGAAAATTTCTTTGCCTTTGGCTGAGCTGCCTCTTCAAAGAGATGGGCTTCTGTGGACCTTAGGGATCCATTCATCAAACTTTGCAAAACATGGGGTATTAGTCATTGGGTACTGATCCAGTTGCTCATTTTTTTAAAAAACATTTTTTAGTAATCTCTATACTCAGCATTGGGCTAGAACTCACAACCCTGAGAACAAGTGTCACATGCTGCACCAATGCTTATTTTTATTTCATCTTCTGTTTCATATTTTCCCCATATTGGAGGTCCTTGCTTCAGAAGACAAATCACTTTCAATCATGTGAAGTCTTTCCAGAAGGAAGGTGGAAAGTTTAAGTTTATATCAATACAAACGGGGTTTTAATTCCTAGAGGTTGGCCATTTGATAAAGAAGAGACTAGGTATGGTAAGCCTTGTGGCTCACTCTAAAGGGAATAATTCAGGCTTGGGGTCAATAAATCGGAGTGTTAGTTTTGGCTCAGCTGTTTATTTATCTATGTAACTTTGGATAATAAAAGAAAATGTGGTATATACACACAGCCTTTAAAAAGAAGGAAATCCTGCCATGTTGCAACAGCATGGATGGGGCTGGAGCCCGCTGTGCTAAGTGAAATAAGCTGTCATAGAAGGACAAATGTTGCATGATTCCACTTAAATGAAGTATCTAAAATAGTCAAACTCATAAGCAAAAAAGAGGAAAGGTGGTTGCGGAGGGAGGAGGAGAGGAGAAGTTGTTATTCAGTGTATATACATTTTAGGTATCCAAGATAAAAAAGTTCTAGAGATATGCTGTAGAGCATTGTGTCTATAGTTAACAATACTGTAGGGTGCACTTAAAAATTTAAGAAGGTAGGTTTCATGTTAATGGTTCTTCTCAAAATAAAAATTTTAAAAAGACTACATTTCGTGTTTTGTCTGTTCCATGCAGCTTCTCATATGGTATCTTATTTCATCCTCATGACTACCCTTTGAAGCATATTTTATTATCATCCCTGTTTTATAGATGAAGGAAATGAGCTCACACAGGTTAAACCAATTGCTTAAAGTCACACCAAGACTGACAGAGAAAGATCTCAATGCGAGAGCATTTCTACTCTATAGTCTATCCTCATTCTGCCCCTACATTATTTTCCCTGAATCATAGTCTCTACAGTTATAAAACTGAGGTTAACAGTGCCTAACTTGCACAACTACTGAGAAAGTTAAAAATCATGTGTATGGTGCCTGGTGCATAGATTGGATCAATTTAACCAATCACTGAAAATATAGTTGTTGACTACCTCTTATGTACCACGCATGGTTCTAAGTGCTAAGGGGTGTAGTGGTGAACAATTACAACATGGCGTAGGATGTCATGGAGCTTCCTGGTTTGGTATTATCCCATTTTATTACCAGTTATGTCAATGGGGATAGGGTGTGAATGGGAGTGGGATGGGGAGTGTATTCATTTGCTATGGCTGCCATGAAAAAGTACCACAAACTGGATAGCTTAACCAGCAGATATTTATCATCTCACAGTTTTGGAAGCTATAAATCTAAGATCAAGGTGTCAGAAAAGTTGGTTCCTTCTAAAGGCTGTGGTGGAGAATTTGTCCCATGTTTCTCTATGCTAGCTTCTGGTGGTTTTCTAGCACTCCTCAGTGTTCTTTGGCATGTAGAAGCATCATCCAATCTTTACCTTCATCTTAACATGGCACCTCCTCATGCGTGTGTCAAAGTTCAAATTGTCCCCTTTTGTAAGGACCACTCACGATAGTGGATTAGGCATCCATCTTTACAGAGATGCTGTTTCCAAATACATTTGCATTCTAAGGTATTGGGAGTGAAGACTTCAACATATACATTTGGGGTGGTGGTGGCAGGGACACAACTCAATCCATAATGGGGAGGTTCTCAATATAAATAAATTTTTATTTCCCTTGTTATGATACAAAAAATTGCAGCCAGGCCTTCATGTGGCAGTTAGAATACGGAATTTGTTCACAGACGTGAACACACTGTGGCTGAGCTGCCTGTCTACAAGCTCCGGGAAGAAGGCAACGGCCCCTGAAACACAGAACTAAGCAGGTTCCCAATGTTTCCCAAATACAATCAGCTTTCTCTCACTATCTTTGGTTTATCTGAGCTGCTTTGTCTGAATGAGTCCCAAATGGTGAAGCTGCCCCTAGCAGTGAGTGCGGTGATGGCGGTGGTGGTGGTGGTGGCTTCTGATCCCTTGAAGGGCACCAAACACCACAACCGCTGAGTGTGCGCAGAGAAAGGAGGATAGCGGATGGTCCGGAGCAGGCTGTGGAGTCACTTAACATGCATTTGTTGACGGATTTCTGAAAGCAAAGCTTTCTAGCCGTAAAGATAATTAAGAAACATATTGTGTTGTTTTTGTCTCAGGCCAAATATTCTTCCACGAAGTACCATGAAAACAGCAGTCCTAGCCATTTGTCCATTTTGTCTGATACTTAGGAGAGGCATTAAGTGAGTTTCAAAAGTTGCCTTTAATATTTACAGACTGCCAGTTTTTCATGGATGTGATCTTATTTGCTCCTCATAGCAACCCTGTGAGGGAGAAAATGGAAGTTTACAAAGTTTAATAAACCACTGAACATTGCTCCAAAATTTGTGGAGATGGTATTTTTTTTAAGTTTACTTATTTATTTTGAGAGAGAGAATGTGTGTGTGAGCATGTGTGAGTGGAGGAGGGACAGAGAGAGAAGGAGAATCCCAGGCAGGCTCCACATTGTCAGTGCAGAGCCCCACATGGGGCTTGATCTCAGAAATGAGATCATGACCTGAGCAGAAACCAAGAAGAGTGGGGCATTTAACCTACTGAGCCACCCAGGCACCCTGGAGGCAGTATTTATACCCAGGTTTATCTGACTCCAATTTCAAGCTGTTCTCACAATATCAAGCAGAAGTAACTGGGAATTTTGTAGTATGACTGGGAACAGTTGAACCTATGTTCTGATTTCAAATATTTTGTCTCCTTAGGTATTCTAAGAAATCCATATGTAGTATCTCAACAGGCAACAAGGAGATGCTTCCAGAAACCTAGGCACGCATCACCTGGTGCTCTCTACCAAACGTTGTTTTGGGGCCCCCAAATAACTTTTACCACAGTTGGGAAGGCTTCTCACCTTTGCGGTTCTCGGTCAGTGCCTGAGAAGTAGGCCACCTCGTCCTGTGTCCATCCTCCTTCCACCTCATTACTCCTCTACCCTTCCTTCCAGCCCTTCCCTCCTTTGGACTCTCTGCTCTCTCTGGATATTATGTTTTGCCTTTAAAAACAATTCCCTTAAATTCTTCACCTCTTCTAGTTATCTTTCCTCCCTTCTCAGACAAAGCAAAACATACTTATTTTCCTGAATAACAGATTTCATTTCCTATGCCTAAGTAAAGATCATACTTAGTGTGTACATTTTCCAAGGCCCACACCACCGCTTCAAACCCTTCTCCCCATGACGTCTTACGAAACACCTTCCTGCTATGATGCTCACTCCTTCCAGATTTGTTACCATCCTCCTTTCTCCATTGGCTACCTATAGACATTGGCTTCTAACTCATGGTTACCCTGACCAGCACAAGGACAGCCTCTCTCCTGAGAGATTTCTGCATGTGTAATGACAACCTAAACTGAACATCCTTAACTCTGTAAAACTTAACTTTTACTTCACATTATTTCCTGACTAGTAAAGTTATACCTGAACTTTTATTATCATCTAAGCATTTCTCCATGTGTGGAATTTAAAATTCTTACATTCCACCCACTGATCTCAACTTTTTATGCTTTCCAAACTCATGGAGATTTTTTCAGCCTTAATGTCCCTTCCCCCACTTCACCTACCCAGTGTATAATCTCCATTTTTAAACTCATTTAATGCCCTACTTAGACAGGCACGGTCCAGCACTTAAACCTTTCTCCTGAATCTCAACACCGTGGTCCTTTCTTGCTCTGTAAATCTTCTGAAATCATTCGTCCAGCTAGCTACTAAATACTGTTTGAGAAGATTACAGAGTCATATGAGTTTATGCCATTTCAGTTCGTGACTTCTCATCTAAGCTGGGCCCTTCATGATGGTTAATCTTTTTCTTGTCTATAGTCAGCTTCTTTTCCCTTTGTTAGACTCTTTTTGCCACTGACTATTGCCTACTTAACTCTCTCTCTCTCTTTTACCATTGTTAACACTACAATTTCCCAGTGTTAATTTTACATACATGATCATCCTTAATCAATTCCTTAGGAAAATGAGTTCCTCAGGGCTCAGTCCTACTGCACTCTTACCTAATTCTACCAAATCTTTCCAAATGATCTCAGTCCCTATCATCCATACCCAATGACTTCCAAATATATATTCTAATCTCAATCTCTTCTAAAATATTGTAGAACTGTCAATGGACAATTCCACTGGGAAGTTTCTTGGGTACCTAAAATTCATGCAAAACCTGAGTTAAACTCTTCCTTCCACATCTATTCTTCTAGGTTTTTCTTCTCACGGAGAAACATGATGTAGGCAGTCTAAAACCTAGAAATTATGTCTGACCCTTCTTTCTCCATCACCTCTCTCAAGTCCAAATGCTTTTACTTAACACGTCTCTCTGATTTGTCTTTTCCTATAACTGTTGTCTCTGTCTTAGCTCTGACTTTCAGTATCTCTTGCTCAGGTAGGAAAGAACAGTAATTACAAACAAAGACCTTAGAGTTTAAAACAACTGAGCTTTGAATTCTGGATCCATTACTTTTTGGCTGTGTGATTGTGACCAAGTTAGTAAGTCTCATTTTACTTATTTGTAAAAGAGGAATAAGAATATATATATATATATATATATATATATATATATATATTAAAGTTTATCTGTTTATTTTGAGAGAGAGGGAGAGAGAGAGAGAGAGAAAGAGAGATAGAGACATTTCAAGCAGGATTTGTGCTCTCAGTGCAGAGCCCAATGCAGGGCTCAAACTCACAAACCATGGGATTATGACCTGAGCTGAAACCAAGAGTTGAATACTTAACTAATTGAGCCACCCAGAAGCCCTGGGAATAAAAATATTAATAATGATGGTGATAATGATGATATCTATTTCACTCTCATAATGTAATTTAGACCTAGGTCTTTCTAAAAACAAAACAAAACAAAAATAAACCTAGGTCGTCTGACACTTCATACTCTGTTTTGCCATCTGGTACTTGGGAGTTTCTCCCAAAACATAGTACTACCACCCCGACCAGCCCAAATTTGGATGACATGATCTGTGTCTACTGTGTCTAATGCTAATCTCTGTCTCACTCCAACATCTTCCAGTTCATTCTTATTTTTACAGAAAGCAATGGACTTATAGGGTCATATCTTAAAAATATTAAAAGAAAAAATATTCTCTGAAGGTCTTGCTGATATTCTTGGTACTGAAAAGCAAATTACAAATACTTTGATTATAATGTCCAGCATTTTTAGAGTGCTCCATATATGTTTAATATTGGGCACTTTATTTTTTTAGTATTTTTTAACATTTTGTTTTATTTTTTTGAGAGACAGAGAGAAACAGATTGGGAGCAGCGGAGGGACAGAGAGAGAGAGAGAGAGAGAGACAGAGAGAGAGAGACGGAGACACAGAATCCAAAGCAGGCTCCAGTCTCTGAGCTGTCAGCACAGAACCTGATGCGAGACTCGAACCTACAAACGTGAGATCATGACCTGAGCTGAAGTTGGATGTTCAACCAACTGAGGCATCCAGGTGCCCCCATACTGGGCACTTTAGACACATTATGTCACATATCCTTCAGGATTGTTGAAATTGGTGGTGCAGGTCATCCACTCTACAAGGGCATCACACCTACAGACACTATTTTTATCGTAGACATCACATCATATTTATGACAATTTTTCATCAGATGACTATACAGTGTCTTATTTTAACAAAACCAGAATATGACACATTTCTGAGATGGATGTAGAGTGAAGGGAGGAAGAGGGGATGCCATTTTCTAATAAACACAAATGTGTTGTAAGGGTTTGCATCTTTACCATTGTCTTCATCATCATCTTCATCTTTATTGTTTCTTTTTCAGTTATCTGCTTTTCACATGTAAGACAACTGATATCAGTGAAGTTAAATGACATGCACAGCATTTCATAGGTATAGCAAGTGGCAGAATTGTGATTTGAGTTCAGGTTCATATAAATTTCATGCATGACCCCATGCTGCACATCTCCTATGGCAACCAGTGTAGTGCTCAGCATGTATACTTGTTCCAATGATACCAAATCATAGGACCAAGATGCTGAGTAAAAACAAAATTTCAAAAATGATGAAAACTATCAGACAGGTGAATAAGAAGAACTTGGGTTATAGGCATTCCCTGATTCTGATTTCATTTCTTTTCCTTGTGTCTACCTATCTCTAAGGCAACAGTGACTTTAGGTAATATAACATGTAGAAACCTTCTCTTGAAGGGAAATTAAACTTTAGAAAATCCCAAGCATATTGACTTAGTGAGGGAATCTGGGCACTGGTCATCTTCTAAACCTTATCAGAGCTGAGATAGAGGACTGTTGTACATTTTCTAGGACAGCGATGCCTCTGAAACATCAAAATGATGACCTGTTGAGGGATGATGTGAAAAGGTCGTGTTTACAGCCTCGATCACATGAATCATACAGCTAAGCACGTCCAATCAAATAAAGAGGAAACAAATGTCCTGAAAGGTCACATACAAACATGAAATGACCCTGACCTCAAGACTCTGTGACCTCAGACAATAATGAATGCTGGCCAAGAAGAGCACAATGTTCTCCCTGCTTACTTGTCTCTTTGAAATGTTAGATTTAAACATAATAGTTCAAAGCACTGAAAAATATTGTCCTTGCAATGCTTTTAACTTTTGAATCAAAATATGGTATGATTTATCACCCCAGCCTTTCACTGTATTTAGAATTTTAGATAAATATGTTAATAAAGCAGGAAAGGATAATGACCCTGACATCTCTATTCCTTCAAGGTATTAATAGATAACTATGATGATCAGAAAATATGGCCCAGGCACCATTATAAAGAGGATGGTGTTTTTCCTGGTGCCTTCCAGCCATGTGTTTTGGATCATTTCCATATGTTGACAGCATCCCTTACTATTCCTTTCAAATACTCACAAAGGAGAGTGCTCTGGTTGTGACATTGTTTGATTTTCATTAGATATTATCCAGCTAACCTGACTGTACGGTGACCTTTTCTTGAGTGGTGCTGACATATAGACAGGTAGCTAATTTAGAGAGGCATAGAGAAGTTCCTTGGCTTTGGGGAACAAGAAAAAGAGTGGTAAAGGCCAGTGATTTAAAGTCAGACAGAGAATCCAAGTACCTGAGAAATTTTCATTTACTTTATTTAATTAAATGTAGGTTTCCCTTCCCCAAATAATTTTGGGCAGAGGAGAGGAGGGCTGAGACTCTACCATTCAATAAATGGTATTACATGCCCAATTTGGGAATCAGTGGTATAAATTGCTCTGGTATACAGTCTGATAATATCTATCAAGGTTTAAAGTACAAACATCAATCACACTGAGTACAGAAAAAAGCTAATGAAATTAAGTGAGTGATTGGCTATAGTATATAATATTTTAGCAATGGAGAAAAGGACAAGTCAGGATAGGGTTAATGCAAGTCCATGAAGTAGGGAACCAACAAATTCTCTCAAATAGGGAACATGTTTTCAAAGATCCAATTGATTACAATTTTTCTGAAATGACAAGACTAGATCAATCAACTGAGACAGTACTTGATATACCAAGACAAACTGATTCAGAATTACAGAAACCGAGACATATTCTAGATAAGTTACTGAATTGAAAGGATAAAGAAAGAAGTCTTTGGTCATCTGGTCAACACATCACCCAAGGTAGGAGAATATCAAGGAAACTTCATTTCTTTCCCAGCACAACCCTCAGTGGAGCAATGTCTACAAAGTACTGAGGGATGAAAAAGACAATGCATGTTTATTGTGTTCATCCCAGTTATTTTTTTAAGAATAAATGCCACAGCAAGGCATTCTCAAAGAAGAATCATCATATGGTACCCATAAACCCCTCTGGAGAAAAAGGTAAACAAAGTTGAAATCCAGCCAAACATGAACTATATATAAAGACAGAATTTAACATATAGGAACTATGGTAAAATGACTTTAAGCATTTAAATCATTTTAGTAAGTATTTAATCCACTAAAACATATATTTTAAAAAGCCTAGCAGATCAGAATGTAAATGGCATTCATTCATCCAAAGTGAAGATCATACAAGTATCAAGGATGGAAATGTGAGCGGGAGTTGAGACAGGCTGAAATGTAATGATGCTAAGAAGTTTCTCTCCTATCAGAGAAAGACAAAGATGTCAGAACTGGAAAAGTATTTTTAATGCCATAATTGATCTAATATCAGTTATTCTAGAAAATATTTTTTCAGAAACTTAGATATTGTAGAATCACATATATTTTGTAATGAAATATATTCATCTGAAAAGACTGGTAATTTCTTCTGTTTTTTTGTTTTTGTTAAATTCAAATAAAATTAAATATTTTTAAAGTTTAAAGTATATATATTAGATGATCCCATTGCTTTTGAGTAATTTACATATTTTTTATGGACCTATGTATTTATATACCTGTTGCTCCACATTTGTGTATATGTGTGTATGAACATATATGTGTACATGCACATGTGTATGTGTATACACAGACACTTATATATACATACACACATGCATACATAGACATACACACATGCATACACAGACATACATACAAAGACAGAGAGAGAAAGACAGACAGCTGTTGGTAGTAATAACCACAAAATATTAACCCTGAAAAATGCCTGTGGCACTAGCCCAGTCACCTGCCTTCCATGAGAAATGCATGCTCCAAGGTCTTTTTGGCCAGATATCCAGGCTTCCACTGCACAGGGATAAATTAGTAGCAGTGTCATTGTCAGGTTGTCAGGTCCTCTATCTTTCTTTATTAGAAGGCCTTTGACTTTATATCTGGAAGGGCTTTCATCTTCATTTGTCTTTACCAAAGCCCCCTAACTTTCCCCAGAAGCTCTTGGTGGCTAAGACTTTTGACCAAATACCCAGAAACGCTAATGATAATGAAGCCTCATGTTCCTGGTCTCTCTGGCCACCCTTGATTTGTTTAAGGATGCACATCTACTCAAGCTGGCACAAGGAGCCTGTCTACAGAAATTTGGATATTTTACCATGCTCTTCCAGTTTCAGCGGCTAGGATGTTGAATGTAATGTCACACATTGTGAAGACCCATTTTCCACCATGGCATCTGACAAGTTGAGACAAATGGAATGCAGAGAGAAAGAAAGAAGCAGATATTGTAGTGGAAAAGGCACAGAGGTGACTCAGCATCTGAGGGTGCCCTTGCCTCTCAGTCTCTGGACTGTGCACCTCTGTTCTCTTAATGGTAAATCCTTCTTTCAAGTCAGCTTGAGACAGTTTTTTCTACTAAATAATCCAAATTAGCATATGAATTAAATTCTTAAGAAAGAGAAACATGTAAGAAACACTTTATGGCATTTAAACAAATGTAATGAGATATATAATAAAAACATCCGCCACTTCAGTTCTGCTATATTTCAAAGCAAAAGTATTATTTAAAAACCACTTAATTTTCAACAAATACCCATTGAGTTTACTATGACTCAGGTACTATTCTATGTACTTGAACAAAAAGGACAAAAATCATTGCTCTTAAGGAACTTACATTTTAGTGGAAGAATATAGTTTTCCAGTCTCTGGATAAAGTTGAAAAGTAAAATATTTGGAGAATAAATGGGTTCATTTAGGAGTAACCAATTCAATATTCCCTAAAATATAGAGAATGTTTGCAACAAGAAATGAAAACATCTGTCAACACAAGAATAGAAATACTACATATTTTGGAGTTGTAAGATGAACTTGATGTAAGAGAACAGTAAAAAAAAAAAAAATTATTCCAGACACCTGTATTTTAATGTGGTTACTTAATGAAGGAAATTATGCTTTCAGCTTTCAGCTTTTGATAACACATAAAGTAAAAAGAAACTATTTGGAAAACTGCATTTTGAGGTAACAAAGCCAAAACTGTGTTCTGGATATAGCTGTTGTATGGATGAATGGAAAGTTTTTGGTCTCAAACAGCTAACACCAAAAGTGGGTGGGGGGGGGGATATTAGCATACTTTCAACTATTCAAACACTGTCAAAAATGTAGATTTACTTGTTAATTCTCTAGTCAGCTGTCTAATACAGAAGTCATAATATCAAGTTAAGTTTTTCCCAATGGGATATCTTCTTATTTAGAATTTCTAGTATGTTATGTTTTTATTCTGCCTGTTTTTCATTTATGCTCCTTTTAATTTCATATTCATGGATGGTATTCCTCAATTTGTCTCATTGAAGAACATGTACATGTTTAAAGTCATTTCCAAATTTGATTTGATATCAGTGTTTCTCCTGAAGTTTAGTTTTGTTACTGGTATTTGCTAGAGGGTTTTCAGTGGCTCAGGGCTGTGACAAAATGGCCCAGTCTTGAATTAGAAGCTCAGGCTCCTTAAGGAAGGTGATATGAGAGATGATACAGCTATAATCACCGAGTCAGAGGATATTCTGTCCCATGTTCTTGTTTGAGACTGTATCATCTTACCTCCTTTGTTGTGTAACTTCCCCAAACTATATCTAGTGCTCTGTTACCTTAAGCAACTCTGGCTCCTGACTCTTCTCATTTTCCTAAATAATAAAAAACTCCAGTTTGCTGCAACATGTTTCCGATCTGAAATCCAACAGGTTTATGGCTTCAGCCCCATTTCAATTAATTTCTGGCCAACAGACATGTTTACCTTTTGGTTTAGCATGGCTCTTTTTTAATGTTTCTCCTTTCATGTTCCATCATTTATCATTTATCCCTCTGGAGTGGAGGGAGCATCAGAGGGTGAACTTAACAATAATATCTTGGTTGGAAGTTCCAAAATAAAGTTCTAAATTATTTTTTCTGGACTCTAATCCAGGAGGAATAAAAAGTATTATTTTGAGCAGTGGGACCATTTCCCTTGAAGTGACATCATATGATTGAACTAAAATTAAAAAACACACACAAAAAAACAAGAACAAAAAACCCAAACATGCTCTGAAATGCCCTCTCCCTTCCAATAAAGTAGCACTGGCCATCTGTATGATTAAGCAATTTCTAAGTAGTTGATCTGGTAGAACTCCACGGGTCAGGCCCTTCAACAGAGTTCCCGGCTCCATTAAGAGAATGATCATTTATTCATGCACTGTTGGAGGTGGCAGAATGTAGAAATCATGAATTCCTTTATCTTATAAACTGATTCCAAAAAACAAGAAGAAACTTGCTCAGTAGCGAACTATTAGTTAGAGGAATGAAATTAAGTTTTAGGCTTTTTGCCTAACAGGTCACCCCTCTCTACACCATTCCATGCAGTTTTATTTCTTTTTCTTATAAAAATACCATGAATGTCGAGTATTTAGTGAGATAACCTGGAAAATGTTGTATTATCCTCCTGGGTTAAAACTGATTCATGCCATACCAATTTGTTGGTATTAATGCAAGTGGATTTTTGCTGAGTGTACTTTTATTAAACAGAAAACTAAAGACAATGTTGATATTTATCTTGTTCTTTTATTCAATTAATTTTAATTCAAATATTCACTGGGTCAGGGTGCCTGGGTGTCTCAGTCAGTTAAGCATTTGACATGATTTCGGCTCAGGTCATGCTCACATTGTCTGGAGATCCAGCCCCGCATCAGGTTCTGTTTTGGGCATGGAGCCTGCTTGAGAGTCTCTCTTTCTCTGCTTGTGTGTGTGCTCTCTCTTAAAAAATAATATATTCATTGGGTAAATTTACCTTTGTGAGACTAAAATGTTTCAGAGTTCTGTTTTCAAAAAATCACAAAATTTTTATAGCTACAGTTTGTTACAATTTTTTAGCATCCAGTCTTCAGGCTTTTAGTTGTATAAAACTTGTTTATTTGTTTTTTTCATTTCAAGTATGTGTTGAGTGCCTATTGTATGGTAGATGCTATACTAGGTTCTGGTATATCGAGTGAACAAACACAGACATATTTCCCAAATTCATGGAATTGACACTCTAGTAGAGGAAATAGGAAAAAAAATTACAAGATAAATGAAAATTAAAATGATTGCAAGTATTATGAAGGAATGATATCAGGTCCCATGTGGAACTAATCAAAAGATTTGACTAAAATCAGGGATCCAGGGAAGGATTTTCTGGAGATACAGAAGCAAAGGTCACACAGAAGGAAATTCTTTGAGGACAGGAAAGAACATTCCTGGCAGAGAATAGAATGTGCAAGGCACTAGGGAAAGAAGGTCCATGGGTCCCTCAGTGAATTAAAATAAGCCAATAAGGGACACTTGTGTGGCTCAGTCGGTTGAACGTCTGACTTTGGCTGAGGTCAAGATCTCATGGTTGGTGGGTTCAAGTCCCACATTAGGCTCACGGCTGTCAGTACAGAGCTCTCTTCCAATCCTCTGTCCCTCTCTGTCTGCCCCTCCCCCATGCTCGCTCGTGCTCTCTCTCTCTCTCTCTCTGTCTCAAAAATAAACAAGTATATATATGTATATATATATAAATTCATTTCTTGGAAATCAGTGTTATCTGTTGTTAATAATTTCTATTATTCTCCTTCTCCTGCTTCCTTTTCTCTTTCTTTTTGTATCCTCCACTACTTACTCCTTCTCCTTCTTCTTTAGCTTGCTTATGCATCCTTACTTTGCCCAAAATCTACAAATCAAACACATCAGGTCATATCTATTTTTTATTTTTCTTGGAAACAACCCAATTCCAGTGTCCTTTTCCATTTTGTACTGGTTGTACCCTGTGCTCCTGTACTCTGGTACAAGAAAAGCATCACCCACATAGATGCTCCAGAATAAGAAGACTTAACCTAACCCAAACCCAGCCAATGCTGCAAACATGCAAGCATAATTGGGGATGGGGATCAGGCAGGAAGAGAGAGAGAAGAGAAAAAAATATACAGACAAGGTAGATGAAATCTCCACAAATTCTGGAAAGATGGACAGTTTGTACTGTCTTTTGATGAACCATTTAATTCATTGTTACATGGAGGATAATTAGATTACATGGATTTTTTAAACTGTATTAAAAGAGGGTTTGTACGTGTGTGTGTGTGTGTGTGTGTGTGTGCATGGATGCATTCTGGTTACCCAAAGAAGTGGAGTGGAGTGGAAAGCTTCATTTTATTTCATTTTTTGTTATACTTAAAATACCATAATTCAGTAAATAATTGTTGCATTATTATAATAAAACCCACAGAGAATTAGGAGTTGCATCATTACACATGCTACTTCTTTTCCAAGAAACCTTATTTGATAATGTTTTTCTACATTTCCCTGAGAAGCTAGATGTCTATACAAAGTCATGGCAATGTTAAAGTGTATATTACATATGATGTAACAAATGAGGCAATTAATTTGGATTTGTTTCCACAGAATAAGCTATTTGATATTTCTGTACCCTTTATGGCAGATTAGTTTTGATCATGGTAGATTATTATATTCTTTCTGAGTCATTAAAACCTATTACCGACATGTAGCAAACTATGTTTTGAAGCATTGTCATTATGTTTAAAACATATAATTTGTAGATAAAAGTAAAAGCATGAAGCTTGTCAAATATTCTTTTATTTCATATCACAAAAAAGTAAGAAAATTTCTCACTTCGATGTTGAATTATTCTAAGTAGAGAAATCAGTGGAAAAAGTGATTTTTAAAAAAGGAGGTTTATCTCAATATTTACAAGGAAACTGTGGTAATGTACAAATGCTTTTCACACTTGATTATTCTCTCCTTCCAGACCACACAGGAAGAATCTGCTTCCCAGACCCCTTTGCAGCTAGACAGGGTCATGTGACTAGTTCTAGCCAGTGAGATGCAAATCCATGCATCTTATTTCAGGCTGAGACTTTTTAAGAACAAGTATGCCACTTCCATAATCTCTCTTCCTCTTTGACAGTGACCTTGTAGGCAGTTTATTGAAATGGTAGTACTCAACAAATAAGTGTGGACTTTTGGAGACTACATGGAGCATGGAACAGGGTGACTACATGGAGAAAAGCAAAGACATTTGACTGACATCAGACTTTGTGCAAGTGAGAAATATATTTTATTGTTTAAGACTCTTTTGCTAAAAAAAAAAAAAGACTCTTTTGCTATAACTAGTTACTAAAACAGGTATGCCTTGTTATACAAAATCTGTGTATAAATTTAACTTTATTAAGGGGTGCCTGTGTGGCTCAGTCCAGTTAAGTGTCCGACTTGGGCTCAGGTAGTGATCTTGCGGTTCATGGGTTCCAGCCTTGCACCCGGCTGTCTGCTGACAGCTCAGAGCCTGAAGCCTGCTTCAGATTTTGGGACGCTGTCTCTCCCTCCCCCTCCCCCACTCACACTGGGTCTCTTTCTCTCTCAAAAATAAATAAACATTAAAAAATTTTTAAAAATTAATTTTATTAAATGAATACATACTTTATTAGGACAGAGATATTCACTAAAGGTACTCCCAAAGTAAATGTTTCTTTAATTAAACAATTGTTTAAGTATAAATAAACACCACTTAATTTACATGATTTTTAACTGACTAATTAGATCAAAGCTATATAATTCAAAATATTAAGAGAGGGTCACCTGAGTGGCTCAGTCAATTAAACATCTGACTCTTGACTTTGGCTCAGGTCGTGATCTCACGGTTTGTGAGTTAGAGCCCCCATCAGGCTCTAAGTTGACAGTGTGGAGCCTATTTGGGATTCTGTCTCCCTCTCTCTCAGCCCCTCCCCCACTTGCTCTCTAGCTCTCTCTCAAAATAAATAAAAATTAACTTTAAGAAAATGAAGAGGTTATGAGTGTGAATTTTAGTCTTTATTGTTCAGTAAAGATGGTGTGCATGCGTGTGTGAAGAGAAAGGCAAATAACATATGTAGTCAGACATGAGCCATTAAACTAAAGTCAGACATGAGGTCACACATGTGAGAGTAATTTGTATGCTGTAAAATATTATAAAATACAGAGAAATCAGTAGTATTATTATCCTTAGCATTAAAATCTTCCTTTAAGACTCTTAGGGCTGGCCATGCACTTAGGGGGAGTCTACATATATTACTCTGTGAGATGATATAATAAGCTTATAATTCAGTCAATCAACTAAAGTTGTTGGTACTACCTGGTACTGAGCAACCTATTTAACTTATTTGCATGTTAATTGACAGTTCATTACCCTGACTGATATAGTAAGTTGTTTTGATTTCATGTAGATAGACTTAGACGGTTACAATTAATTATCTAAGACGCTCATGCTCCAAACGTGGAGTCAGGGACTCCAAGGGTGCTATAGAGACTGGCAGTGACTCTTATTCAGAGTTATGGGTTGTGTGTGTGCTCACGCACACACATTCACGTGCACACATGTGTGTTTACAGTTTTCCATGTAGCATTTTTTGATCATCCTGATATTATTCTAATCTGGCTACCATGACAGCAACTTTCAGACTTGAAGCAATTTACCAAATTTTGCATAAGTAAAATGTGCTAAATCTAGGGCATTGATTCTGACCTTCTGAGTTCAAGGCCGGGACACTGTCCATCAGACCATGGCTTCCTTTAGAGAAAAAGAACCCAAAGAGCTCAATATTGTAAGCCATTTTTTTAAGTAACATTTTGTTCTCTGGCTTATCTGGAATTATTTTCATACTTAGTGTGTGAGAGAAACCCAAATTTATATTCTCTATACTGCAATCCAATAGTCTCAATCCTATTTATGTAAAAATGTGTTTTACTTTCCTATCTTTCTAAATATCTATCCTTATTTTCAAGCAGATGGAAAGGAAAATTAATTATGAGCATTCACTAATAAATGTTACTATAACGGGATGCTAACAGGAGGATCAGAGTTCTTTGTATCTCTTTCCCATCTATTCCTATGTTCTTAATGTTATCCTTGTCCTGAAATGCTTGCTGTTGAAGAATTGTGTTTATCTTCACAATTCATTTTTAAAATTTGTAATGAATTCCTCAAATCTTAAATAAGCAGCTTAGAAACATGGATTTTAGACTTGAGACATTGATTTGAATGCTAGTTTTACCATTAATTAGCTGATTAATTACCATTAATTAATTACCATTAATGTTTCTTAATGAAGCTGATTCTCAGTTTCCTCATTTCTATAGTGGAGCTAAAAAATCTGCTTCATAAATGGTGAGAATTAATTGAGATAATACAGAATGCAGATCCATTAATATAAATGAAAATTATGTTACTTGCCTTCAGAGGCCTTAAAGTCCACTTTTAGAAGGTGGCTTATTTATAGTAAAAACTAATGTCATACCGAGTAATGTACATAAAGGATACTGGAGCCAAATAAACCTAGGCTTTAATGTTTACTCTACTACTTACAGTTTAGTATTTTCATCTATAAATTAGGATCATTATAGAATGGACCTTGGGAAGTTGAAAAGAAGATTAAATGAAATAATTTATGGAAAGTACCTAGTAGTACCTGTCAATACTGTGGAATTGAGCTGGTTTTCATATGTTAGAAGACTCAGGGAAACAAGAAATCCCTGGGAAGGGGGCAAGTGGGAACAGGGCAGGGAAAGCCTTGATTAGCAATGAAAACATAGAGCCTACAAGGTCAAGTACTACACCATTCATTTTGCTCTGCATTGCTGGTTTATGGTTCCCTACTTGGTACACAGCCATCAGATATGTGTGAAATAAATGAATACAGCAGGTGTACTTCTAGGCATTGTATAAAATGTGATATCAGAGGCATGAAAATGATGTCATATGTTTTAAAATATATTCAAAGTCAAAAGCACCCACCAAAATGCATTTAAATAGGAGAGGTGGAAGTCCTTGAAAAGAATAAAACACTGGCATTTTGGAAAAGAAGAAAAAGTAAAATAATTATTTATTTTCACTATTCCTACAAAAATTATTTCTTTCTCTCAGAAATGTTTTTTTTTCATTGGCATCAACTGGTAGCCAAGAAAGACAATTCACTGGCCTGGCTCTGTGAATACGTTTAGTTGGGCAACGTAACTGCTTTGTAATTTCATTGTTGGAGACACCTATAGACAGTCTTTCCTTTGTAAGACAGTTATGGACTTGGGTTGCTTATACAATGAATTATCTAAATAGAAATGACAGCAATTCTGAAGAAAGAGAATTCATTCTCCATTTCAGAGTAAAATCACTACCACTCACCTCCCCGACTTTCCATCTATATGTGAAAATCTCTCTGCATCAGCCAATAATAAGGTTAATACTCTTGTATCAAGTGACTCTTTTCACTTTCCCCACACAGATCTATTTTGTCCTGAATTCAAGGTCTAGAATACATAGTCAAAGACATAGAGGATTAAATTGTAATGTATTCTACCATCTTTGCCTTGATTGCTAGAGTTTTAGGGCTATCAAAGCACAGTCATAATCATAATTAATATTTATTAAAATCTTAAAATAAGATCACACACACATATATGTATTCTACTTGGCAGGCAATTGGTCTGACTAAATATATATATAGATATATGTGTGTGTGTGTGTGTGTGTGTGTGTGTGCTGTATGGATATTATTTTCATCCTTACAACAATTCTACCAAGTAGATAAAAAAGTGTTATTTTCCTCATTTATAGAGGAAGAAAGAGAATCAAAATGTTTTAGTGAGTTTCTCAAGGCTTGTCATGTATTGAGTGTGGACCCAGCATTTGAACCTAGGTTCTAGGGTCCACCTAGTTTCCACTAGATGCTGTTAACATAATGGTCCAAAATAATAAAGACGTTAAAAACCATAACATTTATCAGCATCTCTTCTCTTACTGTGGCAAACGGACATAATGGATGTGAAAGTGCCTGTCTGATTAGTCAGAAGGCCATGGTGAGCCCAGAGTCACACAGAGACTCTGGGCCTGAGGTCTAGTCAGCAGAAGCTATCAAGTAATAGTGTGCAGTTTAGCCAGACAAGGACAGTGGTATATGTCAGCAGGTGGGTGGCCATTGTGAAGAAAGCAAGCAGCATGGCCACCAAGCTGTCCTATCAAATAACCCAGAAAAACACCATGTTACTATCATTTATCTGGAACTCAGTTCAAAGTCATTGTCCACTGCCACTCTAGACAAATCTCAACAGAAGCACTGAATTATCTAGGCTCCATTTAAAATATTAGCAACACCATAATTTTAGGAAAGTACCCAAGCCATATGCTATTTTCTAATTCACTAATTCCTGGTCACACTGAATACTGAAATGTAAAATGAAGTCTTCCCTGATCTGACTCTTTCATTTGCTGTGATGAAATAGGCTTCTTTAAGTTTTTGGAGTATTATCCCTCAACTTCATTCTTTGCCCTGGCCATCCTCAGTTTCTCTGATCTGTTGAGTAACCTCCATCCTGCTCCCATTAGTCTTGAGGTAAGGAATGTATGGAACACTCCAGACCTTCCAGATATATGAGCTTAGAATTAAGTTAACTTGCCCATTCTCCAAAATCTCTTTGTTGTCAAAAACGTGGGATTCAAGGATAGGCCTCGGACCAATGTTGCCCCATCTCTCCTCTTCATTGTCTTAGTTAACTGTCGGTATATAATAAGTCATCCCTAAACATAGTGGCTTGACACAACTGTTTTTTGGCTTCCTGTTCTGTAGATCAACAACTGGGCTTGGATTAACTGAATGGTGATCTTCTGGTCTCATCTGGCGTCACCCATATATCTGCATTTACCTGGCATTATTGGCCTCATTTACATTTACAGCCTTGCTGCTTCCTGGCTGTGAGCTGGTTTAGCATTGAATGGATACTTAAATTCTCTCCCTTTCATTCTCCTGCAGGCCAGCCTCTATGGTGATCTTAGGACTCCAAATACAGCAAGAGAGCACAATCCAATGCACAAAAAAATTTTTAAAGGCTCTTCTTGTGTCGTAATCCCAATAGAGTGAGCCACACAGCGAGCTCAGATTCAAGATGTGGATACACACACTCTACCTCCTGATGGTAGAATCTGCAGTGTCATAGTACAAGAATGCAGATGTAGGGACAGAGTTTATTACTCTTTTTACATTCTCCCACAGCCAGTCTTCTAGTCACACTGGTCCTCAATGTTAATATTATCCCTACTTGCAAAATATACTCATTTCTATCTAAGACCCTTAAAAGACTCATCCAATTAAGGCACTAGGTTCCAAAGTTCATAATTCAATTTTGTAACTTTCTACATATCCAAATGCAGTTTCTTAGGTAGGCATATGGAAGGTGATGTTACAGTTTAAATGCCTGATGATCACCCTCTATTGAGTGAAGAAGAATGTACCAAGTCTACTTTATTACAGGTTAAAGGTTATGCTTTCTCCACCATTACAGAATCGTTCATGCAGAATCATTTTAGTCAGACCAATTGTCTGCCAAGTAGAATAACTGAGACTGACTGATCTGAGCAGAAATTATGGTGTATAATCTTTTTTTTCTGCTTCATGTGCAGAAACAGCCTCCAGCTGGATCTGGTTGAGCCAGACTAAATTGCATTTGATTCATTGACTTTGCTGCAATTGGTCTGTATAACAGTATGGCAGGGACCCAGCACTGCAATCCTTTTATTCACATGACATTAAACTGGTATGTAGTAAGTTAGATGGACTGAATATTTTGGTATCATTTTTTATTAGCCCAAATAAAAATTATAGAATTTTGTGATGTTAGAAATACTGTTTTGTGTACATGTATGCAATCACAAACACACAAGTGATTTTAACACTTTCTACACATATTGAATCATAGCATCATCTTTAGGGAATGTTTTCTCTAAAGTTTATTTTGCTCCTTAGCTTATAATAGTAATATATTAAATGGTATTATTATTATATGCCATATATTATGCTACATACTTTCAAATCATTAGTTCTTTCAATCTCATAAAAAAACTCATTAACGTCAATACTATTATCATCATCCCCATTAACAGCTGATAGCACCAGAATTGGGGAGGTTAAGTAACCTACCCAATGTCATATAACTACTAAGTCGTAGCTGAGGTTTGGGCTGAAGCAGTTGAAACCCAGGATTAGTACTGCTGCCCATCCCACCTTACTGGTTCCTCCCTCCCTCTTAAGCCCCCCTTTCCTTCTTAATTCAACTGGCATTTCTTGAATATCTATTTTTTATTTAAATTTAAATTCAAAGAAGCATGCATTTCAAGGCTCTTAAAAAATTTACAGACAAGTAAGAAAAATAATTACCTGAACAACATGTAATGAATGTTATCAAAACATGGTAAATCCTCTAACAGAATAGTAAGGTGTTAGAAGATTAGAACAATAAATGTCCTAGAGGTTATGTTTGATGTCAGTTGTGTTCATCATTTTAATCTTAGACTGAGAGCACTGCTTTGAACCTGTCAAGCATTCAAAATATACTTGTTGATTGAATCACTAGAAGCAGTCTCATGCAAAAAGTACTTGATTGAATTACTGAAAACAGTCTCACAAAGGGGATGACCTTGGATTTGACCCATGCCTGTAGTAAATTCTCAAAAGTGTCAAGTACTTAACTTAATTATGAAACACTTTACTATGGACTTTACCATGTGCCAAGTACTCTTTTAAGCATTTTGCTAATGTAAACATAAATAATCCTCATAGCAATTATTAGCCCCATTTTCCAGATGAGAACAAAGATCTGCAGGAAGACTGAGCACTTTGCTGCAGCTAGAATGCGACCGAGCTAGAACTCAATCACCTGCCATCTGGCTCCCAGCATCTATGTTCCCAAGCACCACCCTGGACTGCCTTCTTACAGGTGCTGGGAATTCGAGGCCACCTTTTACAGTTGTTTGACATACAAAACATACATTTCTCTTCTATTTTCTTTCTGTCTTGACATATATAGAATTTTCAACTCCATTTCATTAAAGATGGAAAATTGGAACTCATACCATTTGGAATATATTTTATATAAATAAGAGAGTAGGTTTTATTTGGCTTTTGACAGACTTCTGTCATGTTGTGTGTATATATATATCCACACAGGACTCGTGTGTGCTCAAAATTCGTTTTTTTTAATTCCTACTTAGCTAACACTTATCCACCTTTGTAATTTTTTTAGCTTATCCATTTATATTTTCATCCATATCTTCATACATATCAGAACAAAGTCAGGCTTTAGGTTCAAGAAACATAGTGGTCCTGGAGCGCCTGGGTGGCTCAGTCGGTTAAGTGGTCCACTACGCCTCAGGTCATGATCTCACTGGTTCGTTAGTTCGAGTCCCACGTCAGGCTCTTTGCTGTCAGCTCAGAACCTGGAGCCTGCTTCAGATTCTATGTCTCCCTCTCTCTGCCTCTCCCCTGCTTGCACTTTGTTTCTCTCTCTCTCTCTCTCTCAAAAATAAATAAACATTCCATAATTTGGAACTTGAGAAACTTAACAGAAGACCATGGGGGAAGAGAAGGGGAAAAAAGTTACAAACAGAGAGGGAGGGAGGCAAACCATAAGAGACTCTTAAATACAGCCAACAAACTGAGGGTTGATGGGGTTTGGGGAAGAAGGGAAAGTGGGTGATGGCCATTGAGGAGGGCACTTGTTGGGATGAGCACTGGGTATTGTATGGAAGCCAACTTGAAAATAAATTATATTAAAAAATAAAGAAACATTTAAAAAATTAAAAAAAAAAGAAATGTAGTGGTCCATAGCTTGTAGCTTACTCTCTTAGCATTGAATCAAGTGTCTCGTGGCTGCATACCTACTAGTTCTTAGCAAAACAGTTGGGAGTCAGGGAGAGCTGTGTTTAAATGCAAGATGTTCTAATTCTAAGTATGCAAACTTGGGCAAGTTATTTAACTTGTAGGTGTCAGTTTCTTTATCCTCACAAGAAAAAATAATAACCACTGTATAAAGTTTCATGAGAAAATGTATACTATACCTGGACAAGTAAATGGTGGCTATTAAAATGGTTCTAATCATGGAGACTTTTAGTCCTTCTTCTGGACTCACATTTCTGCATGCCATGTCTTAGTGAATCATACCTGGCTTAGTGATTCCTACCTCTCTCTGTCTTGAGCTTTCTAATAGGACTTTCTGGACAAAGCTTCTCATTTCATGGCCACTTCAGCTCTCATGATAAAAATGCTATGCCACTAGCCCCTGTCATTGATGCCCACCAGAAGAGGTAAAAATTTCTCAGCCAGAACTTCATAGATTTTTGTATTCTGATACCCTCATCTACCTCAAAACATTTTTTTCTCTTACTCACATATTCTTTTTTCCCCAGTAGGCAAAACACACTGCTATTTACCTTAAAATATATAGTGTTTGTTTTCTGTCATCTAGGAATCTTCTATCTTGAGCTTCGCAATTATTTCTTTCAAATTTTGACTTAAAATCAGCCTCCTATATTAGGTTTTCTTCAGTATTTCCTGCTTATTTTTTATTGATTTGTGTTCAATGGGATTTGTTTTAAAAAAAAAAGCTCCTGGGAATGATACAGAACATGGAATTCATTATTTTGTATTGATATTACACTATTATGGAGCTAGTTAAATACTTTACCTATAGCTGTTGGTTTGTCATCTGGTCTTGAGAATAAAGTCAACAGAGTAGAGAGTGAAGAAGGAAAAACAGACATGGAATGGTGGGAGCAAGGACAATAGAGCCCAAAAGGGCAAGCATGAGCGCACATAGATCTCTTACCATCACCAAACCTGTAACTTGGGTGATGGAATGACCTGAAGAAAAGCTGGCCCCCTTCATCACAGACCTAACATGTACTTGGGCAGGATTTAAAGAAGCATAAAGAGATCCAGTGGGAGCTAGAGAAGCTATGAGCCTGGCTGCTACCCTTCACCAACTTGATGAATCAGATCAGTGACAATAAGCATGAGTGGCAGCAGAGCCTAATGCCAGCATTGACCTTCTGAGCATATCTTCACTGTCTGTGTCATTCAGAGAGATCTATCCCATATTTCTTCCCCAGACATCTCTTTCATCAATTGTGTTTCTTACAAGTCCTTGATCATCCAGTCAAAGCATTAGTTACTGCCTATGAATTAGTGTAGATCTATACTTCTGGTCATCTCTCCTTTTAGGCATAATGAACAACTAGGTACATTGCTTGAAGTGCTGACCACTGGGTGAATTTTGCTTTTCCACTGTTCTGGGGTGTCCCAGGGACGGGCAGTTGTGTTGTAGACATATACCTTCAAGTAGTGCAGAGTCATCTGTAAATCAGGACCATTTTTTTCTTCCTCAATCAACTCTCCATGAGGTTATATGTGCAGGCTGAGAAGGAGGAAGTAATGTAATAGAAAAATGGGCCATGGGAATTTGGGCCATTTGCTTATGCAATTTACCATGTCTTCAGAAACTAATCGAGCTCAATCTCATATGTACCATTTCTGTTTGATGATGAATGCTATCTCTCTGAAGGGTATTAATCAATGAATTCATTCATTCAGACAACACTGATGCATAGTTTAGGCCATCTAGTAATATGGTGGCCCATGGTTAGGTGTTGTTTTCCCACTAAGGCTCTGTAGCAAGCCAGAGGTATTTTTCTAAACAATAATTATTTGCAAAAGAAGGTGTAGTTTTGCTTCAAAATCCTAAATATCTGCTCTTTGAATCACTTCTAAGGTGATCCACAGCCTTCTTTTCTGATAAAGAGACTTCAAGCACTGTTGTATCCTATGGATCACATAGCCCAAATGATAGGACAACTTGCTTGGCATCTTGTACATGATGCAGGGTCTTCTCTTATTCTTGACCTCCATCAAAACTAAAAGCTTTTTGAGTTACTAGGTAAATGGGTCAGAGTAGCCTATTCAAATGAGGTATATTTTGCATTTAACATCAAAGATATACAAATACTAGTTTTTCTTTAGCAGTGGGAGGGGTCAGATGCAGCAGTTTGTTCTTCATTTTGGTAGGGATATTTTGACATGCCATGGACCACTGTTTGGATTCTTAGAAATTTCATTAGATGGCCAGCCTCTGAATTTTTGTGGAATTTGTTTCCTACCCACAGGCACAGATGCTTCTAAAGAATGCCAAGAGTAATTGCTACTATCTTCATATCCTTCCCAATCACCTAAATATTATAAATAAAATGAACTATCATGATATCCCACTGAATGAAGAAGTAATCAAGGTCCCTGCAGGTTAGACTATGACATAAGGCTGAAGAATTAATATAGCCCTTACGTAAGATAATGGTGATGTACTGTTGTCTCAGAGAGTCAAAAGTAAACTGCTTCTCTTCATCTCTACTAACAGGTATGGAGCAAAAAGCATTTGCCAGATCGATAGCCCTATGCCATATGCCAGGGGATATGTCGATCTGCTCTAGTAACAAAACCACATTTGAACGAGCAACTGCAATTGGAGTCACCATCTGGTTAAGGTTGTAGAAAGCCACTGTCATTCTCCAAGATCCATCTGTCTTCCACAGAGGCCAAAGAGGCAAGTTAAATGGGATGTGACAGGAATCACTATCCCTGCATCTTTCAAGTCTTTAATGGTGGTACTAATGTCTGAAATTCCTCTAGGAATACAATATTGTTTTTGGTTTACTATCTAGGCAGTTCTAGTGGCTTCCACTTGGCTTTCCCTAACATAATAGCTTTCATTCCAAAGATTAGGAAACCAAAGTGGGAATTCTTACAATTTTGGAGCATGTCTATTGTAATCATGCATTCTGGAATCTGGAAAATTACCTACAGAGTGAGTTTGGAAACTCATTGGTTCACTGTGAGATAGACCCAAGTCAAAACTCAATTTATTTTAGACCTCCATTAACCTCTACTATAATCAGTGCACCACAGTGAAATTTTTGTTTCAGGACTTGGTTTAAGTTTAGAGCCAATGTCTAGTAATCCCTCTGCTTATTTCCTCGTCTGCAATGCACAATCACCCTGGTAAAAAGCTGAACAGCTCTTTAAGGGAAAGCTAGACTATTTACATTATATACTTTCGTCATGGAATAGAGTTTTTTCTAAGGGTAGCATTTAAGTGGCTTTGGGTCTGTGAACCAGTTCACACCTGGGTTCTTGTGGAGGGGCATGATTCCTCAATGATGATAATTTAAGTCACGAGACAAAGTTTTTCAGTGTATACAAATCAAGCAAGACTGTAGTATGTTTCACATCTACTTCAGTTCTAGGGACATCTTGTCAAATGGCCAACTAGACAATTTTGACTCTTGCTTTTGATTTAGTTGCCTTTAAACTGTGCAATTGTATGATTTGGTTAAACAGTTCACATACAGCTTTTACTTCTGTTTCTGGTTTGGGGCCTGAAGATAGTAGAAAAGGCAGTAAAATAATAAACCACAGACATAAAGTGGGGTGGCAAGGACAAACTGAAATCGATAAGGATAAGCTGGTTCATACATCTGTTTCTCACCACCTCCAACCAAGTTTCTAACTTCAGTGATGCCAGTAACCAGCCAGAGAAGCTGGTGCCCAGGATTTGGAGAGCTTAAAGAGATCTGGCAGAAGATTGAGGGGCTGCTTTCCTAGCTGCTGCCCCAGTTGCTGTAAACACTAACCATGGATTTACTGACACTGAAGGAGATTCAACAGAGCTAAAGCAGCTGCAGGATTAGCTGCTGTCACACAATAGAATGAACCAGCAAATCAGGGACCCATATATGTGAGCTACAACAGCATTTATTGCCCTACATGGAAGGTAAAAAAAAATATGTCTTATTACTCACTTCTGCCTTCCAAATGTCATGGAAAGTGTCCCTTATTGTCTATGCTAATCAGGAAATATGTAAGTGTCAAAGCGAAAAATATACCAGATAATGTTGAACAAGCAAGGAAGACTTTGTTTAAGACTATTACAATGGGAGAGGTATATCAGAACTCTGAGCTCATCTCTACTGAAGCAGAATGGCAGGAGTTCTTAAGAGCTGGGTTGGGAAGATCTCAGGGCATCCGTGTTTGCTAATTGGCCTTACCAAAAGGAAAATTAAACTTTCTCTTATCTTCATGACAGGAGGTTTTTGTTTGTTTGTTTGTTTGTTTGTTTGTTTACAACTTGGAGCAAGATGCCCACTGAAGTTAGGCTCCTCCCTTCCCACAGAGTCTGGGGAGTGGTGTGCTATCTTCTTCCCTGATGGTTATTCTTTAGAAGAAGAGCTCCCTAGTCCTTGAGAAAGATAGTCTTAGGCTGCAAAACTGGCAAGAGGCTTTTCAAAATATTTACATCTCAAAAAGGCAGAGAAAGAATTTACAATCACAAGTTTTCTAAAATAAATATCCTAAGAAAAGAGAGGTCAAGATCCTAGAGTCAGGAAAATGTCTGGTTATGGTATAATAAAGCTGAGGGGGATATTAAGGCTGTCTTGGTCTCCAGGAAAGGAATGCAAGAAAATGTAGTTTTAGCTTGGTTAAATGGATATCATACAAATCCAGCAGTTCTCTTTTCTGAACTCCTACTGTTCTGATGTCTCATTCAGTACTTATTTTTTCTGTTGAGAACACTATGCAAAAGTGGGAAGTAAGATAAAAGAATACATGACCTTTAAGTGTACTATTGAAGCATTGTAATAAGACTATTGGAGATTACTTAATTTTCACTGTTATAGCTGACAAACTGCCACAAACCCACATAAAAGAATGAGTGTGGCTGTGTTCCAGGAAATTTTATTTACAAAAACAGGTAATAGGTTGGATTTAGCCCATTGGCTATAGTTTGCTAACTCCTACTCTAGATGAATGTGGTTTTGTTTGATTTACTGTTTTACCATGGATAAGAACCTAGATTCTATAAAGTGAAATATTGATTTATGGATCTATATGTTGTAAATGATGTTTCTTCAAAAGAGATGTAATAGTTTTCTAATGAGTAGAGAAGATAACCCCAAATGTTACAATTTTATTTCACCATAGGACATTAACTACTTCTCTTTTTAACACTGCAATCTTATTTCAGGGTTCTCTGTTTCCTTAACTATAAAAACTCCCATCTCTCCTATACTCTTTTGAACCAGCTTTACTAATCTTCCATTTCCTTCATTCTTGCCTTTAATAAATCTCTGATACATGTTAGGTGTGTATTTGCAATAGACTCATATCTTTAACTTTTGAAAATTATGCTTTGATAGTTCTCTAACTATTTTCTGCCTTGGGCATCCTAAGCCTTCCTCTGAAGGGCAGAGCCTGCCCTGATAAGCTCAAAGAAGAAGAAACAGTGGATCTAAACCTGTTCCATAATTTCTAACCCCCCCCAAGATTAATTAGCCCCCTTCTCTTGAAGAAGAGAGACTTAGGGTGTGAGCATGGTCAAGAATATCCCTCTAACTTTGTAGTTCTCCCAGTGGTACACAGAGCAGCAGCAGCAGCAGCAGCAGCAGGTGACAGTTATTAAATGGCCAACTCGTAGGTCCCCTCAGACCTAAATCAGAAACTCTGGAGGTGGGCTCTAGCAATCTGCTATTTGAGGAGGCTTCTGGGAAATTTTAATGCAACCTAACATTTGATAAGTTCTGCTTAGAAGATAGCCATTGTGAAATGGAGCACCTCCTTCTCATGTAGGCATTTGTTAGAAAGCTCAGCGGCTCTCTGTAGTCTGTACTTACACTGGTGAGGACCCATCTTTACACTTCACACTGTCTCCGAAGGAAGATTTTCAAGTTTGTCTTATAAGTGTGACTTGCTTATTCTTGATAATTTACTATTTAATTGGCAAGGTAAATTCTACTTTACTTCAGGATTTATTTTTTAAGTGAATGGTAAAAATTAATTTGGGAAAGTGGCGTGGGCAGGCCAGGCACTTTTCTCTTTGCCCTCTGCTGCTATAATTTATTGTTGCTTTCATAAAGACAAAGATTTAAAATGCATTTCCTTATCATCTCTGATTTCTCTTCTATCCATAATTCATTTCTACTCAGGCGGATGACCTGAAGTAAGAAAAGTACAGTGAGAAAATCATGAAACAGTGTCAGAATGGGATACAGAGATTTTCCTGAACAAAGCATTTCATTCACGTACTTTAAAAGCTATGGTGGGCTTTCTGGAAATGTCTGCTTTGTAACACCCGTTGAGTATGTCTCAAAATAAGCTGAAGAGTGAGTGAACAAATGAGATAAGTGATAATAATGGAGACAGCCTTATGGGGCCTTTTTTTTTTTTTTGATACAGATCACTAGTTGGGTGAAGCCTTTCCTACAACCATAATTAATCTAAATAGAGACTAATAGATTGCTTTGGGAAGTGCTCATTGTCATGACACATTTTTCATTCTGGAGGACTAAGTTGTGAATGCTGATCCAGGCTACTGGGAAAACCACTTTTAGTTGCATTGACCTATTCTGACACATGAAGGGCAGGGGAGCTGCATTTGCTGCCCAGCTTGTTATTGTAACACCACTGGGTATTCAGGCGGTGACTGCCTGTCACAGAAGTGCAGTGTCATCTTGAGCTTAGAGCTCAGATTTACACCAGCACAGGAAAAGTTTCCTCATGAGATCATTTCTTTTCATCAACAGGACTTCTGTTTTCATTAAGCATCAAAAACATATGCTCTCTGAAAGCAGGACGCCCCATGGAATAAATATTTTAAGAGCACAAGCCTCTTTTTCAGTAATCATTGTCTCTCTACAACCATTTGCTTTAGTTACTTGGGAAGTTATCTCTCTAAGGTAATGTTGGATTCATTATGGTGTCCAGAATATCCCTGATAAACTTTGTTTATCATTCAGCAGGACAAGTCTGACCATGGAAGATGGCAGCTCTTGACTGGTCCTTAGGCCAATTATCATTAAGAGTGAGTGATGCCTAGGAGAGTTTGACCTGATCACAGGAGGCTGTTGTGGCCTCTTTTCTTTCTGTCTCCAGTGTCAGAGTTCACAAATGCTAATTTTGTTTGTACATATGAGGCAGGTTAGGCTCTAGATGCTCCAGGCTAAATAAAATGAACAAATGATGATAACTTATTTATTAATTTGCAAGAAAATTTACCTACTCACAATTTCAAGGTATTTATACTCATTGGTTGGTGATTACTACTAAATGTTATTTTTAATACAGATGATTATTATTTTAAAAACAATAGGGTGACTTACTGAATGTTCAACATAGTACAGGGACTATTCTTACAAATGCAATATTTTGAAAAATCTTAATGTAAATTTTCCTTTGGCCTTTCTGAGCACCTGACCCTTATTTGGGTGTGTCTATGGATTCAGAGTAGAGATTATAATTTGTTAACCAGAAAGAATGCTACAAGAAAGAGAGGGTCTAATATTCAAAAATATGATCTGCAGGAAGATGATAATAGTCTTAAAAGCTGTGAAAGTATTGAAAAAAGAATCTTTCGATTTCTTTACTTTACAGTTTAGCATTGCAATAGCCAAAATTGGTAGGCTTGACTTAAGGCTTTAACTGAAAAAAGAGGAAGAGTGTAATGGTGATAGAAGGAGGAGAACAGAGTTATATACTTGCACTAGATTAGTGAAGGTCATAGTAATGGCAGAAACAATCTTGGGCCTCTTCATCGTGAAAAAGGACTTTAGAAAGAGATCAGATTTGGGGCTTTCCTTTGACCAACCTGGAAAGCCAGTCACACCAATCCTGGGTCACATAGCAGGCAACTCTGAGGTTAGCCTTCCCAATTCATTCCTCGTGTCATATGGGTGGTGTAAACAGAGGCAGAAGGAGCTGGACATCTGGATGGGGAAAAGGGGAGGTCTCATAAGGTGATTCGCAAGCATGACTGCAGAGTGAACCACCAGAATCAGGCTTAAGAGGAGGCCTGTTGGGATAGCCGGGGTAGTCACAGTTGTCACCTGCATGCCTTACTGCCAATTAAGAATGGAAAAATGCTATCTGATGGTCAACCTTCCTTTCCCTTCAGAGTACTGACAATGCTTTTCTTTCTCCTATTTTCATGAATAACACCATTTTTATGATTGCAATTTTTTCTATAATATCTCTTCATCTTGGTATAATTTCAAGTGTTTTAACTGCATTTGTACAGATTTGCCATTTACTATATTTAAAGCCTGCTGCTTCTGGAAAATATACCTTTCCCCCTTCATTTGTAAAATGATTCAGAACCATTCAGTAGAATGAATAAGTTCTGGGAAGGCTTCCATGCTCAACAAAAGTGTTCTAATCTCATCCAGGGCATGTGATATCTTGCTGGCCACAATCACAGAAGACAGTTAGCCCTCCTCTGCCTTGGTCATCTAGTTTGCTTCCTGACCTTGGTATTTCTCATCTTTTGTCTGAATTCTAGGCTTCATGATCATGTGAGGTCAGAAACTCTGTATCCACTGGTTGGGTATATGATATAAATATTTATTAACACATCATTCTTGAAAAGTTGTTTTAAATTATTTGTATTATTCTCTTAAACATCCTAGTAAGGAAAAAACAAATTTTATTTTCCTCTTTTCCACTGTACAGAAGGGGAACTTGGAGGTTAAATGATGTTCCTCAGGAAAGCTGGAGATATACCAACAGTGGAAGTACCCAAGATCTTTAAAATCATTGATTTGCCTTACTTGACACTTCCTGTAACATTTTATCACTTCTTGAACTATTATGAATAAAACATGAAGTTTTCACTCATGCCATTTACATATCTCCTTGCTCTGAGGAAAATACAGTTGCTTAGATTTCTCTCTTCTTGCTCCAGTGTACTTCAGGGACTAGTAGACACAACTGAGATGATAAATGAGACCCCGTGGCTGAGGGCAGTAGAGTAGCAACCCACTGACCCAGTGCTCCCTCAAACTGGACTTTCCCATGCCTGAGGCTAATGGTTTAATTTTCTGTATAATGAAGGCAGGAGTCTGGAGAACTTGATTCAGCATCCATTCACTTTTGTTTTGTTTATGATTTTTGCTCTAATGCTGAGATTTTCTGCTATGGCATTTTGCCCCCTGGTGCCTTGGACTTTATTTTGGATTTGGGGGATACTTTAATTAACTATATATATATGTATATATATATTCCTAGTTTTAATTCTTCATAGAACTAGAATATTATTGTCATATACTTATCATTCAATATTAATTTGCCTATTTAAAACATGAGGATATATAATAGCTGCCCATCTAATATCCTTGTTCTTAGAGTCCAATAAGATATCCAAATTTTTTTATAATATTATCAGACTCACTAAAATTACTATTACTGCTGCTACTTCTGCCATGAGCAAGACCACTACTCCCCCTCTTACTACATCTACAACTTGTAAAGTGTCCTTACTTGGGGGCTTTTATATCATCAACATATAGCAATAGTTGACTCTTAGCAAATGCTTAGTACTTAGTTAAATTATATTAAATTGGAGTCTAACATTAACTTCACAAACTCATATTCTGATATCTATCAAAATACAAACTCAAAGACCCTAATCCTGAAGATCATAATTCAGTATATCTTGAGTGTGGTGTTTTTGGTGATTCCAAAGCATGGTCAGGTTTAGGAACTTCAGCTAAGATCACATCACCCTTACATCTACTTTTTAGCACCATGGACAGCACCCCTGCCTTCAAAATTTATGCAGTGGAATGTTAGAATTCTATAGTTTTTGAGTGAAAGGGATCTTTGAGATAATAGAAAATAATACCATGTTTTCCAAGTAAGAAAAGTAAATCATACAAAAATTTAAAAATATTTTACAAAGATCACACAAGCAAGATGAAGAGTGCTGAGAGCCTTATATCTCGTGATTTCTCAATTCTCTGCATACACTGGATTTTCTTCATTTTACAAAACACACAGTACCCATCTCCCAGACCCAATTTGTTTTGTAAACTTCTCTTCACCATCTTCAAGTGTGGTCATCTCTGACTTCTCAGACTAAGTCAGCGACTTAAAAACAATTTTTAATGTATACTTTTACAGATCCATGTTGCTATCCTTCACATCTTTTATCTCAATATTCAATTATACAATCAGCAGTGTAATTATTGGGTTCATGTTCTCTTCTACCAGACTGAACTTTAGAGTTTGTGATCGTGTTTGCTTATCTTTGTGTCCTTTCCCTAGCACAGTGCCAGGCACATAATAGACCTGTGATGAATATGTATTTAATTGAATTGAATTTATTAGCAGCCATAACATGATGGACTTTTATTTGTCCTCATTTAAAATCTAATTAAATTTCTTGATCATGCCATTTACTTTTGACTTCACTGGGCTGTTTATGACTAACACTAACATGTGCAAGAGGATCTTTTACTATCACATAAAAGTTCTTTATGACAGTAAGCTGTTTGCTGTTTTCAATTATGAATGAGTTATAAGAAAAAATATACTGGCTCGTCAAAAAGCAAAGAAATTTTAGTGTGTCTATTCAGGAAACTGAAAGATGTATTTTTATTTTTGTTCCTGCAGTTATATATAGCACTCTCTGTAGAGAGATAAATAGATGATAGAGAGAAAGAGAGACAGAGAAAGAGAAAGATAGAAATATAGATGTAGACATAAATGTATATATGACCTGTGACTGTATTTAATGCCACAGGACTGTATACTTAAAAATGCTTAAAATGTTACATATATTTACAATAAAAATAAATAAATAAATAATAAAAATAAGGTGATGGTGTCTGCCTTCAAAGAGCTCTTAATCTAGTTACCATGATATGTGAACAGCTAATGGACAGCTTATGGACCAGACTTAAGATGCTGGTGAAGGTATAAGGTGGTCATTATGGTTAGTTCTATCAGATCAGTGCTGTGCTGATTAGAAGCTACAGCCTTGACTCAGAAGTGAAAGTATCTGCTAAATCAGGCAACTCAATTCAGCTAAATATGCTGTTATAAAATGACTCAGCAGAATGTGTTTGAAAGTCAGTTCTCTGTTCAGCAGCAAGGGAACACTGAGGTTTGCCCCTTAAGTACTGTTCATAGCTTGAGTAGAATGCTGGCAAAGTCTGAAATTGCCCTCTTGCTGTTTTAGAGGCTCTAGATTTCCTGTCTTTTCTAGTCTGATCCTGTGATTCACACAGCTTGGTGCTGATCAGGATTTTGCCTGTCAGTGAATGAAGAGAGCCTTAGGAAAGAATTCTGTCCGGCTTTGATTTCTTTGTTTGTTTTTGGTATTTTTCAAAATTTAGTTGAGGCAGAGAGCTTTTCAAAGCTCTTCAGATAAGAGGACTATTGGTTATTGTTCTAAACCTGCTATGGTTATCATGAATAACCAGGAAAGTAGACACGGTGGCAGAAGGGTTGAAGATGAAATACATCTTCATTAGATTAGATTGCATTAGATTAACATGGGGAAATTATTTAATAGGCAGATGGTAGGGGTTTATCAAGATAGATTCTGATTTAACAGGGCTTCAGTGGTGCCCAGAAATCTGCATGTTAAAAAAAAATGAAACCAATCCAGGTTAAAAAAAAAAACAACTTAAGCTGAATGTTCAGCAAAAGGGTGTAGTGGCAAACAAGATTAACAAGAAGTCTAGAAATTTAGGTTCTTATTTAACTCCACTATTGTACTACTGCTGTATCTAAAAGCTGCAATGGCAGTGGGGCAAAATAAGAAGTCAGTAAAGCAGTAAGTTATTTCACTTAGATCACTTGAACAGGGATCTTAATGTAAAATCGACTGACTTTCTATTAAACTGTGGTTTATTAAATAGTGGTCAATTATGTCTATTGATCGGATTATTGATAGAATTAATAGGCGGTTTCACCATCACTGAAACAGTGTTTTTAATCTCCCTGTTTCTTGGCCTCTGTTATATAAGAAAAGAAAGTTTCAAAGTTATGGATAAGGTCAGCAAGTGGCTCTAAAAGGCAGTATAATATAGGGAAGAAAATAGAAAGACCCAGGGCTGAATCTAGAGTTTGTCCCTCATTTCTGCAGCTACCGCCGTTACCACCATGACTGTGACTGTTATCTCCTCCAATTTTTTAGTACTATGAGACACAAGACATTCTTATAAGGTTCAGCACAGAACTTCTAGGTACGATTTTTTACTATCCTTTGCAGATGAATGAACTATAGTTCAGAGAAGTTATGACTTGCCCCAAATCACACAGCTAGTAAATGACAACACAGATCAAAAGTTTCTCTTGACAAATAGTGGATTTCTCCCCCCTATTCTGGCTGAATGATCTTGGAATAATTCAGTATATGCATTTTAATTTCCTTGTTTTCCAAGTGCAAATAATACCTCACAGTGTCATTGTGACAATTAACTAAGGCAGCAACTGATCTGATATATATATATGTATATATATACACACACACACACACATATTTATATGTATATATATGTATATATATTCTAGACACTTTGATATAAAGGGGAAAAACTGACTCCATAATTGCATGAGCCTAGGGCTACATTTATTTTAATTTTGCACATACTATTCTATTGTTTTTTAATATGATTTTTAAAAATCTAGTCTTCATAAAAATGTGATCCTGAGAACGTTAAATATTCCCATGGGGTAGTAATTAGTGCTAGAGGCAAAAGGGGGGTGGTAAATATAGTAGTACTGGTGGAGATTCAAACTCGTGTTCACAAATACCATTAGCGACTTTTCCAATTCATATGGCTCTTTCGAAAATCAATTTGGCAGTATGTATATTAGGGGCCACGAACCTATTTGTGTATTTTCACCCAGTGTGCTATCTCCAGAAATGCACTCTAAAATAATCCAAAATGTAGCAAAATTCATGCAGGTAAATATATTCATTTCATCTTTCTATATAATATAAAAAATTTATAATAGGAAAAAGTTGATCAAACATCTTTGACTTTAGTTCAATGATTAAGTAAGTGTGTTAGGCACATTAAATTGAAGAGTGGTCAAGCATACTTTGTCTCTTGTCTTCGCTTATCCTGTCTCTTCTATGTAGTGAACCCTCTGTTCTTATCTTCTTTCCCCAAAACCACTCCTTTTTGGCCCTCAGATCTCAGTTTAGACATCACTTCTTTTCCAAAGTCTCCTATGCTGTATTGGAAATTCTTCCTGTAATTATCATAAATCTTCTTGTCCCTTATTATAGTACTTTTTACATTTTATTGAAATGTCCCATTTATTTCAATACACACTCCCAAATAAATTGTTAGCAACTTTTAGGAAAGCCTCAGGTTTTTATAATTGTTTCAGAATTTAGCACAGTATATAATATTTTATGTGCTTGAATTTCACTTTTAGAACATTTATTATGGACACACATCAAAGCAGTGTATAAACTCTGTATATACTCTAATACCAACTGCTTGAAATAATATTTCCAAAACTGTATCCAATGAAGCACTAATTATGACACTCTATGGTCAAGAAAGTCAAATATGTTCAGAACACTTTCTGCATTCTATACATCCTCTTAGAGGTTCTCCATTTATATCACTATAATAAAGGCACAGTGAGAACTTGTACAAAGAGAACTCTGTTACCCTTTGTGTAATTTATTATTTTTCATATATATTTAACACTTAAGTCTCTTTTCCTTTTAGCACCGATTGACATCTCAAGGAAATAGTATTCTCAGGAACAAATTTTGAAGAAGGTTAGGTTTAAAAAATAATATAGAGATGACCAACAGGTACATAAAAATATTCTCAACATCATTAATTATCAGGGTAGTGTGAGTCAAAACCATAACGAGGCATCATTTCCCACCCATTAGAATGGCCATTTTCTTTTTTATAGACTCAAACTTTAAGTTTATTTATTTATTTTGAGAGAGACAGAGACAGCGGGAGTGGGGGAGGGGCAGAGAGAGAGAGAGAGAGAGAAAGAGAATCCCAAGCAGGTTCTGTGCTGTCAGTGCAGAGCCCACTGCAGGTCTCAAACTCAGGAAACTACAAGATCATGACCTGAGCCAAAACCAAGAGTTGGATGCTTAACTGTCTGAACCACGTAGGCACCTCTAGAATGGCTATTTTCAAAAAGACAAGGAATAACAAATGTTGATGAAGTTGTAGAGAAAAGGAAACCCTTGAGCACTATTGGTGTAACCATCAGAAGTATGGAAGTCCCTCAAAATATTAAAAAGAGTGGAACTACCATGTGATCCAGCAATTACACTTCTGGATATTTACCCAAAGAAAATGAAAACATGAATTCAAAAAGATATATACATCCCATGTTCATTGCAGCATTGTTTACAATAGTCATGGTAAGAAAACAACTGAAATGTCCATCAATGGATGAATGGATAAAGGAATTATGATATGCATATTGTATATAGAATATATAATGGCGTACTATATCATATATATATCATATATAATGGAATATATATATGATAAAGACATATATATGTCATATATCATGGAATATTATTATTAAGCCATAAACAAGAATGAAATATTGCCATTTTCAGCAACAAAGATGGACCTCAAGGATATTATGCTAAGTGAAATAAGTCAGACAGAGAAAGACAAATACCGTATGATCTCTCTTATACGTGGAATCAAAAACAAGGACAAAACACAAACAAAAAACAGGCTCACAGATAATACAGAGAACAGATTGGTAGTTGCAAGAGGCAGGAAGGTAGAGGGTGAAGAAATGTGTAAACTGTTTTTTGTTTTTTGTTTAAATATATCAAATAAAAAATTTAAAAAGTGATATAAAATGGTAGAAATTAATGTATAAAAACTTTAAAAAATTGTAGTTCTAGGCTTATGTAATTTGGGGTTAGTGTTTTTCTCTTTGTGCTTTTTGTTGTTTTGTTATTTCTAGCATATTGTTACATTACTTTTATAATCTGAAAAAAACCTTCTGGAGCACCTGGGTGGCTCATTTGTTTAAGTATCTGACTCTAGATTTCAGCTCAGGGCATGATCTCATGGTTTCTTGGGATCAAGTCCCACATCTGGCTCTGTGCTGACAGTGCAGAGTCTGCTTGGGATTCTCTCTTTCTCTCTCTCTGCCCCTCTCCTGTTCATGCTCTCTCTCAAAATACGTGGATAAACTTAAAAAATTTTTAAAAATAAAAATAAAATAAATAAAAGCAATCATCTAATGAAATCAATATTTCTGTTCCCATTACCTGTTCAAAATGAATCGATATGCAAATAAGTGCAATTGCTCACAGACTTGAGATCTTGAAAATATGCAGCAATTTTTTTCCCAATTTTTAAAATAATGGTTAAATTGACCTAAGATTTACCATTTTAATCATATTTAAGTGTATAGTTCAGTGGTATTAACTGTATTCATATTCATATAACCATAAACACTATCAATTTCAACAACTATTTTCATCTTATACCACTGAAACTCTATACCACTTAAACAATAACCCCACCCTCCCCTTCCCTCAGTTCCTGGCAACCAACATTCTATTTCCTGTCTCTATGATTTTGACTACTTTCAGTACCTCATATAAATGGAATCATATGCTATTTGTCTTTCTGTGATTGGTTTATTTCACTTAGCATAGTGTCCTGAAAGTTCATCCATGTTTTAGCATATCTCAGAATTTCTTCACTTTTTAAGCTAAAAAGTATTCCATTGTACATATCTCTCTTTTGATTACTGTTTACTTGGAATCATTTTAAGCTATAAAATTTATTTTTGGTTTTTCTATTTCTTTTTAAAATTTTCTATCTCTAAGGACACCTGAGTGGCACAGTTGGCTGAGCATCTGACTCTTGGTTTCGGCTCAGGTCATGATCTCACAGTTTGTGAGTTCGAGCCCCACATCGAGCACTGTGCTGATGGCGTGGAGCCTGCTTAGGATTCTGTCTCTCCTTCTCTCTGTCCTTCCCTTGCTTGCTCTCTCTCTGTCTGTCTGTCTCTCTCTCTGAAAAATAAATAAATAAACAATTTTTTCTATCTCTAGTAATATTTCTATTTTGTCATACATAGTTTTCTTCTTGACTTTCTCCACATTTTCCTTTAATTTTGTGAGAAATTTTAAGACACTTTAAAACTTTTTATTTAGTAGATCTGCCCTCAGGTCTTTCTCAGGGACAATTTCTGCCTTAGGGAGTATTTTTTTTTTTTTTTGTTCCTTCAAATGGGCCATACTTTCCTCTTTCTTTGTATGCCTTCTGATTTTTCATTATTGTTGAAAACCAGAAATACAAAATTACTATAGCAACTCTGAAAATCAGATTCTCCTCCTTCCCCAGAGTTTTTGGTTCTTCTGTTTGTTTGTTTTGTTTTTGCTTGCTACATCTCTGTGCTGAGGATCAGCCAGAGGTGTCCAGAGGTGTAAACTTCCGTTCTTTGCAGATCTTTCCAAGACTGTGCCTTTCCCTAGACATGCACGGTGACTTTCTAATTTCCTTTGTACACGCAGTTGCTTTTGAATATTTGGCTCCCACAGTGCAATAGGAGAAAACTGAAGCAAGAAGAAAGGTTCTGGAAGTCCTCTGGAAGTCATTTCAGCCAGAGGACAAGGGTATTGTAACAATTCGGGGGGAGATGCAACAACAATGGCTGTCAGTCTCTGTGTCTGCCTTTCTATGATCTGAAGCAGCCATCAGAGATCAGAATACAGACCCCCAATATTTGTTGTACAGGGTCTTTAATGACCACTCTCGCCCCTACAAGCTGTATACAAGCTGGTCCCAGAATGCATGCACAGCCGCGCGTCATCTGGCTGTGGGTGGTGGGCAGGTAGCTGCTGTAGAGGTAAGCACTAAAGTGGAACAAAAACAATTGCAATTTACTATGCAAGGCTTTCCCTGGAAGTAGCAAATCTTCACTGGAGTCCAGAGTTCTAAAATAGTAACTCAGATTGTATCAGCGTCACTGTTGAGAAGGGAGATGGATCTTGGTGTTACCTACTCTGCCATCTTCTCAGAATCCTCTATCATGCAGCTTTTTAATGGCCTTTTTTTCCTTTTCCATGTGTCCTTTGTCATATTATATTGCCAAGGGATAGGAAGAAAAGGAAACCAATAATTACAGATATGACAATGAGTACACCATTCTGGCCCCCATTTAGGACCATCCTCAAAAATCTCAATGGACGCTGACTGAAATACGAGCAGCCAGTGTCCCTTAAAGGAATTACAGCTTTGGTCAAAATCTTTCTCCCGATCATGGCTGCCCACTTGTATGGTAGAATAAAGCACAGAGAGGTACTAGTCAGCCTTTGTATTGTTGGAAGGACCAGGGGCTTTTCTTGGGTTTTGTTTTGTTTTGTTATTTATTTATTTATTTGTTTGTTTGTTTTTTGAGACAGAGAGGGTGTGTGCTTGCGTGCAAGGGGAGGGACAGAGGGAGAGGGAGAGAGAGAATCTTAAGCAGTCTCCACACTCAGCACAGAGCCCCACTCAGGGCTCAATCTTGCAGCCACAAGATCATTACCTGACCTGAAATCAAGAGTCGGATACTCAACCAACAGAGCCACCCACACACCCAAGAGTTTTATTTTATTATTGAGCACATGTAGTTGGTCCATATAAAAGTTTTGAAATTGGAAGTTATTTTGTCTGAAGATGGGGATAATGTTGAACATCTTTTGTTTATTCCTTTGTTCTTTTCTTTCTATTCTTAAGAGTATTTTCATTTTTAATGCTAATAGAAAATAAAGGTTCTTTAAATTCTATTCAGTTATAGTAGAGGTGAAGATGTAAGTTTAATTAAAGTGAGTCAACTTAAATGTATTTCTTTACCAGAGCTAATTTCTTCAGTACTGTGAAATTTCCCACTTCTCATATCTTCACATTTTGGGATAATGAGAGAAACATTAGTCTATACTAATCTGTAAAAGAGTAATTTCATCTTCTGATAACTGGCATGTGTATGAGGTGATTAGATAAATCTGTAATGAACAATATGCATTAAATATAGACTGTGGGCAGGGCACTTTGACAGGCACTGTGTAAAGATCCTTATGAAACATGTGTTATTTAATTTTATAAACTGTACCACTGGCTGAAAGAATGACAATGATTGTCATTATGCTGACAGAACTGTCAGATGGCTGAAAGAAGTTTTCTAGAATCAATTCGTCAATTTTAGTATGATCTTTCTACTGATGAATTATGTTTACAAGATGCCTTACCTCAGCATTCGAGGCCCTATGTTTTATGGACCAAGCCTATATTTAAAACCTGAGCTTTCATTACACCTTGACTATAGTTTTTACTTCATCTAGCTGGTTCTCTCACTCTCTCTGTTTACACTTCTGATTTCTCCTCATTGTCTTTCATTAACACAATTTGTTCCTCTCTCCTTAATTCTTCCTAACCAAATCTTTTTCACCTTTTAAAACCAAGCCCAATGCCATCTTTTTCTGCAACTTTCCTCCTCTAAATTCTAATAAGTTTTTTTTGTCTGGATCAGCCATTTAGGAATTATTCTTCTGCTGACTTGTGACATTTCCCTCTTCTTATCTAGTACTGACAATTTAAGGTTTATGAATAACATACTTGAGAAAATTCTCTACTTAATCAGTTATCTTTCTTTGATATTCACCAAATGACAGGCATTATTTCATTAAATGCTTTCCTCCAAAATTTTACCACTGCAAGTTAAATATTGTTATTCTTTTTATATCTATGCTGAAAAAGAGACTCATAACTGTTAATACATTTCAAATAGATTCATATTTAGCTAAAATAACTTAGATACATTTTCTAGTCTTAATGATATTCAGCTTTTTGATATTTCTCTGAAACATTTATTTTAAAGTTTTTTTTTAATTTATTTTGAGAGAGAAAGAGAGAGCACACATGCATGCATGAGCAAGTTGGAGAGGGGCAGAAAGAGAATCCTAAGCAGGCTCCACACTCTCAGTGTGGAGCCCAACGCCAGGCTCTAACTCACAAACCACAAGATCATGACCTAAGCCAAAATCAAGAGTCGAGTGCTTAATCGACCGAGCCACCCAAGTACCCCATTATTTCTCTGAAATATTTAATTCATTATTTTATAATGCTTTATTTTTATCTAAATATCTCCCCAAATAATTTAACCTCTCACCAAGCACTTTTCTAACACTTATCATCACAGTATTATAGATTAATATGCCTACTCGTTTATCTTTTCTTTCCACTCTAGAAAATAAAGAGCATGAAAACAATGATCTGTCTTTTTGCCTCCCTGCTATTACACTAACAGTAAATGAAAATCGTGCATAATAATACCTGTTGAATGAGTAAATTAATAAAATGATAGAACCTGAGATTCAAATTCTGGTTTTCATAATTGTTTGGATCTAGATACTTTGAGGAGTGGGAGGAATATTACTATAGTAAATACTGGTAACATTTATTAATCTCTGGTAACAGATTAACCCTAAATAATTCCAAGTCGTTTAATGCTGTAAAAGTTTACTAATTGCTCCAGGGCTCTTTTGTATGACCGTTCAGCAGGCACACATGTACAAAGTGACTCAGGGATGGATGCTCCTTCCAATTTCTGTTTCCACTATTCCCTAGGGCTTCAGTGTCCTTGACTAGCAGACAGGGGTAGAGTGAGTGGAAGTTTGCATGAGGTTTTTAGCCTTAGAGAGGGCATGCATCACATCCTTCCAAAATCCATTAACCAGAACCCAGCACATGGGTATGGGTAACTATAAAAGGATCTGGGACATATATTCTAGGTATGTGCTCCAAAGAAAAGGGAAACAGGTTTAATGAAAACCTGTGTCTGCCACAGAAGACATCAGACTAAGAATGCAGATCATACAATCGTGCAAGGTTGTGAAGAGGGTAATGTCTATTAAACCTCTTTGTATATCTCATAGCCTTGAACACATATGAAGTAGGTAAATAAATGACTAGATATTAAGTGCACTTTTGATGGAGGGACCGCTTCTACTCATCTTTGAACAACCTGCAATGCCTGGCTTAGTTAGCCACTATTCATTAAACTGAATTATTTAAATTCATTTAACTAATTAATATAAAAACTTTCATCAACTTATTGTAACCACAAGAAGTGAATAGGTTTGACTGGTTTCTTAGTGGCTGTGTGGCCATGGTTATTTTTATTCCTACTTAGAGCGACATATCTGTTAAATTCTCTTTTTCTTCAGGAGTGATAGTCATGGTTCAAGTAAAAATAGAGAAATTTAGTCATAAACTACATACATATTGATAAACAATAAGAAATGCTAAGCAATTACCTCAGATTACCATTAGGGAGAGACAGAGGAGGAAATGAGAGAGGAGCATGTGCATAGCTATAATATTTTAGTTCTGATTAGGTGATAGATTTGAGGATTTTTAAATTTTTTTTTTTTTTTTTTTTTTAGTTTTTGAGACAGAGAGAGACTGTGAGCAGGGGAGGGGCAGAGAGAGAGACACACACAGAATCTGAAACAGGCTCCAGGCTCTGAGATGTCAGCACAGAGCCCAACAAGGGGCTGGAACCCACGAACCAAGAGATCATGACCCGAGCTGAAGTCGGATGCCCAACTGACTGAGCCACCCAGGCACCCCAGATTTGAGGATATTTTTATAGTATTAAATGTAAATAAATAAGTGGTGATGAGATACTTCACACCCATTACCATGACCACTGTCAAAAAAGCAAAAATTAGGTGTCTGTGAGGATGAGGTGGAAATGAGATCCTCCTGCACTGCTGGTGGCGGTGTAAAATAGTGCAGCTGTCTATGGAAAACAGTATGTAGATTCCTCAAAAAATTAAAAATAGGATTATCACGGACATGCAATCTCACTGCTGAGTACATACTGAAAAGAATTGAAAGCAGGGACAAGAAAAGATATTTGCACACCCATGTTCATAGCAGCATTGATCATAATAATCAAAAGATGACAGCAATCCAAGTGTCCAGCAAAGATGACTGGGTAAACAAAATGTGGCACACACATATGATGCCTATTATTCAACCTTAAAAAGGAAAGAAATCCTGACACATGCTACAATGTGGATACTTAAGGACATTCCGCTAAGTGAAATAAGCTAGTCATAAAAAGATAAATGCTGTATGATCCTACTCACATGAGAAACTTAGTCAAATTCATTGAAGCAGAAAGTAGAGTGGTTCTTGGCAAGGACTGGTGGGAGAAGGAGCTCTTAGTTGTGTCAAGTTTCACTTTTGTAAGATGACAAACCTACAGTGGATGAACTGTGGTGATGGTTGTATAACCATGTCAATGTACTTAATGCCAGTGAACTAGACATTTAAAAAATTGTTAAAATGGTAAGATGAAATTTTTCATATTTACCACAGTTTTTTTAAAAATAAATAATTTTAAGGGGTGAATGGCTGGCTCAGTCAATTAAGCGTTTGACTCTTGATTTTGGCTCAGGTCATGATCTCACAGTTTGTGAGTTCGAGCCCTGCGTCAGGCTCTGTGCTGACAGCATGAAGCCCCCATTCTCTCTCTCCCTCTCTCTCTGCTCCTTCCCTACTCACACATTCTGTTGCTCAAAATTAAAAAAAAAATTTAATGTAAATGAATAAATGGACAAATAAAAGTGAACCATTCACACAACAATGATAGTGCACTTTGATCCAAAGAGTATGATTAATTATTTTTTATTCACCTAGATTACTAAAGGGAAATAAAAGTAAAGGAAAGAGAATGGCCTTGTTTATGCAATGCCAAAATAATTGATTTACAGGCTCAAATCACTCATTAAATTAAAAATAAAACCAAAATGTTGCCTATAATGTGTCCCAAATAATTTATCAAATGGGATGTTTTATTTTTCAAATGTTAGCTTTTTGCAAGTCAACCTCTTTGATATTTTAATTTCTGATTAAAGAAATTTAATCAGATCTTTCTGATCTTTCAAACCTTTCTTGTGTAATGCTATTTCCCTTTGCTTTTCCCACTTTACCTCATGCTACTCTTTGACACCCCTTTAATGTTAGCACATCTTTTTGAGACTGTTTACTAAATGTGAAGTATTCATAATTATTCTTGTATCTAGTCATCTCAATTCATATGGGATTCAATGCTAACATTTCAGGCTTAATGACAGGTGTGTTGATCATTTATGCACCTGTCCATTTTATTTTCTCCCGAATTATTGAGTGTTATTTGAGCATTCAAAAGGAAAAGTTTCACTGAAGTGTTTTTCAACAAAGCAGCCCATTGTCAACATATTAAACGAAAGTACCATTGGAAATAAAACTGGATATTATTAGCACGTGGAGGCTTTGCTCACACATGGAAAGGAAAGTTTCCTTGGGGTGGCAATTGTTTCACATAAATTTTACGTTCATCTCCAGTGGTAGTAAAATCTATTTGTAATTCTAGTGACATCCAATTTAATATCAGTAGGTTGTATATCATTCTGTAAATGTGCTTCAGGGTTGGTCCCCAAATATACCTGCAATAGACTCTGTCATTCTTGGGGTGACCCTCTATTTCACAGAAGAGTCTGCCTTCACCTCTTCACAGTGAGACTATTTGGATTTTATTTTTTCTCCTTTTCTCCTCTTTCATTCTACAACTGTTCACTGACCTTCTTTCTTTCTTTTCTTTTTCTCCTTTTTTTATTTTCGACTTTCCTTTTCTTTCTTGGCCATATTAAGGTTTTTCCTTCTTGGCATATTTCCATAAATTATTTGCATTGGAACAATTTGGCCTCTGTTATGTCCAAACCTCTTTAAATAAGTTGTGACAGAAGGCATTTATAGAGGGCATTCGCTTTCAGGGATTTAGTACTGAGAAGGTCACCTTGGTTTTTCATTCTAAGGTGAGGGTAGGGCAGTTACTATCACTTATTGAAGAAAATTGAGGTTGCCTGATGAGTAAGCAAAATTAAACTATGGCAAAAGTGTTTCAGTGGATGTCCAACGCAGTAGGTAATAAGAAATATCTGAGTTTTAAAACTGTTTTTACTGTTGAATTTCATACTTGTTTATACATATATGTGTTGTGTGGTAGAGAGAATGCCTGATTCTCAGTGTTGGGTCTGCCCTTTCTCACTAACTGACAAACATTAGGCATCCATTTACTGGACTTCAGTTGACTCAGCTCTAAACTTGCATGTTTTAGCTGGATCTTTAAGGTCGTTTGGTTTGAAAATTCTGTAGTTCTTCTTCAATATAATTTATTTGTTATTTTATGTCTCTAAGGGATGTGTGTCTATGTCATTGCTTCTACATTATTATAACAATGCTTTGCATAGCTCTTCCTAAAGAAAACACACACTCAAAAGTCACTTAATAAATCATTGTTCTGTAGTTATGCATTTTCAGCTGTGTATCTTTGTGCTTTAGTATAGTATAGTAGTAATGTGCTATATTATAAAACCCAAGAGGAAAAAGCTAAATATCACTATATTGTTTTTTGATGGCAACAAATGGTTCAGAAATGTGTCCAGTAGCTCAGAGAAAGAATAGGTGGAAAAAAATGTACAGTTATCATTGAGAAGGAGCTGCACAGGATCTCTGTGGTGAGGAAAGAGCCGAGCAAGCATTGTAACCTAGCTGAATGACATGAAATACACATAAACTTTTAACGCCACAGGAATCATTTGAAGGCTGGAAGCTGTCAGGTTTAATGGCACTAAGTGAATAGGTGAGAGCAAACTCCCTGAACCAGTTGAAATGGCTCCACAAACAGTCACATTTCTCTCTGATACTTTGTCTTTGATGGGCAGACAAGGTTGTTTGCTCTGTGAAAGCTGAGAAGCTTTATCCCTCAGATTGAAAGTCATCAGAGTGTGACTTTTAAAGACATAAACTCGATGGAGAAATGTAAATTAGAAAACAAATATGCTGAAGGATAAGACAATTGAGCATTTCCACATGAACTGCTTTGGCCCAGAAGACAATCCATTTACTGAAATAGAATGAGATCAGAGAGTGACAAGGAAAGAGAGCGGAGGTCTCCCCATAAAGAAAAAAAAAAAAAAAAAAAGCTAAGCCTTCTGGTAATAGGGACTCCGAAAGGTTAGAGGAAATGATCAAAAACCCAGGAAAGGGGACAGGTCTCTGACACCAACACAAATAAGATTACACAATGAACTGTTTAAAATAAGTCCAATTGCTATTGCCTAAAGATACTTTAGGCATAGTTAGAGCTTCTTATTTATTTCATAAACTTCTACTTTCTCTTCTGGCTGCCTAAAGTATTGGTAAAACCTATTAGCCATGGCTAAGAAAAGGTTTTCTGTTTTGGGTCAATCTGGACTTATTTTTGTTGAAAATATAATTCAATTATAACATATATAACAACTCAATGAATTGTTACAAAGTGAACACATCCATATGAACTCCACCCAGGTAAGGAAATTGGACATTGCTAGTGTTAGAGAAGTTCTCCCCATGTTCCCACCAGCCAGAACATTCCTACTCTCCACTTTAAGAGTATCAACTGACTTTTAACAGATCATTGATTAAATTTGCCCATTTTTTTAAATGTTTATTTAATTTTGAGAGAGAGAGAGAGACAGAGAGACAGAGACAGAGTGTGAACAGGGGAGGGGCAGAGAGAGGGAGACACAGAATCCTAAGCAGGCTCCAGGCTCTGAGCTGTCAGCACAGAGCCTGACACGGGGCTCAAACTCACAGACTGCGAGATCGTGACCTGAGCTGAAGTCGGATGCTCAACCAACTGAGCCACCCAGGTGCCCCTAAATTTGCCCATTTTCAACTCAATATTATGTTGTGTGATTCATACATATTGTTGCACATAGCAATATATTTTCACACTCTAGTGTTCATTGTATGGACATATCACAATCTATTTCCCCATTCTAATGCTGATAAGCATTTGCGCTATTTCAGCTGTGACCATTCTTCTGTATGTATCTGTCATGTGGGCCTTTTCATGAGGCTTTTGGAGCCTCCTCACAGTATGGTGGCTGTGCCTGAGAGAAGAAGTTGAAACAGTGAGGTATCCTTAATACCTAAGCTTGGGCATTTCAGACACCACTTCTGCATACCATTGTTCAAACAGTCAGACATAACCCAGATACCAAAGGAAGGGAGATAAGCTCCTTGTGTGTGTAAAGGGAGGGGCATGAAATACTTCGGAGAATCATACCAGATGAAACTTCTGAACATTCTATTCAAATTCTTAACCACTCAGTTACCATTATAGATTAATGGTTTGTAGGCAAAAGTGAGGCCCATTGATGGCTTCTCTTTCTTCTTGGCATCTTGGCCCCTCAGGTCCTGATGGGCTTTCTCCTGTTGTCTTCAAGTAGATTTTTTAAACATTTTTCCACTATTCTAGGTATTCTTGGTTTGTACCAGGCCAAATAAACAGGAAATAAAAACTTTATTCAAGACTATTGCAGTAAGGTAGAGGGATTGAACTCAACTCTGCTGAAAGAAGGTGAGGGGGGATGAAACCTTAAACTGTGGGGTGAGCTAATGGAAAACTTCTGAAGTTATGAGAAACATTGGTCAATGTGATCAATCTGTGTTTGCTAATTTTCCTTTTTTGAAGGTAGGCTCCTGGCTTCTACAGAGACTGGGAGATAGAAGTTCTGTCTCCTTCAGTGACTATGTTTCAAAAGGATGGTTCCCAGGTCCTTCAGGAAGACATATCTAGATTGTAAATGATTTACATTTTTTAAGGGTCAGGAAAGAATTTATAACTGCACGTTTTCTGAAGTAAACACTCTAAGAAAAGGGAAACCAGGGACCTGTAGTCAGAAAGAAACCTGTCTAATGTTTCATCAAGCTCAAGGAACTGGTAAGGCTGTTCTGGTCACCCTCAGCTTCCTTTCATCATTTCAGGCCATTACCTGCATCTCTCCCTTCCTCCCTCCCTTTCTTTCCCACTCCTTTCCAATCAGCTCAGCAGGTGTTCAGACATCCAATTCTCTCTGTCTTAAAGTCTCTTAATAAATCTATTTGTATAGATTTTTACTCATAATTTATATTCTTAGCTAAATGTCATTTCCTAGAAAGGTTTTCTTGACCCATCAATTTAAATTAGGTGTGCCTGGTTTAAATATAGGAATAGATGGTGATATAAGTATAGGTGTAGGCATTGGAATAGCTATAGGCATAATTAGTTGTGAAATTATTTGGTTACGTTTCTCTATTCAACTGTCTATTTGATGAGGGCAAGCACCATCTTTACTTGTTCAACATCTAGCATAGTACTTGACACATAGAAGGCACAAAATGACTTTTGAATAAAAAGAGGCTCAAGTCTCATGACCTCAGCTAGGTAATCAAGATCAGTATCAACAGCCATAAGTCATATTGATAATATGTATCCTTGATCTAATATGATGAGAATGGTTCATTAACCTCGGTGGTCTGCATCCCCAAATTTATAACCCCAGTCTAATCATGAAAAACACTAGACAAATCTCAACTGAGGGACATTTTATAAAACACCCAACCAGCACTCCTCAAAACTGTTAAGGTCATCAAAACAAGAGAAGTGTGAAAAATTGTCATAGTTAACAGGAGCCTAAAGAGACATGACAATTAAATATAATGTGCTATCCTGGATTGGTCCCAAAACATAAAAAGGACATTACATTAAAACTAAGGAAATCTGAATAAAGCATGGACTTTAATAATACTAATGAATCAATATTGGCTCATTAATTGTGGCAAATGTATCATACTCATGTAATATGATAATAATAGGGAGAACTAGGTTTAAGGTGTTTGGGAACTCTCTGTACTATCTTTGTAATTTTCTATAAATCTGAAATAATTCTAGAATAAAAAGTGTATTTAAAAAATACTTAAGTCTTGGGGCACCTTGGTGGATCAGTAGGTTACACACCTGACTCTTGATTTCAATGCAGGTCATTATCTCCTGGTTAGTGGAATCGAGCCCTGCATCAGGCTCCATGCTATCTGCTTGGGATTCCCTCTCTCCCTGTCCTTCCTCTGCTCTCTCACTCTCTCTCTCTCAAAATATATAAATAAACATTTATAAAATACTCATCTCAATTCAATTTCTTCCATATAAATGTTTACTGAGCACTTTCTATACCCTAGGTATATGGCAAGATTATAAGCTATTTAAAGATACAATGGTCCCCTTTTTTTCATTTTATTCATGAAGAACCTAAATTACAGGGGTATTAAATGACTTGCTTAAGATCATGTAGCCATCAAGTGCAGTATTTCAGACTGGACCCTAAATATTCCTACTCTCTGTCCAGTGTTCCTCCTGACACAGCATTTTGCCTCCTAGGATAAAATATAATCCCTTGAAAGAATTAAGCAGTTTGGTTGGGCCAATTGACAAAACCCTGTAAATTCAATGACTGTCCAGCAACTTGTATCTTTGACAGCCTCTTCAATCTTAATTTTAAGCAGTACCACCAAAATCCCAAGTTAGATCCTAGAGCCCAGATTTTGTACTACTCTTTCTATTTCTTTGTATTTCTTCTCACACAGATCAATACATCTCTACAATATCCAAACCATTTTGAACAAAAAAACACAGCTTTATTTGGAGTATGGGGGGGTGGGAGTAAGGGAGACAGAGATATCGATTGTAGAGTGTCAGGCTAACTGGTGGTCTGAGTTGATTACTTAATGCATCCTGATACCTTTTAACATTCTTCCTTATGATATGATTAATTTGGGAGATAATTTATCAAAGGAATAAGCATTTATTATGGTTCCTACTATTGGTTGGGCATTATGACATCAGTTGAGACACACAATTAAATGATAACTTCTTTACCCTTATGGAAAAGGCAGTCACAGTTGGGAAAATATATATTATCAAGTGATTTAGGGCATTAATGGGTTATGATGATATAATATGGGAAAGATGGAACTGTAAAGGCACAGGGCAGGAGGTAGTCATTTCCATCTCAGAGGTCAGGGCTGGCTTTGAGATAAGGTGATAATCCCTGCTTGCATATTCTACAATTTTAGTATGACTTTTTATGGAAATAGTATTCAAAGATTCAAAAAGTAAACATGGTTGATATTCACCACCTGTAATCTCTTTCTCAGTATTCCATGTTACCTGTGGGGACCATTATTTGCCCATTCTTGGTCTATATGATTCAGCAATGGTGCCACTTTTAACTTTAGGGATCAGAAAGATTAATTTTATCACTGGCACGTTATTGCTCCATTAACATAATTCCAATTGTATGGTCCAGCAAAGATTAGTGCAGAAATACACATATCTCCCCAACTTGTTTGATTCCAATGAATCCTAGGATTTACATGGATGCCTCTTCCCTTGGAACTATTGGCAGAAAGAAGTGAACCATGAAGTGTCAGAAGCCATTACAGGTACCCTGAGGATAAATCCAACCAGCAGAAGGCTAAGCCAAGAGATGGAGAGGAAGAAATAACTTAATAATGTTATTTGAACTCCTGGATCAAGTCTAGACTAATGTTAAATTTATGCTTGGATTTTCTAGTTATATGTGCTAAATAAGTCTCCTTCATTGAGAAAGTTAGTTGTGTGTTTTTTCCCCATGTGCAATTAGAAGGTGTCTACTGTATGATAAAACAGACAGTGTAGAGACTTTGATTTACCAAAGCATACTCTGATTCAAAATAGATGAAAACATTAAGTACATCAGAGGTTGACAAACAATGAATGGTGGGCCAAATTCATTTGAAACCAACCTGGCTATCAGAAGGAATTAGAAGAGCTAGCCTAGCACTAAGGCACATTTGAAAAGCCTGCTGAAGCATCAGGTAAAGAGACATAACTTCTGAAGGCAACACAATAAGTCTTCCCATTGTAATAGGTCCCAAATTCAGCGACTTAAGAAATTTCCTCTCCATTTGACCAACAACTGCTTTCCTTTCTATCTGAAGTCCTTATTCTCATTGTTGTACATGTGAATACATCTGGTTTTGCATTATTTAAAACAACAACAGCAACTTCATTTAAATTTTTTTAATGTTTATTTATTTTTGAGAGACTGAGAGAGACAGAAAGTGAGCAGGGGAGGGGCACAGAGAGAGGGAGACACAGAATCTGAAGCAGGCTCCAGGCTCTGAGCTGTCAGCACAGAGCCCAACGCCAGGCTCGAACCCATCAAATGCAAGATCATGACCTGAGCCAAAGTCAGACGCTTAACCGACTGAGCCACCCAGGTGCCCCTGCAACTTCATTTAATGACCACCTAAGCTCCCACAGGCAGAAAGAGTCTGTTAGCAGTAGTGACCCTGCAGAAACCATAGGGGACCAGCAGAATAAGAGATGACATTTAACAGGGGTCATACACTCTGCAGAGAACCTTACACCTCATTTCACAACCCTATGGGGAGATACTATATCCTCCACATGTTGCCCAGAAGCAAACTAAGGCTCAGAGAAACTGGGTAACTTGTTTGAGGTCACACAGAAAAGAAGTCACAGGGCTGGGACTAGACCTCATATCTATGGCTCCTTCCCATTGTCTCTCAGTTTCAAAATTACAAATGTGGCCCAAAGAAATATCTGTGGGCCTCTGGCTGGCTTTATAATTGTTGGTTTTATGACTGAGCAGGCATTTGTTCAATAAATTTAGTTTGAAATCTGTTTTGTACATAAAGTTTTACTAGAACACAGACACACCCATTTGGATGGTGTTATCTACTGTTGTTTCCATGCTGTGAGGGCAGAATTGAGTAATTGTGACAGAAATGGTATGACCTGCAAAGCTGGAAATGCTTACTGGCCCTTTTTAGCAAATGTTTGTTCACCCCTAATGTATATCATCTCTCTTGGACTTCTTCCATGAAAGGATAGTTATAGCGCCTAAGTAACAGGAAGCCTGCTCACACTGGCTTAAAGCAACAAGGTAAATTTATCTCACATAACATCCTGTCCAGAGGCAACATGGTTCATGGTTCCACATTGGATAATCCAGGGAAACAAGCAGAACTTTTCTAACTTCTCCAACATACCTCATTGGCCATAATTATGCTAAATGTTTACATTGATAATTACTAGTGAGGAGAATATAAGTACCATGATCTGTTTGGGCTGGTTAGGGCTTATCTTCTGGACCAGGGGAGGGGCCCAATCTTCAACACTTCCTGTGGCACATGGCCACGTATGTATAATTCTCTTCATATTTCTCTCTCTTTGTATCTCTCTGTCTCTCTGTCTCTTTCTCTGTCTCTCTGTCTCTCTCTCTCATATATATATATATATATATATATATATATATATATATATGTATATGCCAAGAACATATGGATTAGCTTTTATTGAGTAAAAATTACATTGAGAGAATTGAAAGTGAACTAAATACTTAGGAATGTGCTCCATGTGGTCTAATCTCCAAAAGCGGGATGCTCTCTAATTTCCAGCATCTCTCAGCATTTTGCAGATATTAATTATTTCTTTTCCATGGGAAGAGATTAAAGGGCACTTAGGAAGATGAGGTGACTATAACTTAATTAAGATGTATAAATGAATAGGAATATGGAAATGTAAGTCAGTACAGTAATTGTTCACACAGGGGAGGGGATGATAATCCTGCTATACAGCAGTGATTTGGAAAGCTGTTCTCACCCCTCCCTGGGGAGGTCTGGTGGGCTGAAGTACCGCTGCTCTAATTCAGTCCTCAGACCCATTTTTTGGGTTAGCAAAATATTTGATTTTTTTTTCATTTTATTTGAGAGAGAGAGAGAGAGAGAGAGCTCAAGTGACAGAGCGGCAGAAGGAGAGAGAGAATCCCAGGCAGTGTCCATGTCAACATAGAGCCCTATGCAGAGCTTGATCCCATGACGTTGGGATCACCACCGGAATGGAAACCAAGAGTCCAATGCTCAACCAACTGAGCCACCCAGGCGCCTTTGGGTTAGTAAAATATTTGGTGGAAGCTACTGCCAGCAAAGTATCAAGGGGCCAATGATGAAGTGTATGGAGGGATGAGAGTTGCTGGAATTCTCTGATGATTACAGAGTAGCTTTGAATCAGATCCAGACACCACTCCTGCAGTACATAGTGTAATAGTTGTGGTTAGGAGTTCTGGCTCTGCTTTCAAACTACCTGGAATGGATCCTGGCTCCATCCATCCTCCCTAACTGCACAGACCTTAGCAAATCATTTGAAACGTCTGTGCCTCAATATATTCATCTTTTTAATAATTATAATAATAATAATAGTACCTACCTAATAGGATTGTTATGATGAATAAGAAAAGAAATAGCTATTCCTCTCTCTCTCTCTCTCTCTTTCTCTCTGAGTGTGTGTACCTATGTATTGCTGAGATCAATGTTTGACACAAAATAACCACCTAGTATCCTTTACCATTATTTTTATGAAAATTACCATCACATCTCCATTTCTCCTGGAAACTTTAAAGAAGTCAAGATTTATAGGATACTAGGGTCTTTAAGACCCTCTCTCAGACAAGGCAGCCTAGTCAAAATACTGCTCGGGTATCTATTTAAATGGATTCTTTCACACGTCTAATAAAAAGCTGTCCTCTTCAAGGCTGTCTCCATCTGATTCTTTTAATCTACCCTAAAATATCAGACAGCACTATATTTATATCAGGCATTTAATCATTGAGAGCTGTAATCAGGAAACCTGACTTGTGTGTAGACTTCCTTCTTGACTGACTGGAGCAGCATTCAAATGAAATGCACTCCTCCACCGGCATGATGGTGAGAGAAGAAAGCCAGTGCTCTCACTGGACTAGCTGTTGAGTTATTGACTGCACTGTCCAACTTGACCTTTAGGCGCCAGGCCTCAAAGCACTGAGGTACAATTAAGTCTCCTGTTATTCACCAGGAATGGAACATTTTAATGTATGAAACTGAATCATCTTGAGAAAGACCATTCCAGTTGGAGCCTTGTGCCTAAGACAAAGAGCTGGACAAGGCAGACACAAAACAACTTGGTTTTGATCAGTAAGAAGCAAATTGACTTTGGTTAATATAAGCAAATTGGTTTTGATAATCATATTGTACTTATGTTAAGGCAGGAAATTATATATCTATTTAACCATATTTGAAACTGGGTGCATTAAATGAGCAGGCATCCCTAATGATAGGCTGTTATGGGTGTGTCCAAAAAAATACCATAGGCATTTTAAGCTTAAATGATAAGATTTTTTAACTTTATAAATATTGAAGACAAGGCAAACCTTTTACCTAATGCTGTAAATAATGGCAATCTATCATGGGAAAGTAGCCGAGGTCTTCTACAAAGAGGCCAGAAAAGATCAATATGGTCTCCTAGCAACAGGCCTGCATACAGCAAGATCTTACAGCCATCTGGGACCTTTCAATCTCTGACCTGACCCAATAAACCACATCAGGGTCACTCGCTGCGTTTCCATAATGCTAACTCAGAGAACATATTTCCCAATGACAAAGATGTTAGTACTTATCAAATAAATATGAGGGGGAATGAGCACCTAATGCAGAATAGCCTAATAGAGAGTTAATTTATATCTCTGGCAAATTATATTCAATTTGACCTACATAGCACTGTATAAAAACTGGATGTACAAAGAAAATCAGATGCTCTTGCCCAGCAAATTAAAATTGTATAAATTAATAAAAAAGTGAGAGAATCATTGGGCTCTGGATCCTGGTAGTGTTTATTTTTGTTTGTTATTCGAATCAGCACTAAGCGATATCTTTGATATAATAATCAAAATAATTTTCCAGATAGAAAATGTTCAGTTATTCTGAGCTTAAACCAAATTGACTTTTAATTATATATTTTGCTTCAATTTTTTTTACACAACCTTCTTTAAAAATTTTTTTTAATGTTTATGTTATTTTTTGAGAGAGAGACAGAGCGTGAGTAGGGGAGGGGCAGGGAGCAAGAGGGAGACACAGAATCTGGAACAGGCTCCAGGCTCCGAGCTCTCAGCACAGAGCCCGATGCGGGGCTCAAACTCACAAACTGTGAGATGCATGACATGAGCTGAAGTTGGACACTTAACCGACTGAGCCACCCAGGAGTCCCAGCACAACCTTCTTTTTAAACCCAGTCATTTCAATTAAGAATGAAAAAGACAAACATAAACAAATAATTATAATAAGGCATGATATATACAAAGAATTTGATATAGCATGATCCTAAATGGAACACTTTACCCTATATGTCTTAGGGGTGGTGGATGAAGGAATATTTCTGGAGGATTTGATATCTGAACAACTTTTCCTATTCATTAAGTGTCTTTTTGGACTGAGTTTGTCTGGTTTCATACCCCAGATCCAGAAACGACTAGCTGCTTGACTGGGTAGATTACATCACATTTTGGTTCCTCGGTTTCTTCAGCTATATAATCAGTATTTGTAGTTGTTCTAAGTATTAAATTAATGTGTGTGCAAAGTGCCTATAAGAATATCTGGCATAGGGGTGTCGTGATGGCTCAGTGAGTGGAGCATCCAACTCTTGGTGTCTGCTCAGGTCATAATCCCAGGGTTATGGGATCAAGCCTGAGTCAGACTCTGTGCTGAGTGTGGCAACTGCCTGCTTAAGATTCTCTCTCTCTCTTTTTCTCTCTCATTCTCTCTCTCTTTCTCTCTCCCTCCCTCCCCCTCTGCCTCTCTCTCCACTCCTCTTTCTCTAATAAAAAAAAGAATATCTGGCATATAGTAAGTTTAATAAATATTATTATCATGGTTATCCTTAGGACTAACTACTTTGATATGTGCTAATTTCATCAATTAATTCAGCAAGTATTTCCTAAGAGCCTACTCTGTTAAGCAAAACTCTGAGCCATAGCAGTGAGCATGAGACAAAGTTCCTGTCCTCATAGGGGTACATCCCTGACATCCAGTCCACCATCTGCCATATAAGGCACTGGGAATGGCTGTCTTAAATTTTGTGTTTCTAAGATGAGCAAAATAATACAAAGAAGGCTGTAAGCATGGAAGACAGAGTTTACCACACTTTCTGACAAAGCACTTTATTCTGAGAAAAAGATTAGGGAAAGGACATGGAAGTTAGACTTAAATGTTTGTCAACTCACATAGGCAGTTAGTACATGATGTGGTCTGAGAGGCACTACTGAAAGGCTTAGGCTCCTAAATCTTTTTTTAACCATAATATTCTCATCATTAGAACTTTACTACTTTGGGATAGAAAACTGTGAGTCTTGGAACTCATTTTCAGCGCCCCATTTTTCTGGAAAGAATGACAAAATGAAGTCACAATGATCTATTAGTACAGTATGAAAATCAGTCTAGGGGAGAGGAGCAAGCCTATTACCTGGGAAGGTGTAAGAGTGGGAGAAGAGAGGGTTGCGGAAGAGTACAAGGAGGGACATTTGTCCCTAAGAATGGGAAGACCCTTTGCAAGCACTGCAGAAGAGGGTCCTGGGCAGCCTGAGGGCTGCATGCACCTGGCAAGACTGGGAAGGAGCACACAATGAATGGTGAATGAGACCTCTGATTCCTGCTCCCTAAAGCACAGCAAAATAAGACAAGAAAAATGAAGACACATTCCTTTGTTTTGTTTAGGAGAAAGATGATCTGGATTCCAGATCAGCTTTATCATTCATTGTCTTTGTGACCCTGGAAAAGTCATTTAAATCCTCTGAGCCTCAGTATCTTTACTTCTAATATGTCATATCAATACATCTCTAGGTAGGCTGTTGTAAGTATCAAATGAAATGATATATGCAGAGCTTAGTTCACATAGTAGGCATGTGATACATAAACTAATAATGGCAAAGATAATAGTTACTTTATTATTTTTCATTACCTTAGACCATAAATGCCCCTAAGACAGGAAGGGAAGAGGTGCTCATTTCTCACATCATTACGGTACCCAGAAGAGAGCAACATTAAGTTGGGGGCTTATATAACAATATACATACATATGGCTTAACACCTATATGTGAATACTTGAGACTGAATGTCTGCATTGCGCCCAGTGCTGTGCTGGATACCATGAAGAATACAAGAAAAGTATGAGATGACCATCACTCTCAAGTAACTTACCATCCTGGTGGTGAGGCAAAAAACACACAATTCAGAGAAGGGTCAGTGCAGGCAGAAGTCAAGCTAGGTTTCTAAGAATAGAAAATAACTGATTTGGATGTTCAAGAATGGAAAGAATTTGGATGAAGGCAAGAACTACAGGAGAACTTTTCAGGTCCAGAACAGCATAATTCAGAACAATTGATGGCATGTATTGAAAACCCGCCAAGGGATAACATAAGTCAGGAAATAAATAGAAGTGAGATAAATGGCGAGAACCACTGTGTGGAGCCATCCATGGAGGGCCTTAAGAAATGATGGCAACATTCCTTGCAGAGCCAGAAATAAATACAGATCACCTCCTAAAATGAAACGTAAGGTCCTGAGTGTTTTGAGAATGGCAAACAGCGGCAAAGGGTTAACAATGACCAGAGTCATTGATTAACATAACCTAGGAAATAAGCCATAGCAAAGATGGTCCTTTTTCCCCCATAGGTACAACTCATTGCCTGATATCAAAACAATCATTTCCAAGGAAAAATGGACTATGAAAAGAGTAATTACACATTTGGCAACATAATAGTTGCCTTTACTTTTTTCTCTCTTCTTGCATTGATTTCCAAATAAAGTTGGCAAATGCAAATTACAAACATATCAGGCATTTCATAAACATCCCACACATTTCCAGGGCAGCTCAGAGCCAAACATGGAAACAAAAGTCTGGCAAATGAAATGTGAGATCACCTCTCAGAGAAACACAAAACTTCTTTTTCCCAAATTGCATGCTCCTACATTGTGGATACTCACCCTGAAATTAAAGGGTGTCAGGCCATCTTTCATGAGTGGGTCTGTCCCATCAGAAGCAGCCAGGAGCTGGAATTGTACCCTATGTGTCCCATGTGAGGAAGAACATGCAATAAATGAGAAAATAGTTTTAATGGGATTGAAGTGAAGCCCATCCCAGACCTTTCTGGCTCAAGAAAGGGAGTCATATCAGTAGCTCTTACTGTGTTCAGGGATCAGAATCATTGATGGGAAAGACAAGGGTGTCTATCAATACAATAGAATATGATTCAGAACTTATTTAGCCTTATCATCAACAATAAACAGCTGTATTTGTATTGTTCCAGTCTCTTGGCTTAAAAATTGAATTAATTTAAAATAAATAGTAATAAAGCTGAGAATTCCTATTTTTTAAAAAATTTTTATCTGGTCTGTTACTACAAATACAAAGCAAACATTTAAAATGTTACTCAAAGCACAGACAAGAAATTAGAGGAAATGATATGGATTATGGAAATGACAAATTAAAAGAATTTTTAATATGTCAAAATTTAACAAATAATTCATCATGTAATACTTATTTTAATTAAAGATCCAGCATCATTCATTATAGGAATAGGGGAGAAAAATAGGAAATGCTTTCTCAATGTGAACTGGGGTATGTGAGTATATGAGGGAGGTGTCGTTAGATGTGGAGGTGTATTTTTTCTAACCATTGAGGCTTTCATAAATTTACGATTCACCTTACTCATTCTTGAATTGCATAAAGAGCCCATATTATATTTTCTCTGAAGAGCAAGGACTGATTTCCTATTCATTCAAAGTCAACAAATAATTATTGAGCAATAAGTACTGTATTATTTTGAGAATGTTGCATAACTTGGCATATTTTAGGAGTTTCTGTTGATTCCCAGGAAGTAGACTCCTGCACAAGTAAGTTACCCTGTGGGCAGACAAAATACGAGACATTTCAGTTTCTGAGATCCTGTCCAGATCTCCCTGAGCTGCAGCCCTGACGTGTACCACCATACTTCTATCACCTCAAACCCGTGATATTTAGTGAAAAAATTTTTTACAATCTTAGATTTCTTATGAACTGAATCACTAGCAATTTATCTATGACAAATTGAAGACGGTGATTTTATAGGTAAAAAGAGAAGGCAGTAAAGATGAAAAGCATGGCTAAAAGTGTATTTAGACAGAGAAAGAAAAAGATTAAAAAATACAGGTCTGGGTAAGACATAAGAATAACAGTGGTATAACCAGAAACACATAGAGTACCTAATACTAAAAAAGAGAGAGAGAAAGAGAGAGAGAAATGCACAAGGAGAATTTTATCTTCTCCTCTTTTTTTCAACTTATATCAATTCTGATTTAGTTAGCATATGTTGGTTGCAATCTCTCCCTAGCAACAGCCTCTCATTGGCCACCCAGCTCCCATGTGATTCCATGAAATCCAGCTCAGCTTTATGCCTCAACACAGAGCCCCACTACCACCCTCATAATAAGCAGAAAGCAGTTTGAGAGGACAGCAGTAAGACCAATTATTTTTTCGTTAGGGCCTAATCATCTCCCCAAGGGTCTACCTTATCAAATATACCCAGACAGAACCAATCTCTTCCTACCAATTATGCTCTCATTTTTTTTTTGCAGTAAGATCAATAAAAATATTACCGAGGTATTGGTTGTCTCAAATATGAATATGAGCATGTATAAATTCAATCCTAAACTGCAGAGACACATCTGGAAAGAATGTCTTGGAGCAAAATACTCCTGGGACCTCTTAGTGAGCCAAATTCAAAGTCAGGCTAGACAGAATTATCTGTATTAGGACTTATTTATCAATACATTGAAAGGAGATTTTTATTTTTAAATTACAGATTTACCTATCAGGAGATCCTACAGCATAAAATCAAGGATGGAACCATAGAAATTGTGAAGAGATTTTAATGTCATACTAGGTCGTTAACTTTTACTAAAAAGAAAAACAAAACTCAAAAATTCAATAGCAGATTGAAAGATTGCTTAGGATTCAGCATACTTTTTACCTATCCCACATATGGGGGGAATGCGCAACCTACTGTAGTATCTACAAAGTATACTATTTCTGATATTTTAAATAAGATTTTACTGCCTAGCATATATCTATACTCATTTCTTTGTTCATTTATTCTCAGCACTGCAGTCTGCACAGAAGGAGTCTAAAATGAAAATATATCTTAAGGCAACTGGACAATATTAAGTGAAACCTAACATTTCTTTTATTGTGATGTATGATTTCTCTTATTATAATGAGTGTCCTTGAATTTGTGCCAAGTGAGGCATACCTTTCAGCATCTCTCTCTGGACATAATGACAAACTATATACTGCTATGGTATTTGCTGAATTTCCAAGGGAAAAAAAAGGTCCACACTCTTACCCCTCCAAATGGAACATCTGGAATGGGAATTAAGACAATGCCAAGATGGCATTAAAAACTGGATTGCAGCATTTTCTCATGCTGCCAAATTCTCTTAAAAATGCATCTTCCCACAAAATCCTACACTGCTGCAGCCTCAGGATCTGAACACCACTTTTCTAAAGTAAGGGAATTGTTTTTTGTTTTTTTGTTTTTGTTTATTGCTGTTGTGATATAGAGACAATGAAATGTGACACTGTTTCCTTTCCTGGGAACTAACAGCAGGGACAAGACCTTGGAGTAGTTTCACTTTGCTTTCAAAATAACTTGATTTCCACTTTTCATGGGACACAGTGATGGGAGGCAGCTGCAGTCTGAAGGTTATGCTGACTTCAATTTTCAATAAATGGACAACAGTGAAAGAGCCATGTGCCCATGGAGCCATTCCTAAGATATCCATGTGGAAATGATTTCGTCCTTACTTCTTTGGTCTAGGTCATAGTTCTGTTGTTTTCTGTTAGTTCAGTAAACATTGAACATTTACTATGCTTCAAGCATGGAACTAGTTATTAGGGGTATAAAGATGAATATTAATTCAGGGCCCTGTCTTTGCAGTGTTAGTAGACATCACAGATGTGTTCAGATTAACTACAACATAGTACAAGGTAGGAAAAAGCAAGCACAAAGCCTAGGAAAAAGGTAGTTAGGCCGGGATGGAAGTTTGAAGCAAGAGGCTGTTTGATCACCTATAAGAAGCCCTATGGGAAAGGCTGAAGCTGGGTGTTAAGGATCAATAATCATTCTTCAGAGAATACATTCACACATAGCCTCAGCGTTTTCTGGGTGACTACTCTGTGTTCAAATTGTCTCAAAGTTTAATCATGAACAAAAAAAGTAAATTATTATAACCAATAAGGGAAATACTATGACAGAAATGTAAGTGGTTATTATGGATTGAATTGTGTCTCTTCAAAATCCATATGGTAAAGTCTTACCCCCAGTACATCAGAATGTGATCTTACATGGAGATACAGTCTTTACAGAGGTAATCAAGATAAAATGGGATCACTAGGATGGCCTTAATCCAATATGACTGTTTTATAAAAAGGGAGGGGGTGCCTGGGTGGCTTAGTCATTTAAGGATTTGATTTCAGCTTAGGTCATGATCTCGGGGTTCATGAGTTTGAGACCTGCGTCAGGGTCTGTGCTGATAACTCAGAGCCTAGAGCCTGCTTTGGATTCTGTGTCTTCCTTTCTCTGCCCCCCGCAAAACCCCCGCTCATTCTCTCTCTCTTTCTCTCTCTCTCTCTCTCTCTCTCTCTCTCTCAAAAATAAACACGAAAAAAGGAAAAAAATAAACATTAAAAAAATTTTTTTAAAAAGGGAGAATTTGAGCCCAGAGACACACAAGAAGAAACCACGATGTGAACATGAAGATGGCTATCTTCACAGTGGAGGAGAGAGACCCAGAACAGATCTTGCCTCACAGACACTCTCAGAAGGAACCAATCCTACCAGTACTTTGATTTCAGACATCTAGACTCTAGAACTGTGAGCCAATCAATTTCTTTTCGTTATGCCAGTTTGCGGTACTCACTGTGCCAAAGATTCAATGTGAATATCATGAAAGGAAGAAGAAAAGTCCAGACATGGCTTTTTATATATGTCTTTTGTGAAACCAATAACTATGAGATTATTAAATTCTCAAAGAAGAGCTGTTCATCCATATAATAAGTATTTATTAAGTATCTACTATGTAAGAGATATTCCTAGGCATTGTGGGTAAAGTACAGAGCTATATGGACCCTCAGGGAGTTTACAATCTGATAGAGACAGGTTCCAGTGTAAGATATTAATTGATCATATATGCATAGGGTCTTTTCTAGGCTATCAATTCTTTTCATTGATCTATGTGTATCTTTTTATAAAAGTACCACACTATTTTGATTACTCTGACTTTGTAATATGGCTTGAAATCAAGAAGTGTTATTCTTCTAGCTTTGTTCTTCTTTCTCAGGATTGCTTTGGCTATTCAGGGTCTTCTGTGGTTCCATATGAATTTTAGTACTGTCTTTTCCTATTTCTGTAAAAAATTGCCATTGGCCCCTAGCTGTAGCCCGCAGTTGGGTGGGGCTGGAGACTGTGCTCTGCAACTGGGTGGGGTCACTGGATGGGGTCCCAACCTGGGCAAGGCCGCATGCAGGCTGTTTCAGCAATTGGGCAGGGCTATGGGCTAGGTTCCTCTGTTGGGTGGGCTTGTAGGCGGGGCTTAAAAACTTGGTGGTAGAGTAGGCTGGGTTCCAAGGCTGCCCAGAGACAATGTTAGTCTCCCTGGTTATGTGGGGCCAGAGGCTCTCTGCTCAGCAGCTGGGCAGAACTGCTAGCTTGGCTCCCTATAGTATGAGTCTCATGGTTGCAGGTTGTCTGGCCAGGCTTCCTGGAGGTGTAGGACTAGATGTTACACACTCAGCAACTGGGCAGGGCTGCAGATTTGTTTCTCTGCCCAGACTGAACAATAAAAGAGGCCCCAATGATCAGCATGACCTGTTGACTAGAGACCCAGTAATAATTTGGGCTTCAGTTAGAAATCTTTTCAAGTGCAAGGAGTGTAAAAAGTGAAAATAAAGAGTTTTAAGGGAATGCAAATGTTTTCTAATAAAAAGTTAATTCTATCATACTTTAGTTTTAAATTTTTTCTTTCTTCGTTGTGACATATAAAAAGCACAGAAGTGTACAGAATTTGTAAACTTTAGGCATCAGTTTATAAAATATTCTCATATAGAGCCTCATAGTCATTTTCTGATCATAAGTTTTATATATTGCCAAGAAGCAGTAAAAGAAGTGAAAATTTAGCTGTGTTCCCTGTAAGGCTCTCCCTTATCTCTGCAATATCATTAACAGACTTACAATTGTTAGGAATCAAGAAAGCACATGCTGACCAGGTGAACAATCACTCTTTTCTCCTGGATTGGAAATTGATTTTGGTATTAAGCAGAGCTGGAGTGATTGGTGTCTAATGCAAATGTGAGACCACAAGTCACTCAGATGATAATAGAGGTGATTATTTCAAACCTCAGGCCCCGAGTTAACAGGTCAGAAAGTCATTTTCTTTGTAACTCAGGAGAACAGGCAGGTAGTTGAGAGGGCAAGAACATCTTGTAAAAGTAGCCTACAAAGTTGCACTTGCAAGGGCTGAGAAAGAGCCCAGTATTGGCCTCGGGCCACAGCAAGAGCGTAAGGCCAGAGTGGAAATGGTGTCGTGGGAGAGAGAAACCCGGACCTCAACACTGAAGCTTCTCCGAGAAAACATATTAATTTCATTGTTTTAGTCACTAATTTTGCTTTATATAATTTACTATTTTTATGTTAGAATGAAATTCCCTCACTATTTAGACTCTTCTCATGTGTGTACCTTTCGATCAGACCAGACAGGAGGTAGTTCTGCGGACACGAATGTGCCTGCATCTCTGTGTGAGGCAGGGACTGTTTAGATACCTATGTAGTGCAGAATTTATTTTGACATTCTGAATAATTAAGGGCAAGATGGAGACTGCTGAATGACTTTTCCGTAGAGTAATTCCATTTGTATAAAACATAATACTATAGATCATGGATAGGACAATCATACTTCCTACTTTGCCTGGCCTGCTCTCCAGGTATAATTATATATTATATTCTACTATATTTATACTATGCTATACCATACCACACCATACAATACCTTACTATGCCAGACCATACTATAGTATACTATTATTATTCCTTTTTTGGATCGCAGCTATATGTCAGGAAGACCCTGTGGCTGCTTTGAGCCTGAATGGATTGGGAAGGGCTTTACTCCCAATTATAGGTGAGGAAACAGACTGAGAGTGCAGTCTTGGGGAAGTTGACTTTCTAAGGTGCTGCCCCCTCCCCTCCTGGTGCCCCCAGGCCAAGTTCTCTGAGCCTCTGATACCAGCACCTAGGGCTGTTCACTGCTCCTGAACTCTTTCAGGTGTTGTCCCCATCCCCTCTAGTGAATGGGAATTGTTTTGGGCCCTCATCCTTTAGAGAGCACCTCAAAGTGGTCCCAAGGGGAAAGTCAAAGAGAGATGTCACAGCAAAGGATGTCAGGGCTCTGTGGTCCCTTTTGAGGTGGGAGGAGAGACTTTTACTTTCAAAAATATTATTTTTTTAAGTTTTTATTTTTGAGAGAGACATAGACAGCATGAGTGGGGGAGGGGCAGAGAGAGAGGGAGAGAAAGAATCCCAAGCAGGCTCCGTGCTGCCAACACAGAGCCTGATGCTGGGCTCGAATCCACGAAGCTTCGAGATCATGACTTGAGCTGAAACCAAGAGTCTGATGCCTAACTGACTGAGCCACCCAGGCACCCCTCAAAAGTATTCCTATTTGGAAGATAAGTTATGTCACCTCTTCAGCCATGGGGAATAGACACCTATTCGAGAGTACTGGCTCTTCCCTCAAAAAGCACACAAGTGACTTCAGGAATATAAAGCTTGGTATAACTGCCATTGCTTTTCACATTCAACTTCACAAAACACTGAACCGGCCCTTCCTTTGATGTGAAGTTTGTGAGAATGAGGTGGAATTACAGGTGTTCCCCTGAATTTGAAAAAAAAATTACTTGTCTGGGAGTCAGCATTCAGGTCTTTCATAAAATTCCTAAACGGGACTGGGCTTGAAAAAAAAATCACATACTTTATCTGTTCCTGGATATTTTCATGTATAAAACAGGGGGCAGGGCTACATTAATAGTGTTTAGACTCTTTCCCAAGGAGCCCTGGGTTACAGAGGGCCCTTAAGTGTGGGGATGAGAGGTCTCTAAGTCTCACAAATCTTGCTTCAATCAGAGCATCAGATTTCTCTGTTTACATATTGTGTTTCTGCCCAAAGTTCACTTGAATACACACTTCCAGCTGTATAGATTGATACGTAAGATGCTTGATGTTTGTAATTCTCTAACAAATGATCCCGTGAATCCAACTGGGTAATGGCCACAGGACTGTAGGGTGGTTGCTAGGTATCAGCTTGGGGGAATATCAGCTCTAAGCGATTAGAAAATGTTTCCAGTGTATAGGAGGCCTGCTTATCTTCCTTCCACATCTACTGAAGAGAGTAGACTGCTTGTGCTTTTGTAGGCTGCATGCAGAAAATCGAACCTATCATATTTCCTTCTCAAGAGTTCTCAACCAGCAATCTGGGGCTATTTTCCAGCCCTTAGGCCTATGCCTAACTCTCTCTGTGGCAAAACACACCTTTTAGACTCTGGGATTTTCAATCACATTGTGTCTGTGTGTAAAATCAGGACAGCATAGTCTCTCCTTCTGGTCTCACCTGCCTGTTGCCATTATCAAAGATGATAACAGATTAAAAAAAAAAAAAAGCATGCTCCAAAGGAGTGCATTCCATTATTATTTTTTAGGATTATTTCTTGGGATTTTTTTTAACATAGTTTTTTTTGTTATTCTAGAATACTCTTGAATATGAATCAATTTAAATGTTTATCATAACATTTTCAAAAAATATTTGTTCCCAGAAATATCATATTGTATTATAGATCAGAGATATCGGTTGCAAGAAAAGAAAACCACGGGTGCCTGGGTGGCTCAGTAGTTTGAGAGTCCAACTTCGGCTCAGGTCATGATCTCACGGTTTGTGAGTCCAAGTTGCACATCAGGCTCTGCTGGCAGCTCAGCTCAGAGCCTAGAGTCTGCTTGGATTCTGTGTCTACCTCTCTCTCTGCTCCTCCCCTGCTTACTCTCTGTGTCTCTCTCCTTCAAAAATAAATAAACATTAAAAAAAATTTTCTTAAGAGAAAAGGAAACCAATCCTGTCTTAGGCAAAATGGCATTGAATGTCCATAGGACAAGTGAAAATGTAGATGATAAGATATATATGACAAGGCTTTGGGAATAGACAGATCTAGGAGAACGCTTAGACCCAAAGAGGCAGGAAAAACACGCCAAATGCCTGGAGTAGTTTGGCAGCATGCACCATTGTTCCTGCAATGAATTATCTCTAACCAGGGACCGGTGATTTTCAAAATATGCATCTCTTTGTATAGCACAGGCACCAAACCATCAGGATGGTCTCTAGCTAAAAATCCATACTGTCGCATACCTAGTGGATATCGGATCTTGCCTCAAATTATCCATTTCTGCATCTCCAGCTCAAGATCAAAACTCCATTTAATACCATGTCATTAGATATGCTTGGGTCATTCTTGGTTGCATCACAGGAGGAATTTAGGGAGAGGGTAGCCAGGAATTCTGTAGTACCAGAAAGACACTAGTCATGACCAAAACTGCACACAAAAGGAATTTGTGTTGCTAATATTGAAGGGCTTGCATTTGCAACAGCTAAAATGACAAGCAGACACACACACAAAATGTGGTATTTAGTTGCTATCTTGTTTTTTTCCCATGTGTATTTCGGTAATTGAATTATCTCTTATTTCTCAAGAGTGCATAAAAGTAATGCTGAGGTGACAGATAATATATGCAAGACATGAAGTTTTAGATGCTGATACTTATTTGTACTGATTTATTCAATGTTATTTCACTGAGCAATCAAACATTAAAATTTAATAAGGGTACAGGGTACAGAAATATATGTGACAGATAATATTTAGCATGTCTTTTTCAGAGATAGAAACCTTCTTTAATCTGAGTAAAGAAATGAGATTCCACAAGGAAGCTTACACATTTATAAGTATAGATGACATACAGAGAACTTTTGCATATTCTCTTATATTTTGCATATGTGCGTTTTTTATATACAAAGAAAAAGCATCTTCCTTCCTATGATAAAGTTAATTTCCTTTGTCTTGTTTCCATAGTGATAAATGGATTGGTGTTAATCTGTCTGACCCACCACCGACTGTAGAAGTCCAGGTTATTCTACCGGGTTCCAGCTGAGTCTCCAAGGATAAGAACAGCCTTCCAAGTGGCCAGGGCTAACCCTTACTACTCAAGCCGTCAGGGAAGCTAGCAATTAAAGGGTTGAATTGAACAGCCTGAGATCAAAAGCTAAAGACCAAATACAATGGAGAATGCACAAAGGGTTCATTTAAAAGTCAGAGGTGGAGAATTAAATTGGGGTCAGAGAGTTAACAACAGAATGGAGGTGAAATCTAAATGAAACTGGAGGGAAACAGGACAAAGGAAGTTCTGGAAATTTACCTGTGATACCAATAGTTCTTCTGAGGCCGGCAAATCAATCAAGATAGCTCTGCTGGCTATTTTTAAAGGTCAGGATCAGGAAAAATGGATCTGTTCACATTCTTTTACTATTCTAGTTTATAGGCCTGCTCCTAATATTGGAGAGGCCCAGGGCCAGAGTACAAATGGAAAACCACATAGAAGATGTTTAAATGTTTAAAAGCTGTATATCAAACCAACAAAGTGTGAAATAAAATACATTCTCTGTGCTCATCAAACAATATACTTTCCTAACAAAAAATGAAGAAAAAGAAAAGGAAAACTTCGGCTTTGTAAAATGAAAAGAAGGCAAAATATAAATTCTGATTGAACTTAATTTTTACTGTGCCTATCTAGGTATTCTGTTGACGGAACCACAATGCTTAAATTAACGATAAACAAAGGCACTGGTGATTTATAAGTTACTATGTACTTATCTTGTAGTTTAGTTTTCTCTCTCCTGATCATGATTTTATAATGGATACGTTGAGATACTTACATTCTTTTGATGTGATGGTATAAAAGATCAAAAAAGAAAATGCAGGGGCACCTGGGTGGCTCAGTCAGTTAAGCATCTGAGGCTCAGATCACAATCTCATGGTTCATGAGTTTGAGCCCTGTTCTCCCTGCTGTCAGCGCAGAGCCCTTCGGATATTTTATTTCCCTCTCTCTGTCCGTCCCCTGCTCCCGTTTGTGGGCTCTCTCTCAAAAATAAATAAAAACATTTCAAATTAAAACAATAAATAAATAAAAAAGAAAGTGCAGTATTTTAACGTATATAAACTTTGAATATAACATATAAAAATGTAAATTATTACTCAGCCATAAAAAAGTCTTGCCATTCGCACCAACACGGATGGACCTAGAAGGTATAATGCTAAGTGAAAGAAGTTTGACAAAGACAAAGACCATTTGATTTCACTTGTATGTCGAATCTAAAAGGCAAAGCAAGTGAACAAATTAAACCAAAAAAAAGTAGAAATGAACTCATGAATACAGAGAACACATTGGTGGTTACCAGAGGGAAAGGGGACGGGAGGATGAGCAAAATGAGTGAAGGGGAGTGGGAGATACAGGCTTCCAGCTATGGAATAGATATGTCACAGGGATGAAAGACACAGCACAGGGAATATAATCAGGGATATAATAGCATACAGTGATAAATGGTAGCTACACTTGTGGTGAGCACAGCATAACTGTATAGAGTTATGGAATCACTGTGTTGTACACCTGAAACTAATGTAACATTGTGTGTCAACTATACTTCAAAAAAAGGGAGAGGATATAAATTAAAGTAAACATAAAGAATACAATGATATTCATATAATTTTAAAAGTTAATTTCTTCTCAACTATCAAAACGTTCTATTAAGTATAAAAGCAAAATACAATTTATAATAAATATCAATTTAAAAATTCATTTAAATAAATATAAATTGTTAAAAATATATTTTGGAAAATGTTATGAATACTTATTGAATGGTTTTGTCAACATGGAACTACTCACAATTCTAGTTCTAATATCCAATATCATTGCCAATGTAAAGAATGTCAGGCTTCCATCGTGTTATATGATCTATATGAATGTCATAAATATACATATAATATAAATATAAGAGTCATATACATTAATTTTGCAACTGTTTCTAACCATCTTGCACAACTGTTGCAATAACTCTGTTAATCTCCAGACAGCTTTGGAATTGTGTACGAAACATTGAAAATACAAGTGAAAGGAAGAAAAGGGATGCTCAGTACACTAGGAATTGATGCTTCCTTATGAAATAACCTGTTGGAGTCGAGTGCTGTGGGGGAAAGAATGGGACAAGGTTATTCCTCTTATCCAAGACCTTCTAATATTTCTGTGTCTATTTCCAAAACCTTTATCCAGCTAAATAACCCAAAACCTTTACAGTATTCAGATAAAACATATTTTGTTCAAGAACATAGGACAAGAGATGGGAAGCTCTTCTCTGGGCCTGACTGCTATGACTGCAGGCAGTGATTTTAGGTGTCCAGGTCATACCATGTCAGCCCTGAGCACCAGACCCTAGTGATATGATTATGTATTCTTTCATAATTTAACCTGATATGTTCATGATATTCAGGGTCCTTTAAAGCATGGGGTCCTGGGCAGGGACCTTTCTTGTGGGTCTAAGTGTGCTAGTGCCAATAAGAAATATTACATCTATTTCAAATCACTAACAAGGGTTAGAGGTACAGTTTTTAGCCATAAAAAGAAAAGTAAATCATCCGAACTTGACAGAACTTCCATGTTGTAGGTAGGGGAAAAAATACTTAATATGTTGGTCAAGGTTAATGTATTGAGGTTATAACTTGTAGCTATACTTCCTTATTTCTCCTTCATGGTCATGATCAAACATGTTGGCAGACATTTATTTCTGTGTTTTAGGGGCTATTGCAAAGATTAAAGCTCATATGTACTGATAAATTTATGCTAGGTTCCTGAGATAAGAGGGGAAATGGGCCAAAGAGAAATTATTTTTGAGAACAGCAATAGGTAAGGAGAGATTTTCTACAAATTGATAGGCAGATGGACACTGGCAGTTTCTGTGAGGGGCATTCATCTGAACCCTGCTTTGTGGAGGCATGCAGGGATAAAAGTAAGACATTGGAGAAGCTGGCATCCAAGTGCTATAGCCCTGACCCTGAGATAAGAAACACATCTTCAGAGAAAGGGACAGAGATGGCATAGAAAGCAAGAATTACCAAACTGTAGGAGTTCCCTGGTTAGGGACAGCAGCATCTCAATAGTAATCAGCAGGCTGGCAAGAGAGGAAGCTTTCCTGAATATTCTGCTCTGCATAAGGTAAATGGGGCAAGGAGGTCAGGAGGGTACAAATGCCTGAGATTTACTTTTCTGGTTTAAAGGAAGATTTAATTTCATTTATTAAAAGTGAAGAAATCAGATGGTGCATGCATACTTAAGTCTCTGCTGCAAACTTATTATCATTGCATAGCATCGTTTGTGTTCAGCTCTCCATATTTTATATTTGAATACTCATTGTAATCGCCTTGATACTTGGCATCAAGAGAGATCTCAACAGTACTTAACAATCTCTGGACTATATTAAGCCTTAATTTTACTTTATTTTTGCAACTAAATCAACTATGTGTATAGGCATTACTTTGATCTGTATTTGGTTGGTTGTATAGTTTGGAAAACTAAGATCCCTACACAATATCCACCCTCATCTGTGAGTACTATTACCTAAAGATTCGTGTCTAAGATTTATTCATTGCCTTTTTTTAGTTGTATTTATTTATTTTGAGGGGAAGAGAATTCCAAGCAGGCTTCACATTCTCAGCTCAGAGCCCAACGAGGGGCTCAACCTCATGAATCCATGAGATCATGATCTGAGCTGAAAGTAAGAGTCCAACGCCTAACCAATGCAGCCACCCACGTGCCCCTATTCACTGCCTTGTTAGGGCTATATTTTAAAAATATAAATTGATCTTTAAAAGGTAATGTAAGTCATTACCATATTAATATGAAACTTCAGATTTTAGAAAGAATTTGCAGTGCCATGAAGATAGTGGGCTTCTTAGAAACGGGAGAGAAATGGATTACACAAAGGTGAGATGATTTTATCTGAGTCCTGGCTTGCATTTATAGGCTCCAGTTTAGCAAGATTTCCAATGATTTTTAGCAAACTCTAAGATGAAGATGCAACAAAACTGAGAACAAAAGTAGAACTCTCCAGTCTTTCAGAAGTTTCCCACTGGTACCACCAACCAGATGAATGTTAGCCCAGGTTGAGAAAATATTCTTTTGAATAAATCAAAGCTTTCCTGCCCTCCCATCTCTGCACACTAATCACTGGTTCCATCTCCCTGTCAGTGTGCTCAGAGAAGCTAAAATACTGGGAGTACAGCATTTGATACAGATAATAGTTTTGGACTTAGCTAGATTCATCCCTGTTTTGAAATGTGTATTAGTTCAAGCCATTGGGTTGTGTGTGAGTAAAAGTGGTTTGCACAAGAATGTGACATTATCTGCAAATGAAAGCTCTTATGATATATATAATGTTGAATTACTTTTTCAAATAGAAACAACCTCAATCAGGATATTCTTTTTCTCAAAGCTTATTTATTTATTTTGAGAGATGGGGGAAGGGGCAGAAAGAGAGGGAAAGAGAGAGAATACCAAGTAGGCTCTCAGTGCAGAGCCTGACACGGTGCTCAAACTCACCAACTGTGAGAATCTGAGCTAAAATCAAGAGTGCGATGCTTATACGACTGAGCTACCCACATGCTCCTGAATCGTGATATTCTTACACACTGTCTATAAATATAAACTAGTCACCCTCTTTGGATTACTGTGAGATAAGTATTGGTCTCATTTGGAAAATGTAAAAAAAAAAAACTGGCCTCAAAATATTAGTAATTGGATAGTGTTATAGGTCTATCAGGACACTTTTTCTTTCATATCCCTACGTTGATGATCATGACACACGATGAAATTGTAGTTAAAGTCATATCAAGTGTCAGTCATTTGTTTGAGTTTCTAATGACCAATATAATAATATCAATCAACTAATATAATACTATATGTTAACTATACTGGAATCAAAATAAAATTAATAAAATAATACATTTCCTTTAAAAAGAAAAGAGCCAATGCTACAAGCTTTCCTCTGGCATTGAAGGAAGAACGTAGGCTTCTTGCTTCCACGTCTCCAGGTATAGCCTGGAGCTTTTTGGCAGGAAAAAGAGCCAATGCTAGAAGCTTTCCTCTGGCATTGAAGGAAGAATGTAGGCTTCTTGCTTACACGTCTGTCTCCAGGTATAGCCAGTGGAGGTTTCCCTTTGCCCAGCCTCCGGGTGTTTGTTAAAAGTAACAATATCATCAACCAAGCCTCATACTTTAATATGGCTTTCTATGTTTTCCAAGTGTTTTCATACATATTAATTCACTCTACCTTCACCTGCCCCTATGACATCAATTTGGAAGGTATGATCGTTCCAAATTAAGGGTAAGAAAATAGTCTTAGAATAAAATGGTTTTCCCAAGATTTATACAGTTCAAAGTGACAGAACGAGAATAAAAATCCAGAGATTTTAGTTTTATACTTTTCTATAATAATAATTGATAATTGAAGGCCATTTTCTTTCAAAAATATCCCTCCCAATTGTATTTGTGCTCTTTAATTGGCAAAGACTTTTCAAAAATGCCCTTTCCTCTCTTGAGTCAAATTCATTTCAGATATAAGGAATTCAGAGTCACACCGTCCTATCTCCCAAGCTCTGATTACCTGGGATGTGACATGTGAGGTCAGGCAGGTCCCATCAGTCTTGCTGTCTTCATTTAAGTTGAAAATCACTTTCTCACTGAAAGTAAGAATCCCAACTATCTTCTTTTGTCTTGAAATATCAAAATATCAAAAGGATCCAAAAGTAATGTTATTAATTTCCTCCACTTTTCCATCAATTTAAAATTCTGTCCTTCCCTTTGCTTATAGAGCTTTCTTCTCTTTACCTAGAAGGTACTCGGAGGAGAAAAATGACAGAGAGGCTAAAGCTGAAACTAGGGCAGCAGTAGACTCATCTGAAGGCCTTCAATTATGAAGTGGCTCAGTCACTTAGTTTTGGACAGCTTCTTGGTTAGAGCATTGCAATAGCATTGTGATGTTCCAAATGCTTCAAAGTAGGTCAGTTTGTACTACACCAAGGGGGAAAAAAATAAAGTATTAAAATAGTCTCTGCTTATAACTTGTAAGGATCTTCCCATTTCTATCGAATCTCTTCTATAGCACTAAAATACCAAGATGAAGAGAAAAATAAAATTCAGGTAAAAAATTTAAATTTACTTATCTATATGCTTGTGATGAAGACATAGTTTTTGTTCGAGATGAAGAGTTTGCACTGCAAGATATAACTAATTTGCTGTCTGTAAAGTTCTTGGAGGAGGCCGGGTTATTATGGATAAGTAGTATTATAATATTTATTTTAAAAATAAAGTTGAATGCTATATTTTTATGTCTTAATTTTGAAACAGGACAATAAAAACTGAGTGACTCTCTACTTTCCCCTTCCACAGATTTATGTTAAATATCTACTGGTGCAAGCACTTTGCAGGACCTGTGAGGACATGCATGAATAAGCTGATAAAGCCTTCAGTCCATTAGAATTAATCACATATCCAGACAAAAATAGAAGAGCTCTTATACTGAGAAGGAGTGCATCTAGGCCTGGGCAAACCATAAAAATCAGGAATTGTACAGAAAATGTGGAACACAAGAGACATTCCCATTTAATTTAAATAAAAGATAAAGAAGGCTGAGTATTTCACTTTGGCATTTGTAATATTCACCCTAGTCGGTGGGTGACACTTCAGGTAAGAATAGGAGAATCTTAGTCTCCCCGAGCTGATGAGAAAGCTCCGAACAATCAGAAGGCCTGTGGGTAATGGAAATTGGTTTTCCCACAAAGCCTAAAGAACAGCTTGTAGAACTAAATCAGGCTAAAGCATATGCTTCGACTTTATTAACCTTTTTATAGAAGAAACTTCTGTCATTTAATCATTCAAGACATTTATGGAGAAAGGCATATCTATGTAGCAGATCTTGTAGTTTCTATTTTCCTCACAACCACCTACTAATTGTTATAGTCATGCTAAAACCTAACCTATTTGAATGTGTGTATTAGAATACCTCCAAAATATTTAATCAGTTACTCTCTTCTCCTATCACACAGTCATTGCTCGTGTCCTCCCTATTCCGTTTTCTTCCTTCATGCTTTCTTTTAGTTTCATCTCTGATACAAACTCACATATACATACAAACCACTTTCATATGGTTGCTGTTTGGAAATTGGACTAGCAAATTCTCCTAAGAATTAAGTGTATTGTAATCGAATTTTCTATTTGTTGTCACTCTGTTTCTGGGTCTATAGCATTTGCAGTATTTGCCAAGACATATTATGAAAGGGTGCACTTAGGTTTCACTACTCTAGATGCAGTCTATTGAATCAGACATTCAGAAAATTTCTATAGGATTCCTAATCAACACGTATGCATGCATAAGAATTGATTTTCTTTGTGTCTGAAGAGACTGCTGCTAATTATGTTGCTCTGTACCCTTGAGTGTGGCTGAAGAAATAAATCAATGTGGAACTATTAGTCCTTATTATATTCTCTATGTGAGTAAATCATAGTTTGCAGTAGACAATGTTTGAGAGGCCTGAATATTAATATAAAATTTGTTTTCCATTTTAATAAACTATTCCCACATCTCTGTTAAAATTCTCCTGGTATTATCTTAAATATGCAACTCAAAAACAAGCCTATTTTTTAACTCTTTAGAGAACTGAATTAAGATTCATTTTTATCCACACACACACACACACACACACACACACACACATTTTCATTTAGATTATAGGAAAGGTATATCAAATATATTTCAATTTGTTCCTTAGGCCAATTGATTGGTAATGACTGGTTTGAGGACTCTGAAGCCATCTTGAAGCTCAGCAAGAAAGGGTCCTGAGGTAATACCACAATGCCTACTATGTTTTCAACAGTTGGGGATTGCATGCTTTGTATATGCAATCTCAACTATTGTTCTTTTAGGAACTGCTGTCTTCACTCCCTGCACAATGCTTGAAAAATGCTTGGCATCAAGTGTTGAGTGAATAAGCGAATGAATCTAGGATCTCTCAATCAGACTAAGGAACACACATTGAATTCCTATGAAACAGAGAATAACACCTGCTATGGAACAGGGAGAATAGTGTGCACTGGAAAAGTTAGAGAAGTCTTCACAGGGAACTGCATATAAAGATGAGGAAGAGTGAGAAGAATGGTCAAGCAGAAAGCTTAGAGAGGAGGATAGAGGAAACAAAATGAGAAAACGTTTGGAGATATAAATATATAAGTAAATATTGTGTGTCTGAACCAGAGAAGAGCTCTAAGGTGAAATATAACGTATGATAGTGGAATGCTAGGAAAGAAAGGTGTGCATTGCATGGTGGGGAGGGGGGTGATGTCAAAGGTAGGGACAGGTTATGGTGCGCTTCTAAACCGAGCACAGGGATTTGAAATTAATGGAGAACAAAATAATGTTTTTGTTTTAATAGGAAAGTGAAATATTGAGTGGGATAGTCTAGAAGCATTGGTCTAGCATTAATGCACAAACAGGTGGAGAAGATCCCAGACAGCCTTGACGCAAAAAATCAGGTGAGAGCGCTGGTAGCAGACTTTTGGTGCTAAGTGTTGTCCAGTTGGGAATGGAGAGGAAATGGAAAACGTGAAGAATATTTTGAAGGTTTAAAAATTACATTATTTGATAACCTTGACATAGAGACAGAAATAGAAGGAAGAAATAAACATTTTTCCAAGTTTTTAACCTAACGTTATTGAACAACTGGAAATCACCAGAGCATATTATTGAAGACCCTGTAAGGTCTGGTATGGTCAGACTCTATGACTTGATTTTGTGTGAGATCAGCTCTGGATGTCAGAGGAAACTGATAAATATGGAAAGCAAAGACCAGACAATGCCCTTCCTGTGCTGTATTGTGGATATAGGTTGTTTTGGTGACTGAAAAATAGGAAAGCAGAAAGAAGACTGGAGAAGACATTGTAATATGGAGCCTAAAAATCTTCGTGAAGACATGCGTCTTTGGGTCAGATGTGGAAAAGCATATATAGTACGTTCTCATTGGGTCCTGTTGGATATTATGAGGTTATAAATCTTCTAAGATTTCATGAGCTAGATAAATCACTGTATGCTGGCTACAACTCTTGAACCCTAAAACAGGTATAATTAATGGATAATAATTGTTTTATTTTAGGATTTGAAATATGCAGGATGATCACCAATAAGAGAGTTTTGAATTGATTAAGAGGAAAGTAATTTTACTACAAAAGTTAAGCTGAGAAGAATGAGGTTTATAGGAAGTTATTTATATTAAAAAAGGGTTCCAGTGTGTATCTTTTTACCCAGTTTATGAACTCACTAAATTCTTGGGTACTTCTGTTTCTTTGGCAGATCTTATTCCTCCTCTGTTAGGTAAGGATTTTTCAAGGTAAATGTCAAAAAAAGGGAATAAATGAAAAACGTTCTGTATCACGAATCTCTTTCGTAAAGCACATTGCCTAAGATGGCTACGGTGACACAGGACAACAAGGTTTTTGTCATATTATAGCTATCAGAAGCCAGCTTCTCTTGAAGTTGAGTCACACGGCACCTAATAGTTTAATTTTTTTAATGTGTATGTATTTTTGAGGGAGAGAGAGAGAAAGAAAGAGAGAGAGAGAGAGAGAGAGAGAGAGAGAGAGAACACAAGTGTGGGGAGGGGCAGAGAGAGAGAGGGAGACACCAAATCTGAAGCAGGCTCCAAGCTCTGAGCTGTCAACACAGAGCCCCATGCGGGGATCAAACCCACAAACCGTGAAATCATGACCTGAGCCACCCAGGCACTAAAGGTGAATATAAAACTGTTTGATAACTGAAAGGGGAAAAAAATGTATATTCAACCTAATGAGAGAGAAGGTTATAGTCCCAGTGACACTAAGATTAAAAGGAGATTGTTGGCATATCTTCAGTGATCTGCTATTATTCTTGGTGCCATCAGGTTGTTCCATAAAGGCAGAAATGTTAGTTCCACAGTGGGATCAAACCAGGTGAAACAGTTTCCATATGAAACTGAAGATGGTACTGTGCAAGAACTTGCTTCCTCTCTGCCAAGGTCTGTGCCAATCCCAGGACAGGTGCTCAGTAGATGTGCTTTGAATAAATGAATGAAGCTGGTCTATGGGATTTGGTAGCTGTCCTTGTCAAAATCCAGCAGGTCTACTTAAACCTTCATCTTGGGCATGATTGTACAGCTTTACGGAGCAATAAACCAAATACAATAAAATAATGGCAGAGAGCTCCAAGTGAAATTGCAGGAATGAGAGAAAATGAGAATCACCTCTTAGAAAAGTGGCAAGACTTAATTACAGATATTTTTACACCTTTAAGTGTTTGGTGGAGGATAAGTTGGCAGCAGAGAGGAAAGGAATCTCCTCCAGAGAAGAAGAATGGAATTTCTAAAAAGGAGGAGTCATTGCACTAGTTACCAGCAGATGTGAGGAAAGATGCCAAATCTGAGTCATCCTGTGTCTGTTTTCTAAATCCTGGGGTGTCCTATTTTCTTCCATGGATAACAAAAGACATCAGTTACAGAGACAGATAAAAGTGTGTCTGTGGAGAGGGAGGTTGAAGGGTATAAAGCTCTCTTGCCCATTCTTATGTTTCCTATGTAGAAGAGAACAGATATTTTTGGGCAGGATGGCAAAGTATAGTATCTTTATTACCACTAAAGCATGTTTATGCTGCCACCAAAGGATGCTAAGGATAAAGAGAAACTGGAGGCAACTAATTTCAGAAATGAAAGTATTATGTATGATTACTGTCTTCAGATAGTGGCATGGTTCCTTATTCTATCCTATGGAAAAGCCAGTGGTAGTTTTGGTATTTTTGATTCTGAAGAACGGAATTTCTGATTTTAAGTTTCTGACAACTGAGCATTAGTCCCCGAAAGACAGGATCTTCCCCAAATAGCAACATTTAGGCTGGGATCACCATTTCTGGATTCCACTGTGAAGGGTGAAATGGACTGGGGTCACAGGTTCAAGGGGTTTTTAAATGGAGCCAGGAGGCCATTGAGGAGATGGGTCTTACGCACGTCCTCACCAGTGGAATCACAGATTTTTGAGCTGGGTCAAACCACAAATATTCCAAGTACTCAGCCCAAACACCTGCAGCTGGCTAAAGTAAGGGATTTTGCATAGAGATAGCTTGAGCAACCAATTATAGTCAGCGAAGATTAGTTTTCTGCCACCAACACCAATCAAAATTCTTTCTAACTAATACGTACAAAAATTCCCTCTTATCTTTTAAAATCCTTGACTTTTGGTTCCTAGGGGGACACAGTTAGGTTTCCTTCCCAAATCTATATTCCCCAAATTGTAATTCTGGGACCTCAAATAAATGTTTTTGTTTTATTTCAGCTTTGCCTCTTTTCTCAGTCAACAGAACCTTCTGAAACTGTAACTAGTGGTTTGCCTTGGTTAGACTTCTTCCCCAATCATGTTTTCCATTGAGGAGAAACTATTGCCTGCTTGCAGATCCTATCAGAGCTAAATGCCCTTTCCCAGATTGCAACCAAATGGAATGAGAACCAGAGATGTAAGCTACAGCCAGTAAGGCTAGCTCCCCCTGGTTTTCCTGAAAGCTATATTCAACCTCACCCCCCAAAATTTCTGTGCTAGTTGAAATATTTCATGCTCGCAATAATTTTTGAGTTTTAACAAAATGCTTCAGCAAAGTACTCATATACAAAATCACTTTAGGTATATTTTTGGTTATTTGAATGTAGCTTAGCCTCGAAGCATATTGTCTCAGGGAAAATTCTAGACATTCTTACCATATTAAAGAAATAAAATGTTTAGTCACACCAGATTTACCTCCTTTTTCACCTGTTTTATCATAATGTATCGATAAAGATAGAGAGTAAAATAATACAAGCAAAACTGCACAAAATAACCAAAAGCTGGTTGGAAATATTTCATTGCTTTTGTTAACTGCTACTTAATATAGAATTGTTCAACTTACTTAGCAAAACCAGTCATTCTAAAACACATGAGTGCTTGAATGCCATGAGATGATATTTCTTTGTAGTAATGAACATGCTTTTCTGGTAAATCGAACAATAGAACATTCTGTCAGTCTTCCAAATATATAAAAAAGCTTATGTGAAACGTCTCTCATTGTATCTTGATAATTTATCTGAATATAATAACTCTTTGGCTTAATTATCATTTACTACCATCCACATCTCCCTGATCCTAGAGAATCTATTTACAGATAAACTAATGGTAAAAATAGGGCCTTAAAGATCTAAGGTTAATCTTTGATTTAGATTTTAATGCATGGCTCTTCAATTGCACATGCAAGGCAGCTAACATATGCAAAGCACCTATGTCATTGTTGATGGGTTATTTTTTACTGACCTAAATCATAGAGCTGACTAAATTTTTTTCTTCATAAAGTGAGGCTGGATGCAGCTTCAGCAAATTCCTTCCTATTCTGTGAGACAAATCAATAATTTCCCATGATTTTTGTATCGTCAAGAAAACATCCATAGTTACTGGAAGCCGTACAAAATGTTAATCATTTATGCTGCTCTTAGACTAGGAAAACGTCTCATTGGGATACTGGGGAGGGGGCTGGGATGGAGAAAAATGCAAGTCTACAGAACTGGTCTTTGGCTCCATTAGTCTTATTACAGATTTAATTTTAACCATTGGTGACTGTTCTTGTTTAGCTCTCTGTTATCTGGAAATTGTACAATTTTGATAAGAGGATTTCAATTTGTCACTGAAGTACACAGGTATGGCTTCACTGCTGATGGAGGACAATACCAGAAAATGGCATTTAATGACTCATTTAAAAGCCATTTGCAGCGAAAATGGAATTAAGGGCCACTTAGGCTGGTTGGACATTTGCTATTTTTTTTTTACTATGCACTGAGAATTGGAAATTGCTTAACCGTCACCCTATTTTTAAGGATATGACCGGGTGTATATAATGATGGTTTGTGAATATTACAAATTTATAGATGGACGGTATTATCAGTTATCCAATGTTCAAATTGGTGACAAGTAGAAAATTGCGTATCATGGTAAGTTAACAAGTACTTATTTAAAATAATGAGTTAATTTGGTTATTGTTATGTTTCAAGTCATCTAAATTCTTTTTTTGAGTTAACTCATTAAATTCTTGAAATAAACCTATGGGGTAGAAATTCTTAATTATCTCCTTTTTAATGATAAGAAAACTGAAGCACAGGCAGATAAGTGATGTATTTAAGGTTGTATATTTTATAAGTTTTGAAGCCTGGTATTGGACCCCAGACACTGGTTCTAGAGACCGCACCATTCAACGATCAGCCTGCGGCTGTCAGTCATGTTCAGGAAGATGACAGGAGGATCATCACATTCATTTGTTTTCAGGCTAATTCTTTAAGGAGGCTTGAATAATGAAGAAGCCTTCATTAAGTGAACAAGTAAGACTTTTCCTCCCATCAGGCAGGTTTGTATTCTGCCACTGGGTCTTGCTCCTCTGAGAAGAGTTATAAAAGATTCCTAACTTATCTTTCCAAAATACTATAGGTTTTATTATATATATAACATATATATGTGTATATACATATGCATATATACTGTGTATATATAACATCCATATATATGTGGGTGTATGTATATTTATATTCAGATATACATATATAAATATATCAGAGATCACAAGACAATAATTTATATCTATTTAGCACTTGTTATGTGCCTGGCAACATTCCAGGACCTTTATGAACATCAACTTATCTAACCTTTACCACCACCCTATTAATTAGGTTCTGTGATCTTCATTCTTAGCTTAAAGCCAAGAAAATTGAGACTATGCAGAGTAGTGTCATAACATGACCCTGGGCCTATAATAGTCGAGTTAGGTTTTAAACACAAGCAGCCTAGCTCCAGGGTCCAATCATCTTACTATTAGCTATATTATAATTTCTATTTCTTGTAGTATTTCTAATTAATGATTGACCAGGAAGCAAAGGAAAAACCAGGAAGATGATTCCTCAAAAATTTCTCTAATCCATAAAATTATACACTTTTTCAATTGTGAGATTTAATATTCACTGTGACTATCATGTTAGTGGTTAGTATTTATAAATGAAAACACTAACACAATAATAAAACTTATTGTATAAGATCAGCTATTGGTCTCTATAGAAACTCCTGTCTTACAGAGAACTGAAGATACATTTAAGTAAGATTAGACTGCTTTTATTGCCTGGTCTAGCAGATCAATATAAAGATCGATAAAAAAGAGAGTATCTGAGCTAATAAATAGAATGGTTGCTATGCATTATTATTTTTTAACCAAGGAGAAGGTACCTCTGCTGTTGCATCTGACACTTTAATTTAGCCTCTTTCAGTAACTGTATTTGAAAGCAAGCATTTTTATCTACATTAGCAACATTTTACTCTGGCTTTGGTTGCAAGCTTTTAAGTATTCCTTCTGACTATTTCTACAAGCTCAAGTGATTTCAGCTTGCCTGTCACTGCTCACAGGAATCCTGCACTTTGGGGTCAATACAAGAGGGATTTCATCACATCCTGAAATGCATTGGCCTGTGGGTTTTACTGACAGACAAGATTTATTACTTGGTGAATATAATTCTCTTGCTTATGAGTAAGTACAATGGTCATATTTTTTGAATCAAAAAAAATTGAGGATGCATCATCCAGCATATGTTCTGACAATAAGATGGAATATATAATACCAACTCTGTCAATATAATTTATGGCACATTATCAGCCTTTGTGTGAGAGCAGTGTGGAAAATTCAAAGGGCAATTCTTGATTTCCTTGTTTGATTTCTGTGATGTGAAAAGAGAATGAAAGGGAATAAATGACCAACCTAAAATTTGGGCTCTGTGATCATCCCATTCTCTCTTCCCTCATCTTGTTCTTCTATCTTGATTTTTCCCTCACACTTCCTGAGCATGTTTTATGAGGCAGAAACACTATTAAGCACTGATGGAATAGAGATTAATATTATATCACTTTGACTTAACAGGAATGCATAGTCTATTTAGGGAAAGAGATACAGAGTATGCCATTTAAATATGTTGTTTCGTGAGGAACACGACAGAAGGAATACAAGGTCAAGTGGAATTTGAGAAACTTAAGTTACATTGGCTTAAATATTAATACAGCGAAGGACTCATATAAGCTTCAGAGGTAGATCAGCAACTTCAGCAGGACTGATTCCAAGAACTCTGAATGATGTCAGTCACAGTTGGCATCTCTCAGTTATCCTTTCCTCTATACCAACTTCATCCTCAGATAAGCTTCCTCTTTCTAGAGATAGCTTTAGGTATATACTTTACCTATGTAATAAGCTTATCAGAGATGGGGATTTTCTGGCTCATAATTCCAGAAAAAGTCTTAGCCTTTATATTGATTGCCTTAATTGAATTACACATCCAGTCTTACAGTCTTCTATCAGTCAGGATGGTGGGGTGGGGGTGAGAAAAGCTCTGATTGGCTAGATCTAGTTCTTGTGACAATTCCTGGAACTAGAAAGAGGGATTGGATTGGTCCACTAGAAACACATAAATTGTGGGTGAGAACAAACGGTTACCCAAAGGAAAATCAGATGCTAGTATTATTGATAGAAGGTGGGTTAGATAGTCACTGGGCAAAAATAATACCCGACTTTAAGTCTTTATAGAAGAGAGAATGTTTTAAGCTAGGGAAATTTGCTGAAAGACAATGATAGAAGGATATACACACAAGAAACTCAGCAAAGAAAGAGGAAGAAAGTATATGCCAGAAGATGATATGGAGTCTCTTAAGTACCTTATATGGTCTTCTCTAAAGCCATATGAATTCTAGACTCTTCTGGTCAGAATGTCTCTTATGTATAAAAAACCACCAACAATTTTGCCACAGTGAAGATCTTAAGTTCAGTTAAATTCAGGCATTAATTACAATAATTCATAATGATCCTGGAAAAGGATATGAGGGAGAAAGAACTTGTTGCATCCTTCAATTAGGACAGTATGATATTTGCATGATTTGACCTCGAAGGAGAATTTCAAACCAAAAGCAATCCAAAGAATACAAACCAAAGAAGGAGGACAACTTTAGTGCTTTTCTTCATTTTATCTACTCTAAAATAAGGAAGGGAATGATAAATGTTGTACAATAGAAAGAACCCAGGAGGTGGACCTAGAAAACTTAACTGGAATACTGGTTATGCTCCTTATTAGGTAAGTGTATATAGTGTTGGAAGATTTGTTTAATCTTTCTGGGACTTCATTTTCTCATTTTTAAAAAGTAAATTATAATGTCTTACTAAAATTATTTGAAGACTAAATAAAGTGTACATATAAAAGTTTTTGTAAACATTAAAGTGGTATTATTATGACCTAATATATGTGAGCTTACAGATATATTTAATTATATCATTGCTTCTATTAACAGTGAGCATAATATATATTTTCACCTGTCCATTATTTCCTCTAAAGTTGGAGTTCATTTTAGCATATCTCAAGTAAAATATTCTTAAATATATATTCAAATGTGTGCAGATGGTTCTGGACTACCGATTTTATACATAAAATTTAGGATTCAGTTTTTTTAAGTTTTTATTTATTTACTTTGAGAGAGAAAGAGTGTGAGTGGGGAAGGGACAGAGAGAAAGGGAGAGAGAGAATCCCAAGAAGATTCTGTGCCATCAGCACAGAGCCCGACGTGGGGCTCGAACTCACAAACTGTGAGATCATGACTTGAGCTGAAACCAAGAGTCAGAGGCTTAACTGACTGAGCCACCCAGGTGCCACTAGGATTCAGTTTTTAAAACAGTGATATTGGAAGATTTAACTTGACAAAAATATAAGGTACAAAGCAGATAGTAAGAACAACTCACAGGATATATGGTAAATGGAGTTTTCTAACTTAGAGGGTTTTGGGTTTTTTTTTTTTTTTTTACTGTGATTCAGGGAATTAATGACAAGATGGAGAATTCTGACAAAGAATTAGATTCCATAAACAAAATAAATAAATAAATAGAAATTATAGAATTATGAAAACCCAATAATTGAAATTAACCACTCAGTGGATGAGTTTAATAGGAGATAGGCACAGATAAAAATTAGTAGCTGACAGAAAGTACAGAAAAGAGCTTAACAGACATGTGGAACACATAAAAAGATCTGACATAGGTACACCTGGAGGTACAAAAAGAGGAGAGAGAAAATCACAGAGAATCACTATCTGAAGGGGTAATGTCTGAGATGTTTTTCCAAACTGCTGAGAGACATTAAACTAAGATGTTAAAAAAACAATATAGGCACAACTTGGAGATATCACGCGTTCAGTTCCAGACCACTGCAATAAAGCAAATATTGCAATGAAGTAATTCAAATGATTTCTTGTATTGGTTTCCTAGTGCATATAAAAGCAATGTTTAGATATACTGTAGTCTATTAAGTGTGCAGAATACCTAATTACTTAGTTCCAATACTTCATTGCTAATAAATGCTATCCATTATCTAAGCTTTCAGTGAGTCATAATCTGTTTGCTAATGGAAGGTTTTGCCTTGATGTTGATGGCTGCTGACTGATCAGGGTTGCTGAAGGTTGGGGTGTCTGTGGCAATTTATTAAAATAAGACTCAACAAAGTTTCCTGCATCAATTGACTCTTCCTTTCACAAGCCATTTCTCTGTAGCATGTGATGGTATTCGATAGATTTTTAACCACAGTAGAACATGTTTGAAACTTGGACTCAATCCTCTCAAAACCTGCCACTGTTTTATCAACTAAATTTATGCAATATTCTAAATCCTTTATTGTCATTTTAATAATCTTCAGAGCATCTTCACCAGATGTAGTTTCCATCTCAAGAAACTAATTTTTTGCTCATCTATTTAAAAAAATCATCTGTTAAAATTTTAACATGAGATTGCAGCAATTCAGTTACATCTTCAGGCTCGACTTCTAGTTCTAGTTCTCTTGCTATTTCTACCATATATGCAGTTGCTTCCTCCACTGAAATCTTGAACCTCTCAAAGTCATACACAAGGGTTGTAATCAACTGTTTTCAAACTCTTGTTAATGCTGATATTTTGACCTTTTTAAATGAATCATAGATGTTCTTAATGACATCTAGAATGGTGAATCCTTTCCAGAAAATTTTCACTTTGCTTTGCCTAGATCCATCAGAGGAATTACTGTATATGGCAGCTATATCTTACAAAATGTATTTATTAAATAATAAGATTTGAAAGTTGGAATTGCTCCTTGATCCATGAGCTACAGAATGTTTTGTTAGTAGGCATGAAAACATTAATCTCATTGTACCTCTCTATCAGAGCTCTTGGATGACCAGGTACATTGTCAAAGAGTAGTCATATTTTGAAGGGAATATTTTTCCTAAGCAGTAGGTCCCAACAGTAGGCTTAAAGTGTTCAATAAACCATGTTTAAACAGGTATACTGTCATGTAGGCTTTGTTGTTCCATTTATAAAGCACAGGCAGAGTAGATTCAGCAAAGTTCTTAAGAGCTTTAGGATTTTCAGAATGGTAAATGAACAGAGGCTTTGACTTAAAGTCATCAGTTGTATTAGCCCCTAAGAAGAAAGTCAGCCTGTCCTTTGAAACTTTGAAGCCAAGCATTGATTTCTCCTTTCTAGCTGTGAGAGTCCTAGATGATATTTTCTTCCAAAAGAAGCCTGTTTCATTTCCATTGAAAATCTGTTGTTTAGGGTACAGAAATGCTGATGCATAGGGGCACATGTACCCCAATGTTCACAGTGGCACTTTCAACAATAGCCAAATCATGGAAAGAGCCTAAATGCCCATCAACTGATGAATGGATCAAGAAGATGTGGTTTATCTATACAATGGAATACTACATGGCCATGAGAAAGAATGAAATCTGGTCATTCGTAGCAAAGTGGATGGACCTCGAGGGTGCCATGCTAAGCGAAATAAGTCAGGAGGAGAAGGACAGATCCCTCCCTTCAACCCCTGAAAACCACTGATCTTTTACTGTCCATAGTTTTGCCTTCTCCAAAATGTCAAATGGTTGGAATCATACAGTGTATAGCCTTTTCAGATTGGCTTCTTTCACTTATGCATATGCACTGAAGATTCTTCCATGTCTTCTAATGCCTTGAAAGCTCATTTCTCTTTGTGTGTGTGTGTGTGTGTGTGTGCTGAATAATATTCCATTGTCTAAATGTACCACAACTTCCCCAAAGGAAGTAGAAAAATCTATCTTTCAAGAAGTCAGACATCAAGAAAATTTTTAAAAAGATCTTTTCATCTTTCACTACCAGTGATATTTTGTTTCTGAAATATTGATAAGTCTGAGAAAAGGCTATAAAACTTTTGTAGGCCAGTAAACACTTTGGCCAAAGGGATGAATTATAACAGCATTGTTATGGTTCTCTGAATCTTTTCTGAGCCTTACCAGAAGTCTTCAAAATTGTGGTAACTTACAGAAAACAAAATTTTTATAAAGATCTTTTGTAGATGTATATATTAACATTTTCTTTTTCAAATCACACAACAACCTCTAAAGAGACTAAGCTTTGTTTCTTTCTGTTTTGAAAATCCTGAGAAGATGATGCAGTAAAGTGAAATTCAAATGCACAGTAATTTTATTTCATCTGAATTGTTACCTGGCCTCTAAACCTCTCTAGCCTAGAGTCTATTATTTCCAAAGCCTGTTCTACTTTTAAGCAAATGTGATGGTGGTAATTCATTAGGATGGTTTTATTTTAGGTACCTGTTCTCACCATTTTCTTAATAGCTAATTAGATGTCATGGAAAGTATTAATAAAAGAAAGATTTCATTTCTGTAAGGCTGTTGACATATCAGTTGCTCCCTCTGTTGAGTCATCAAGGCATGGATGTAAATATGTAAGAGGCTTAAAGAGTACAATGACTCTTGCCTTGTTATAGTGTGACCATATGCGGCCAATTATATTTCCTCTGTTTTTAATAATGTGGTTGTTTATTTACTAGTTCACATTCTTCTCTGATCATTAATTTTTATAGGCTTTCATCTTTTGAATCACCCTCACATGGTATGTTAACAGCAGCGCTTGCTTGCCACCACATATTTTAAGCTTCTAAACAGAACACAAAATCGTGTTGTTCCCATGGAAACCTCAAACACTGCAGAACCACAGCTTTGAATCTGCATCTCCTATTGTATGTGGTTCATGCCCTGTAACGGTGTACTTTAATCTCCAATGCCCCAATATGAAGATACAGTTAACCTGGAGGCTATTAGAGTTAATTGTTTATCTTATTTTTATTTCTGATTTATTCCTTGGATTGGTTCTGTTACTGTAGAAAAGAGCTAGGCTAGTCCATTACATTTAACCAAAATACAGAGCCTTTATGAACATTAGCATCTGTTATGGAGCGGGGAGTAGCAGCTACTGGGGCTATTTCTATAACATTTACACATTCATTCATTCTTTCATTCAGTTATTATTTATTAACTGTATTGAGAGGTACACTATTTTAGAACTGGGAGTTACAGTCATGAGCAAACTCTGACTTCATGATGCTTACATTCTAGTGAGATATGGAGTATAAAGTTTAAAAAGAAAAAAATACATATGCATATACGTGTACACATATATGTATGTATGTGGTAGGTGTTGTTATTTTAATTAAGGTCAGCAGAGGATGCTTCTCTGTCATAGAGCAGAGATTTAATTGAAGTAAGTGAATGTGTCAGGCAAATACCTGAGTGAAATTCATTCTAGGAAGAGGAGACTGCAATGCAAATGCTCTGAAGTGGGGACAAGCTTGATATGCATACCCTTGACAGATAGCAAGAGTGCCAGCCTCCTAGCACCTAATAAGCAAGTAGGGAAGTTAAGCGATGTGGAAGTAGAGATAAGAAAACAGATGCGGACTGGGGAAAGACAACATGCAATGTCTCATAACCCACACTAGGGACACTAAATTTTGAGTATGAAGGGCTTTGAGCATAAAGTAATGGGATCTAATTTACAATTTAAAAAAGATTGATCTATTTGTGGTGAGGATAATTAATTGTATTGAGGCTAGAGGCTGAGATACCAGTTTGGATGCTATTGCAGTCATTTAGGTGAGAGAAGATAGCATAGAAGAGTGTTGAATTTAGTATATAATATGAAAGACAGAACTTACTGATGTTCTGAACACAGATTGTGTACAAAGAGAGTCAAAAGGGACTAGTATTGTCCTGAGTAAATAGATCAATGATAATGCCATTTACTGAAATGTATAAAACTGAGGAAAGTGGTTTTGCAGGGAGTCAGGGAAAGGGTTTTGATTTAAATATGTTAAGTTAGAGTTGTCCACTTAGACATCCAAATGCAGAGTTTTGGTGGTTCAGTATCTAAGTCTAGAATTCAGAGAGGTTTGTGCAGGTGATATAAGCTATGATTCTGGGAGACACACAGTTAAGACAATCATGTGCATGAAGAGCTGAAGCTAGACATGATGATGTTGATGATTTCTAAGGATATCACCCTGCTTATACCTATGTTGACTTTAGTTATTGATTGCCACAATAATGCTGCATTAAAAACCACCGCAAAACCTCAGCAACACAGAACACTGAATTTATTGCTCATATATCTTTGGTATGTTGGTGGTCAACGAGGCAGCTTTGCTGATCTTGACTGGGTTCATTGACATATCTGGGGGTTGGCTAGCTGTCAGCTGCAGTAACTGTGGTGACTCAGCCTGTTCCCAGTGTCTTCATCCACCAGCAGACTAGCTGGAGCTGTTCTCACGGTGAGAGCAGAAGCACAAGAGAAAGCAAGGCCCAAGAGCAAGCCTGTCATAAGTCCCAGCTTGCGTCAGACTTCTGATTGAGTGTCAAGGAGCAGAGTATGCTATGGTGCCCACAAGTGAGAGGGCACTACAAAAAATAAACTATAGAAAACGGTATGGATATAAGGGGAGATGAAGAATTTGGGTCATTTTTGCAATGTAGCACACAGGCTAACTAAGCATTCTAAAGAGCCCATGCTGAAGGTAGCCTTATACGAGGTGAAAACCATTGCATGAAATGTCTGCTTCCATTTCAACAACACCATCTTCAATTAGACTCAGTCAGTTTCCTTTTGAAAATACAAAAAAAGCACAATTTTGAAAATTTTGTAGTCCAGTATGCAAATTCCAGCCCATGTCTTGTATTTCTGGGACGACTTCAACTAAAAGAAAAGCTATTGTAACATCTATTTTGTTAAGGTTGTTATAAGGACTAAAAATAATATCCAAAGTTTCTAATGTATAATAAGCCCTTGACAAATTATAAATGCTACATTCATTGTTAGTAGAAAAGGTACTATTAGTATTAGGAAATATAACCATCAGTCAGTGTGGTCTGTGGCCACAAGCATAAAATTACACAACCACAATTGCATAAGACTGTAGGACTGAATCTCCAAAATTATTACGGTTTAAAATAAAAACATCTTTTACCTACACATGTAAACTTATTGTATGGTAGTCATGAAAGCTTGAGTATCCAGACTTATCTTTTCCTTTTTTTAAAAAAAGTTGAGCTTTCACATGTATGTCCTCAAGTTTTTGTCACTGTTTAGATATAAACAGGGATCATACTCTTAAAGGTTATCTGTCTTTTTTACTTTAGCATAAATAAAATTGGCACAAAATTTAACCTGCATTGTGGGAAAGCATGGAGTGCTATTTCTGTTCTAATCTCTAGTACCTGCACCAAGGTAGGACAGAACTGCTTAGGTTGGAGAAATACCTGATGATACTGGCATTACGTTTTTTGGGTTTTTTTTAAGTTTATTTATTTATTTTGAGAGAGATAGAGACAGCATGAGTCGGGGAGAGGCAGAGAGAGAGGGTGAGAGAGAATTCCAAGCAGGCTTCATGCTGCCAGCATAACGCCTGATGCAGGGCTCAAACCCACAAACAGCAAGATCATGACCTGAGCCCAAACCAAGAGTCAGACATTTTACTGACTGAGCCACCCAGACATCCCTGGCATCAAGTTTTAAGATGAATATGATGTGTTGCATTGCTTTTCCGATCAACATGCTAATACAACATGGTCTAAAAATTGCTAACCCCCAACAAGATGGTTGACAAATGCCTGAATTGAAGGACAATGTGATTAAGCTGAATCATTTTGAAAAGAAGTGCAATTAAGAAGTACAGATCCTATACCCAGGTTACCTATGCTCGCCAGATAGGACTGTCCAGCTTGTCAGTTAGCTTTGGTCGTACAAACTTGTTACCATGAGTTCATGAGTTCACAAAACCTCTTCCCTTCTTTTCTTTCAGACTTTGAGCTCCAGGAAAGCAGTAGCTTTGTCTGTTTTGCTCAGCCTTTGATCCTAAGTGCCTGTGTTTTTTATGGACCCAGGATCATTGGAAAGTCCTGAATCTATATTTGTTAACATATTTGTTCAATAAATGTTTACATGAAGGATTTTTCCCACATGCTTTGTCTAGTTTCTCTAGGGTTGGTCTGGATTAAAATATTTGAGAAGTAAACAATACAATTCAAGAATGGAAGAAGTTTTTAAAATTATTGCTTAATATTTTTGGAAATAATTTTACACACTCTACCCTGTGTGTGTACAATATGCTTACTTCGCTACTTTAGTATTAAGCACTTCAAGGCTTCCCATCATTATTAGGATAAAAACCTGAACCCATAAAATGACCATAAATCTCTGCATGATCTGGTTCCCAGAAATCCCTGCCTCTTCATCTTACGTCCTCCTTACCATCTCTCTCTGCATTCCAGCCACAGTGGCTGCCTTTTATTTCCTTGGATTGACAATGGTCCCTATGAACTCACAGCCTTTCTTTCCCCTTTTTCTGGAAGGCTACGGGGCCATGCATCGTCATTTTTCAGATCCTAACTGAACCTTCCTGGACTAAATCAATTCTCTAGTTAGCTACATTCATAGTGTTCAGTATTTTAATTCTTAGAAGGTATCACAATTTAAATAATTATGTATTTATTTTTATATGATTGTTTATATCCATCTTTGTCTACTATACTATAAGCTCCATGAGAATATGGACTTACTTATTTAGTTTACTTCTGTGCTTCTAAGAATCAACACAGTGCCTGGTACAAACTCAATAAAAAGCTCTTGTCTTGTATAACAGCTTGCCATGAACATAATTTCTTTAATTTGAAAAATAATCAGGTGATTATAGAGCTTTCTAAAGGGCTTGGTAGAAAGAAATACATTAGAAGATACTCATGTGAATATTTAGAATGCCTTCTTCCTACTTTCAGTACATCTCTTATTGGAATGTCAAAATCTTTTTCTCTTTTTTATCTTTCCAAAATCATCATTTTGTCATTTAAAAAACAAACAAACAAGAAAAATTTGGCTTGAAGAATTATTAAGACAGAGATACTGTATTTCTCTTCTTTTATTTACTTTCCAAATGAAAACCCCACGATATCCAGACTTGATTTATATATCTGGAACTATTTAGAACAGGGAACTTGTTACAAAATCTGACCATTGACATCCCCATTAAAAAAATTTTTTTTTAATGTTTATTTATTTATGAGAGAGAGACACACAGAGTGTGAGCAGGGGAGGGGGAGAGAGAGGGGGAGACACAGAATCTGAAGTAGGCTCCAGGCTCTGAGCTGTCAGCGCAGAGCCTAATGTGGGGCTTGAACCCACAGACCATGAGATATGACCTGAGCCAAATCAGCTGAAAGGCTTTTCATTATATCCTTAAATATGTCAGAAGATATTTTTAATATGAAAACAATTATAGAAGACCTGGATTTTAACATGTCTTGGGCTCACTGATACTGCATCTGATCACTTTCTCCAAATTGCCTTATTAATGATTTACCTATAGATCTGTTCTCTTAATGAACATTAAATTGATAGTCCTGTGTATTTTTTTTTAATCTTACTTAAAAATAGTTCTATCAATTGATAATGACATTGTGATATCATTAGTTTATAGGGCACCAAATATTTCCAGGCTACATCCTTTACTCATTCCATTTTATATAGCCCTAACTCTTGCTATGATTTTTTTTTCCCATGCAATGACCCTGACTTTCATGGTGCTAATCCTGTCCTCACTATGATAAACATGTACTTTTCCTGTGCAGTTGTCAAGCTTCTTCTCCAGCACTTTTCAAGCAACTAGAGAGTTTCCTGTATATTAGTGCAAAAGTGACAACACACGTCTACTCAAAGTATGAGAGGAATGTGTTAATTGCCCAAACACAAGCCCATACATCAATGGATAGAAGGCTTCCGAATTAAAAGAACACTTAGTAATCTTTCCTTGAAGTATATCTACTTCCAGCTTTCTTTAAAACTATCCATGAATCACAGAAGAAGAAACAAAATACCAAAAATTAATTCTGAGAGAACCTATTGCCAGGTTTGGAGGAATTTCCCTAATTATAATATAGCTGGTGGATTGATTTGGTATACACTACCAGTGGTTACTTTGATTCATGCCATCAGAAACCCTATATGGCCAAAGAAAACAGAAAAAACTTTTCCCCTAACTTAACTCTCAATCCTTCAACAACAAAAAAACAAAAATGCCTTGAGGTTCTACATGTGCCAGATATGTAAGTAGTGAGGATACAATAATAAAGAAATCATTATCATCATTGCATCTTCATGGAGATTTCAGGCTGTCAGGGGAGGCTGCAGTTTTAAAGGAAGATAAGAATAATGCCACAAATTAAAAGGTGCTACAGGAATTTATCATGGTAATATCTCATTTATAAGCACATAGATTATAAAATAAAATTACAAGCACATAGATTATAAGATAAAGTAACATCTAATTTGAGATATAAAGAATAAGTAGTTGCATGGGAGAAGATGAAGGTAAATTATTTAAACAGAATTTGTGCTGGGCGCCTGAGTGGCTCAGTCAGTTGAGTGTTCAACTCTTGGTTTCATCTCAGGTCATGATCCCAGGGTCATGGGATGGATCCCCATGTCAGGCTCTATGCTCAGCGTGGAACCTGTTTAAGATTCTTTCTCTCTCTCCCTCTGCCCCTCTCCCCTGCTCATATACTCTCTCTCTCTTTCTCTCTCTCTCTCTCAAAAAAATATTTTTTTTAAATAAACAGAATGTGTGGGGCACCTGGGTGGCTCAGTTGGTTAAGCGTCTGACTTCAGCTCAGGTCATGACCTTTCACGGCTCCTGAGCGTTAAGCTTTGTGCTGACATCTCAGAGCCTGGAGCCCGCTTTGGATTCTGTCTACATTTTTCTCTGCCCCTCCCCTGCTTGTTCTCTCTCTCTCTCTCTCTCTCTCAAAAATAAACTTAAAAAAAACCTAGAATATGTGTTGATTTCATATTGAGATTTTCTCTTCAAATAGACTGGACTAGAAATCCAATAAATTGTTTCCTCCATGTCACTAGAATTATACTTCTCAATATCATCTGAGATTAGATTTATCAATTGAGGCAATGGGTTTGAAGGTCTGGAAAGAAAATCAAACTTGGTGCTTTCTGATGCCTTTAAAATTTTAGTATGGATAGATTATGAAGGGTTAGGTAGAAAATTGTAGAATTTGAAATTGAAGAAATCAGGTATTATATTATAAAAGATCTTTAAATCTTGTTAAAGAGTTTGGATTTTATTGTATGGCAATGGGGAGACAATAGGGGGTTGAAAACAGGCAAGTAGCATTATTAGATTTTGCCTTTTAGAATTATCAACATGGCTTTAATGAGAAGAATAAATGTAATATGGGCAAAAGAAGAGTAAGAATAAGCAGAAAGAGGCAATTATGAACAACGATCTCAGGATGACATAATGGTGCCCTGGATGGTGAGGATGGAGAAATGTAAACAAGTTGATACTTATCTACTTAGGAGATGGAGTTGATAAGCCTTAGCAATTGGTTGAATGTGGGGATGAGAAAGAGGAAATGAAATACGGCTTAGGCATCTAGATGATCGATACCACTCACTGACACAGTGAAAAGATGAGAAAAAATGGGTAAAGGTGAGCTTAGTTTTTGATATCTTAAGCTTGTGGTCCTGTAAGAGGACATGAACAACAGGTAGTTGTATAAACCATGGACATAAATATGTGAGTCATTGGAATAGGAAATAAATGAGGTCTTGGAAATTGCTGAGACTACCGTATAAAAGTACATAGAGTGAAAGAAGAGGGAGTAGAATAAAATTTGAGACACACTGATATTTATGGGATTTACTGAGAAATAGAAGCTTGCAAAGGTGAGTGAGGAAGAGGGGCTGGTCTAGAAAAGAAATGAGCAGCATAGTCCACAGGTGAAAGAACATCTAAGGAACGATTGTGCATCAATAGGTCTAATCCATGATTTAAGGGATCTATTATCTGTCATTGAAGAAGTGGTGGTTTTTTGAAGTGGCCAAAATGTTTCCATCTAAATTGATCTATATCCATGAAAATAGAGGAAGTAGCTCAAAAACTGGGGATCAGAGTACTGTAGTTGGAAAATTATATGTTAGGGAGTTAGAGTTCTAAAGTAAAAGTTGAAGTTTGAGGTGTGATGGAAATATTGTGGTGAGCATTTGCAAATAACCGTGCTACCCATCCAGTGACTTAAAAAAACATTTGTAGGTGCTCTTATTTAAATAGGGATCTATTAAAATTTCCTTACTGGAGAGGACATATATTCTAGTAGATTTTTTTTCATTTAGCAGAGACATCCTTATTAAACATTTTGGGTCAAAATTGTCCTTCCACTTTAATTGTGCAGGAATGCCAAGTCTCATATACATTTAGTGAAGACAGACCTTACCCCCTCAACCGTTTAGGAATGCAGATGCATAAGCAAAGAGAACATTGTAATTTGCTGAGACATCCACTGTCTAGCACAGAAACACAAATCAGGAGTGCCTAATCCAAGGAAGAGACAAATTCTGAATAAAGAAGGCTTCCTGAAAGAGATAGCGCCTGACATCAGTCTTAAAGATGAGTAAAATTCATCCAGACAAAGGTAAAAAGTATATCTTAGAGTTCTAGAAAAAAAAATAGTGGCCCTGATTTCTAGTGCCTCTCCATTTTATATTAGGTTAAGGTAACATAATCCTTACAAGTCAGGCTCCTTAATTTATACAACAGAAGGCCAATTTTGGTTCTTAAAAAACATATCAATCCTTTTTTAATTGACAAATGAGACTATCTCCTCTCCAAGCCAGGAATTGATTACAATGGAGCAGTTGCTAAAGTGTCTGAAAACATTAATTTTTTGAGTCCAATGACTATGTCATATATCCCTCTAAACCAGATCTTCAGAAAGTGAGATATCTAGACCACTCAGAGATGTTACCTTTTTGATAGTGTGTTTGCACTAGGAAATTCATTTGAACAAATGCATTCTCTCCTGCAAGCCAGTTTCAGACACTATTTCACTGCTGGATACTTCTTAAACAGGAACTCAACACCGTTAGTTTTATTATTATTTCACTGCCAGAAAAATGGAATATCCAAATTAATTTCTACAATTTCTTCTGCTTTTAAGTACTTAATATCTACCCAATCTTCAATTCCTGACAATTTCACTTTTCCCTCTTCTGTGTTCCCACTCTCACTACTCTAGATTGGATCTTAATCTTTTTCTCCTAGTCTGTGTACTGAAATAGTCTCTTCACTGGGTCCTCTGCCAGGAGTCTAACTCATTCAAATTCATCTTCCTTTCTACTACCACAGTGATATGTTTAAAATCAAATTCAGACAATGCCATGATCTTCCGTAAAGGCTTTCAGTGGCTCCTCGCTACAGGATATAGTTCTATTCATTACATGACAGAGGAGACAGTCTGTGGTCTCTCATTTTCAGTTTCCCCAGACTCATCTGTATCTCTCAGCTGTCCCCAAACTGATATTTATGGGGCAATATCCCGGATGAACTTACCCTCAACTAAGTCCTCCACTAAGGTCTACAGCAATGTCTACTGTGGAATTTAAACAAACGCACACACATGTACACATATATGTGTGCACACACCATCCACAAAAGCATAATCTATGGAATTAGGCTCAGGTACAAGAATTTCTTAAAATTTTCACTACTTTACAATACTCGTTTCTTAACCATTGTTCTAGTTACAGTGTGCAGATTCAAGGCCCTGGCCCACACCTAGCTCATTCACACTTCTAAGTTATGACATTTTTTTTTTCTCTTATCCTGGAATGTTATTCATTAAACCACTCTCTTTCTTCACATGACAACTCTTCATCTTTTGAGAGTAAGAATAAGTGTTATTCCCTGGAATAAACATCTGTTCTTTACCTCTACTCCTTTGTCATTAGGTCCCCCTTTCTATATGCTCTCAAAGCATTCCAATTGGTCCTATATTATCATTTCTGCCACTGAATTACTGTGATTAAAATGATCACTCTTACCTATGAGATTATTAATTTTGCCAGTGCAGGGATTGTGGATTTGTTTTGTTTTACTATCTTTTAAAATAAGATAAATTTAAGGGTGATTCTGTTCAAAGTGAATAATTGAAAGGGAAAATTTTTTCCAATGGATTAATTGGAATTTACAAAAAAAATGTGAATATTTCTAGTCACTAACTAAGTTTCCATTTTTGCAGATGTATATATCACTATTATGTGCTATTATATTCACATATATACTTATTATACAGTTATATGGTCATATGTGTGTATATATATATATATTTGGATCTATGTTTGGTTGTATGATTATATGTGTGTGTGCATGTGTGTATGCTGTCACCTGTATACATACACCATATACACAGACACACACACATGAACTCAGATGCTAAGATGTCGAGTGCTTTTTATGTACCATGCATTGTGATTGATAAATACATTGAACTATTATTTCACATTAATCTCTTAACAATTTCATTAAAGTGATATGTTATTGACCATGATTTCACACATGGGATTACTTAAGCTTTGAGAGGTAGAGAGATTTGCTTATGACAAAAACTTGACACATTTTATATGACTCCAAAGTCATTATAGAATACAAATAAATAGTTTCCCTCTATACATGTTTATTATGTGTATACATATAATAAATAGTGAAATAACACTAGCTAATTGCATCCAACATTACTTTAAGTTGAAAGTTCAAAGTTCACAATTTTTAGAATGCCAAATTAACAAAAAAATAATCAAATGTTTTTATTTAAAATTCCAGTGTTAAAATAACACAGAAATATGTTACCTTTTGAAAAATCGTCAACAAAAATCATTACTTTCTTCATCTCTATTCAAAGTTTTGTTTTTTACATGAATGAAACTTACCTGAAGATGTCTAAATGTTAGAAATAATACCATAACATTTGGGAGCACCCAAATACATAAAACAATTAATAACAAACATAAGGACCCAAATAGGTAAAATCACAAATGAGACAGGAGATATCACAACAAAGACCACAGAAATACAAATAGTTATAAGAGAATATTATGAAAAAATTATATGCCAACTAATTGGGTAATCTGGAAGAAATTGATAAATTCCTAGAAACATTAAACTATGAAAACTAAAGCAGGAAGAAGTAGAAATTTTCTTTTCAATTTTTTTCATTTTTCTAAATTTATTTGAATGTGAGAGATACAGACAGAAAGACAGAGAGTACAGGCAGGGGGAGAGAGAGAATCCCACGCAGGCTCCATATTTAGTGTGGAGCCCAGCAGGGGTTCGATCCCATGACTCTGAGATCATGACCTGAGCTGAAATCAAGAGTTGGATGCTCAACCAACTGAGCCACCCAGGCACCTCAGAAGTAGAAAATCTGAAAAGACCCAATAAACACCAAAGAAACGGAATCAATAATAAAAAATCTCCCAACAAACAAAAAGTCCAAGGCCAGATGGCTTCCTAGGGGAATTCTACCAAACGTTTAAAGAAAAGTTAATACATATTCTTTTCAAGCTGCTCCAAAAAATAAAAATGGAAGGAAAACTTCCAAACTCATTCTATAAGGCCAGCATTACCTTGATTCCAAAACCAGACAAAGGCGTCACTAAAAAAAAAGAGAACTATGGCCCAATATCCCTGATGAACCTGGATGCAAAAATTCTTAACAAAATACTAGCAAATTGAATCCAAGAGTACATTAAAAGAATCATTTACTACGATCAAGTGGGATTTATTCCTGGGCTGTGATGGTGGTTCAATATTTGCAAATCAATCAATGTGACATACCACATTAATAAAAGAAAGGATGAGAACTATATGATCCTCTCAATAGATGCAGAGAAAGCATTTGACAAAGTGCAGCATCCATTCTTGATTTAAAAAAAAAAAAACCCTCAACAATAACAAAGACAACAAAACCCAACAAACCCTCAGCAAAATAAGAATAGAGGGAACATACCTCAATATCATAAAGGCCATGTATGAAAGACTCACAGCTAATATCATCCTCAATGAGAAAAAATGGACAGCTTTTCCTCTAAGATCAGGAAGAAGACAAGGATGTCTACTCTCACCATTGTTAACATAGTAGAAGACTTAGCCTCAAATCAGACAACAAAAAGAAATAAAAGGCATTGAAATCAGTAAGGAAGAAGTCAAGCTTCTACAATTCACAGATGATATGATGCTTTGTGTGGAAAACCCCAAAAACCCCACCAAAAAATTGTTATGACTGATACACAAATTCAGTAGTCACAGGATATAAAATCAATGTACAGAAATCTGTTGCATCTCTGTACACCAGTAATGAACAGCAGAAAGATAAATCAAAGAATTGATTCCATTTACAATTGCACCAAAAACCATGAGGTACTCAGGAATAAACTTAACCAAAGAGGTAAAAGATCTATACTCTGAAAACTATAGAATACTTATGAAAGAAATTGAAGATCGCATAAAGAAATGGAAAAATATTCCATGCTCATGGATTTGAAGAACAAATACTGTTAAAATGTCTATACTACCCAAACCAATCCTCACATTTAACGCAAACTCTATCAAAATGCCACCAGCATTTTTCACAGAGCTAGAACAAACAACCCTAAAATTTATATGGAACCATGAAAGATCTCAAATAGCCAAAGCAATCTTGAAAAATAAAAGCAAAGCTGGAGACATCGTGATTCTGGACTTCAAGCTATATTCCAAAGCTGTAGTCTTCAAGACAGTATGGTACTGCACAAAAACAGACACATAGATTGATGAAATAGAATAGAAAATCCAGAAAAGGGCCCACAACTATATGGTCAACTAATTTTGACAAAGAAGAAAAGAATATCCAATGGAAAAAGACAGTCTCTTCAACAAATGGTGTTGAGAAAACTGGACAGGAACATGCAAAAGAATGAAACTCAACCACTTTCGTATACCATACACAAAAATAAATTCAAAATGTATGAAAGACCTAAATGTGAGATGTGAAACAATAAAAATCCTAGAGGAGAACACAGGCAGCAACCTCTTTGACATCAGCTATAGCAAATTCTTAGTAGATATGTCTCTGGAGGCAAGGGAAACAAAAGCAAACATGAACTATTGAGACTTCAAGATAAAAAACTCCTGCACAGCAAAGCAAACAGTCAACAAAACCAAAAGACAATCTTCAGAATGGGAGAAGATATTTGCAAATGACATATCAATGAAGGGTTAGTATCCAAAATCTATAAAGAACTTATCAACCTGAATACCCAAAAACCAAATAACCCAGTGAAGAAATGAGCAGAAGACATGAATAAATGTTTTTTCCAAAGAAGACTTACAGATGGGGGCCCCTGGGTAGCTCAGTCGGTTAAGCATCTGACTTCAGCTCAGGTCATGATCTCATGGCTCATGATTATGAGCCCTGTGTGGGGCTCTGTGCTGACAACTTAGAGCCTGGAGCCTACTTAGATTCTGTATCTACCTCTCTGTCTATCCCTCCCCTGCTCTCTCTCTCTCTCTCTCTCTCTCTCTCTCTCTCAAAAATAAAACACAATAAATTTTTATAAATAAATAAGTAAATAAATAAATAAATAAGAAGACATCCAGATGACTAATAGACACATGAAAAGATGCTCAACATCCCTCATTACCAGGGACATACAAATCAAAACTACAATGAGATATCACCTCACTCACACCTGTCAGAATGGCTAAAATTAACAACACAAGAGAGAACAGATGTTGCCAAGGATGCCAAGAAAAGGAAACCCTCTTTCCCTGTTGGTGGGAATGCAAACTGGTGCAGCCACTTGGGAAAACAGTATGGAGTTTCCTCAAAAAGTTAAAAACAGAACTACCCTAAGATTTAGCAATTGCACTATTAGGTATTTATCCAAAGGATACAAAAATACTGATTTGAAGGGACACACATTCTGATGTTTACAGCAGAAGTATCAACAATAGCCAAATTATGGAAAGAGCTTAAATGTTCATCAACTGATGAATAAAGAAGACATTGTATGTACCTACCTACCTACACACATACATACATGCATACATACCATGGAATATTACACAGCCATCAAAAAGAATGTATCTTGCCGTTTGCAACAATGCAGATAAAGGTAGAATGTATTATGCTAAGCAAAATAAATCAGGCAGCAAAAGATAAATACCATATGACTTCGCTCATATGTGGTATTTAAAAAATGAAACAGATGAATATAGGGGAAAAAAGAGAGAGAGGCAAACCATAGAACAGACTCTTAAATATAGATAACAAGTTGAGGGTAGCTGGAGGGGTGATGGGTGAGGATGGGCTAAATGGGTGGGTGATGGGTATTAAGAAGGGTACTTGTAATGAGCAGTGGGTATTATATGTAAGTGATACATTACTGAATTTGACTTCTGAAACTAATATTGCACTATATCTTAACTAATTTGGGTTTAAATAAAAACTTGAAACAACAAAATAGAAATAATACCACCACAACAAAAGGAAATAATACCATAGTAAAAATAAACAAATAGTATCAGAAACTAAATTGCTGCAAAATCGAATTATTTTTATTTTTTTCATTTTTTTGACTTTTTAATTATTATAGATATTATTATGCTTCTCATTCTAAGTAAATCAACTAAAATAAGAATACAATTTAACCAATAATAAGTGGCCAAAACTGTTGGCATCACTGGTGAAAATGGTAAAGAAACAATAATCAAAATTAATATATTTATTTTATTGAAAGACATCTGATAGATGTTCAATAAATTATTTGTTGGGTTCAACCAGATTTAGAAGCATCTTAACACTGAATTTCTGTAGTTATATCTCTCCACCTCACTTGACTAAAGGCTCTTTGAAGTCCTACATCATCATATACTTATCTTCAGGAGTGCCTGGGTGGCTCAGTCAGTGTTCGACTTGAGCTCAGCTCATAATCTCACAGTTCATGAGTTCAAGCCCTGCATTGGGTTCTGTGCTGACAGCTCTGAGCCTGGAGCCTGCTTCAGATTCTGTGTCTCCCTCTCTCTCTGCCCTTCCTCTGCTCACACCGTCTCTCTCTGTCTCTCAAAAATACATTTTAAGAAAGTTTAAAAGATTAAAACAAAATATATTTATCTTCATACCCCTGATAAGAAGGCCAATGAACAGAAGGTATTTAGCATGTGCTAATCAATATAGCAATTCTCAAATCTTTTGGTTTCAGTATCCCATTACACTACTGGGAATTATTGAATAATCCAAAAAGGTTTGTTATGTAGATTATAACTATCGGTGTACCTTCTCTAATATGCACTGTATTAGAAATTAAAAGTGAGAAAAAGATTTGAGGGTATTAATTAATAATTTATTTATTTCTTAAAAAAATGTTTATTTAATTTGAGAGAGAGAGAGAAAGAGCATGCGTGTGCAAGTGGGGGAAGGGCAGAGGGAGAGAGAGATCCCCCAAGCAGGCTCCATGCTGTTAGCACAGAGGAAGATGCGGGCTTGATCTCAGTGAGATCATGACCTGAGCTGAAATCAAGAGTTAGATGCTTAACTGATTGAGCCACCCAGCTACCTTTATTAATTAATAATTTAAAATACTAATAATAGACCCATTACATGTTATCATAAATTGCATATTATTATGAAAAACAAGTACATTTTCCAAAGCAAACCAACTTAATGAGAAAAGGGTCATGGTTTTTAGTTTTACAAATCTCTGCAATATATAGCTTACCAGATATAAAATGGATATAATAATCTGGAGCTTTTCATCTGCCTGTTCATCTGTCCTGAATTCAATCTGTTTTGATATGTTGTTTGAGTTAAAGAATACAAAGGATATGAAGCTCCACACATAAACGTAGTTGGAAAAAGGAGAAATATTTTCACAGAGTTTTGAGAAACCTGTGGCTATTGTTTTATGTTACGTCAAACTCAGCAAATGTTAGTTTCTTAGTGGTTTATTGCAATGTGAAATTTGAGTCTAGATTAGTACATTTTGTATTCTGTTACATTAAAATCCATTGTTCTGTATTGCATATTGAAAAGATCTTTTATCCTTGAATGATTTTGCATTAATAATTTTGAAAACTTTCATCCATCTAGCCATGAAGATCTTCCAGATGTTGATTTATAATATCATACAATATAAAACTACCACGTTTGTTAATTTCACCAATGATCTCAACAAAAATCTTCAGTTATTTACAGGATGTCACACTAAAGGTGGTAGATATAAATTTTCCAAAGGAAGAATGAATTTTATCATCAACAACAAACACTGTTAATTGTTTTCTTTGAAGTGAAAGGCTCACTTTCTTCATTATTGCCAACTACCCAATCTGTATAATTATGGTTTGTCTGTTATAGTTTTAAAATAAAAGTGGTGTTTTATGGTAAAAGCATCTGGTTTAGCTAGCAATTCAAACAACCACACTTTTCAGGTAGACAAATACTTTTCAGGTACACAACCAACAAACTTCACTATACTGCAGAAGTGACTTTCTGTATACTCCCCATTTCTTCATAGGTAATATAAAGAAGGTGTGCAAACAAAGGAACTATCTAATAAAGTAATTAATTCTCTGTTTCCTCGAAGATATTCTTAACCAAAACCCACAATTTTTTAATTGTATTTGATGGTGAAGAATGAAATAACTACTAATACACTTTGGTGCCACTATCTCAATTTGAGCTAAGGCAATGGTAATTTTATCCACCATTGCCTTTGTATCATCAATTTAAATGTCAGTAGTAAAAAAGGCAAGTAAAATCTTAGTGTTATAATGAAAATAATTGTTTCTTTGTGTGGATTCCTCTAAAAGAATTTCAGGGACCCTTAGGGATTAATGACATCATGAAAACAAATTCTTTAGATACAATTGCGAGAAGAATGCAAAGCTAATTTCAAGTTTTGCTACCTTGTGTAGAAGTTGCTGAAAAAGTTGACTTTTCTAATTTCAGGCCTAAAATCTGTGATCATCATGGATTTTCACATAAGCCGAAGAAAAATGTTGTTGATGTCCTGTTATTCCAGTTAAGCTCAAATCTTTAAGCAATCAGCAAGTTCTGTTTACTCTACTTCAAAAAATAGATTTGATGCATCCATATACTGTCATTCCAGCTCCTCTTCTAGTCATTTAGACCAAGCCACAGCATCAATCTCTTGAACTATTATATTTGCTTCCTAAATATTTTTCTCTGTTCCCATATTTGTCCATATAAAATATATTCTCTGTAGTAGGCAGAATGATCTCTTAAACATTAAATCAGATCTAAAAATGCCCCTTCTGAAAACTCTTTAATGGCTTTCCCTGCCAAAGGAATAAAATCCAAGTTGCTCTCCATATCCTACATACAACCACAACATGTCTCAAATATATGTCCTAGAGATTATATATGCATATGTATGCACACATACATATACGCGCGCGCACACACACACATATGCATCACAGAATACAAAGAAAAGTCATAGGAATCTAACTCTTTACACTTTCACCTTGATATCACAAAATTATCTGTCTCTCATTGGAATGCATAAAAATGAATAAATAAAAGAGAGATATTTCTATTAACTACAGATTATGTGTGAAAGAATGTTAGGCATCTTGGGATGGATGAAAATATTTATTACATGTCTATATCATTAAAGGTGCTTTGCTTTGAAGTGTAGTGACCAAAGTACACTGTTCTTTTGCTTTTCAGATGATTATATTTTAAGGAATACTTCAGTTGGACTTTTTGAAGAAATAATCAAAATAAGTAAAGTAATTATTAGAAAGGTAATGTTTATATTGGCTGCTTGATTATTATTTAAAGCATCTTTGAAACATCAGTATTTGATAATGACATAGAGTAATAATATTTTCCTATGTCAGTATGTCTTTATCATCTGCATCTTTTCATTTGACCCTCACCACCATCCTATATGATAGGTGGTAGTTATTTGTTCTTACTTTTAAAATGTATAAAAGTTGTTATCACTGAGTGATTACATATCAGGAGAATGTTACAAAAAGGTACAATGACTACTGCTAAAACAGTGAGGCTAATTAAAATTTCAAGAGAAGAGAAATGTATAAACTAATGTACAGCATAAGTGTAGATCTTTTTATATATAAGAGGCAGTAAATGAAAAGTGTTAAATTCCTAGGACTCTGCCACTTCAAAACCTGATATTTTTCTCTTTCTTCACGTGCACTTACCCATGGGAACTTTGCTTCTTTGGATTTGGATAGGTATGGAAGAGGCAGATTGATGAGGGCGGGGGACTGTCATGAGGCATGAGAAATAATTATATTTCTCTCATTCTTTTCTCCATATGATTCCTTTCCATCTTGGAAGAAAAAAAATCCCCTTTTACTAGTGCTCTTGCTTTGACAGAGAAATAAAGGAAAGTAAGATATTATCAGCTTCTCAACTTCTGACCTTAGAAGTCAGACTAGACAATTTCCAAGAAATTATTTTGGGAAATATCAATTCAATTAATTGCCTTTAGTGGAAGTTACATGGTTGAAATTTCAGCCAGTACTTGAAATGTCATGCCATAATGACTATTTAAAAACAATTACAACAAATTATGGATTATAATTTACTTTTGAGATTTCGGTAATTTCCATTTCAAGAATTCACTATCTCCCATATCCCATATGAAGAAGTTCTTTTTTCTTTTTCTTTTTCTTTTTTTTTGATTCATTGATTGATTGATTTCTTAATTTACATTCAAGTTAGTTAGCATATAGTGCAACAATGATTTCAGGAGTAGATTCCTTAATGCCCCTACACATTAAGCCCATACTCCCTCTCACAAACCCTCCAGTAACCCTCTGTTTGTTCTCTATGTTTAAGAGTCTCGGGGTGCCTGGGTGGCTCAGTTGGTTGAGCGTCTGGCTTCGGCTCAGGTCATGATCTCACAGTTCGTCGGTTCAAGCCCTGTATCAGGCTCTATGCTGACAGCTAGCTCAGAGCCTGGAGCCTGCTTCAGATTCTGTGTCTCCCTCTCTCTCTGACCCTCCCCTGCTCCCCTGCTCATGCTCTCTCTCTCTCTCTCTCAAAAATAAAACATTAAAAAAATTGAAAACAAAGAGTTTCTTATATTTTGTCCCCCTCCCTGTTTTTATATTATTTTTGCTTCCCTTCCTTTATGTTCATCTGTTTTGTATCTGAAAGTTCTCATATGAGTGAAGTCCTGTGCTATTTGTCTTTCTCTGACTGACTAATTTCACTTAGCATAATACCCTCTAGTTCCATCCACATAGTTGCAAATGGCAAGATTTCATTCTTTTTGATTGCTGAGTAATATTCCATTGTATATATAAACCACATCTTCTTTATTCATTCATCCGTTGATGGACATTTGGGCTCTTTCCGTACTTTGGCTTTTGTCGATAATGCTGCTATAAACATTGGGGTGCATGTGACCCCTCAAAACAGCACACCTGTATCCTTTGGATAAATAGCTAGTGTTGCAATTGCTGGGTCATAAGGTAGTTCTAGTTTTAATTTTTTGAGCAACCTCCATACTGTTTTCCAGAGTGGTTGCACCAGTTTGCATTCCCACCAGCAGTGCAAAAGAGATCCTCTTTCTCCACATCCTCACCAACATCTGTTGTTTCCTGAGTTGTTAATGTTAGCCATTCTGATGGGTGTGAGGTGATATCTCATTGTGGTTTTGATTTGTATTTCCCTGATAATGACTGATGTTGAGCATTTTTTCATGCTTCTGTTAGCTATCTGGGTGTCTTCTTTGGAGAAGTGTCTATTCATGGAAAAACTTCTTTTACATTAAAAATAAATTATCTTCCTTGATAACTTTGGAAATTTTTCCAGGGACCCTATTCATATTCCAGATAAAATAAAATAAAATAAAATAAAATAAAATAACATAACATAACATAAAATAAAATAAAATAAAATAAAACTTCTTCTTTACAATACCAAATAAAGCAGATTGCTAAATTTGTTTAAAATATACCAAACAGGAACCTGGGTGGTTCAGTTGGTTAAGCATCTGACTTTGGCTCAAGTCATAATTTCACAGTTCGAGCCCTGCTTCAGTTGAGCTCAAGCCCCACTTTGGGAAAGCCCTGCTTCTCTCTTTCTCTCTCTCTCTTTCTCTGCCCCTTGTGCAATTCTCTTTCTCTCTTTCCCTCTGTCTCTGCCCCTTGCTCACTTGCACCCTCTTTCTCAAAAAAAAAAAAATAAATAAAATAAAATAAAATAAAGTAAAATAAACCAAAAAAAGTAACATTATATAATCATTATACAAAATCCTCTATTTTTTAGTATTAGAAGTAAGTTACATGATAACTATTCTTGGTTAGGTTCACAAAGTACCATTTACTAAAAATGAATAATACATTTGCATAGATTATATTTCTTAATAGAATATTCCTTGCTGTAAAGTTAGTTTGGATTTTATTCTAAGTACAATGTGACGTCACTTGGGACATTTAAACAGAGGGGTGATACAATCTGATTTCCATTTTGAAAGATCATTCAAATTGATGTTGATGTGTGGAGGATGGATTATGGGAGAAGAGTGGCAGCCAAGAAAAACAGATGAGTGGATCAGCCTCAATTTGGACAACTTTAAATTGACACTTGGTCTAAATAATTGGGAGACAACAGTGAGTGTCTGAGAATGTGGCAAACTGCTAAATTTAAAGACATGGCATTTAATCAGCTCTAGCCAGCTGTCTTACGGGAATATAGATCTTATCTCTAGTGTTGTCAGATTTCTTTAAAGAGAAAGATATAAAATCTTGTGATTGTTAAATGTTGGCAACCAATTAAAATTATATTTCAAGAAACCACGTAGAGCTAAATAAAATATGCCTCTAAGTGGATTTAACCAAAAGGGTCACCAGTTTGCAAACTTAAGGTTGAATTAACATTAGCACCCTAATGCTGAATGGACAATAGTTGTAGACAGAGATAGAACAGAATATAGATAACTTTTTATTTTCATATTTTCCATTCCTTCTTACCAGGTTGGGGGTTAGACATTAGAGTTTACAAACCAATAATTTATATGTATCAATAAACTATAAAGAAAACAGCTCATGAATCTGTTTATGTTAGATTTCTAATCAAAGCCAATCAACTCTTTGTTTCCTTGCTATTGGAAGAGAAGTCCAGAAAATAAGTGGCCAGCTACAACTTAGGGAAGTTATATTAGAAGATTGAAGCAACATTGGTTTTATATTTTATGTAAACCAGAGCCAAAGATCTCAATCTTCTAGAAAAAAAATGACAGTCTAGGACTAACTTATGAATTATGAATTACTGAAGTAAGCTGTGGCTCATTTATCTCTGTGTATGAGTGCCTAACATAGTACTTGATCTGACAGTTTAGGTGCTCAGAAATGTGTACTGACTAAATTATACTTCCCAAACAATTAAACTACTAGTTGATGTCAACCAAATTTCTTTCATTGGTAAATTTCTACTTTTGAGATAAATATTTCTTTATTCTTTACCATAATTTTCTTTACATCTGTTTTATCAAGCTAAACACCTGAAGTCACACTTGGTCCTCTCATGCTCTCTTATATCCCATTTTGAGGAAATAAGAAAACCTTATCAGCACTAATTTCTACATATATACCTTGCATCTGCTTCTCTTTATCTCCTGTCCCAGTTACCAGGCTAATTCCAGCCATCTGAGCTTGCCTGGCATACTGCATTAGATTACCATTGGTTTTGATTCCACTTTTCCTACAATCTATTTTACATACAGAAGTTAGAGTGACCTATTTTTTAAGTTCATTTATTTATATTTGAGAGAGAGAGAGCACAAGCAGTGGAGGGGCAGAGAGAGAGAGAGAGACACAAAGTCCGAAGCAGGCTCTAGGTTCTGAGCTGTCAGTGCAGAGTCCAAGGCGGGGCTCAAACTCATGAACTACGAGATCATGACCTGAACTGATATTGGCTGCTTAATGGACTGAGCCAACCGGGAGCCCCCGATCTGTTTAAAACACAAATCAGGTCATGCCAGTCCCTTGCTCAAAACACAAGCAATGGTTTCATATCAAAAAATGAAGTTAAAATTCATTAATATTCTGCCCTAAGGCTTTATGTGAATAGTCCCTATCTAATCCTTGGCCTTATTTTCTACTCTACATTTCTTGATCAAAATAGTCTGGCAATTAGCCACCTTGCTGTTTGTCAAATATGCCAGGCTCACTGCTGGCTCTGAACTTGACATTTGCTATTCTCTTGACTAGACCACTCTTCCCCAACACATGTTTATGTGTCATTTCACTTCATTCAAATGTCTACTCAGATAGTACTACTTACAAGAAGACTTTCTTGACCTCTCCATCTGGTCATCTACACCAGTTATTCTTATCACTTTGTGTCTTTTTGATACACATCATAATCAGAAATTATATTTTTTTTTTTGTTTAAGTATTAATTATCTTTCTCTAAACTAGAATGTAAGCACCTTGTATATATAAGGATTTCATGTATCTTGATCCCTGATATGCCTAGTATGGAGGAGATTCTGACCAATATATATTGAATTTAATTGATTTAATTGCAATGATCTTGGTAAGATTCATAACTAATAAGACTAAAAATGTTTTAGCAGTCCACAGTATTTATTAAGCATCGACCTACCATATGTGGAAAATTATAGTAACAATTTTGAAAAATATAAGAGAACTATAGAACCCAGTAGAATCCCCATGTCCTTATAATTCTATCACAATGTCTACAGCAAACATATCATAAAACACTCAGTCTTATAAAGTTTGCAAAAATAGAATAGACAAGGACAAACAGGTATAATTATTCATAAAACCAAAAAAAAGAAAGAAAATAGTTTTATTTAAACTTCTTTGGCATTGGGAGCAGAATATTTCCTTAGGCCATAAAGGAAGATCATTCTCTGTTCAACAATTTGTTAATCTTTTTTAAACATACTTTCAATTAAGAGATTAATTATTTTCATTTGTCTTTCAGATGAGGAATATTATAAAATTTTATTTTTTCCCTTCCTCAAAAATCAATCCTGATATTTTTTCTATTGTAAGTAATTGTGCTGTCAATATTCAACTGCCAACCCATGAGACAGCTGTAATTAGGATAATATAACTGAATGTGGGTAATGGTAGTTCTCTAGTTGCCTTTCAGAAATGCTTACTTACACTCAAAGCTGTGTTTTCTTTATAAATCTTTTGTTTTTTGCCCTGATGCTAGTTTTAAGTTATTATCTAAAGAGATCAGTTACATTGTATTTAATTCAAACAAAAATTTTTAACTCCCACTCTTGTTCTTTGAATATTGTCCACATTTCTTCAAGTCAAGTTGATTAGAAATAGCCATAAACCCAAACCAAGAAACAAACTATTAACTACAAGAGAACAAACTGATGGCTACCAGAGGGGAGGAGGGCAGGGGGACGGGTAAAATAGGTGGTGGGTATTAAGGAATACACTTCTGGTGAGCACTGGGTGATGTACGGAAGTATTGAATCACTATATTGTACACCTGAAACTAATATAACACTGTACATTAACTGGAGTTTAAATAAAAACTTAAAAAAATAAAAAATAGTCATAAACAATCAAAAAGCACTAAAATTTTTTTCCAAAATAAATTTTCTATCATAGACTGCTATGTATCAATAAAATCTTAATAAAACAGCTCCAATACTTCTATGTGAATTTTTTTCTCCAGCTTAGAAATATGATTTGGTAGAAGTTCCAAAGCAATATTATCAGAGAAATTATTTTAAATAAAAAGTATATCTGGATTTTTCCCTAGAACAATTGCTTAAGAATTAATTATTAGGCCAACTGATAGAAGAAGACACTGAGACAGAAGAGGAAAAGAAGAAGGAGAAGGAAAGAACACTAATGTTTCAAATTATGGTTTATTATGATGCTGCTCAAATTAGGTATATTTACCACTTAATACATTTCCACCTCAGTTTTGCAAACACTTTCACATCAAAAAAAAATATTTTTCATTGAGATGTTGACTCTATCACTTTTTCACTATAATGCATATCATGTCTTCTTTTCCCTACTTACCTGCCATGGTCCAAAATATCACATATTTATTTGATTTTTGCTTCCTCCATTGTGAAAGCATATTGGAAAAATCCCCAGACTAAGTTTAAACCCAATTATTTACTTACTACTTACTTACACTGTGGCACGTTAAACATTATGAAAAATTTTTTTGCATCTGTGCCGACAACTGCAGTTTAAATTTCTGATTCCAAAAACAATGGATACCAATTTACTTAATTTTCTCATTCTCCACAACAAATACACTTCCTTACTCTGAAAGCCTTTCAGTTAATCTCCTAGCCTAATATTTAGTTATACTATGTTAGCAATAGTATAATTAAATATTATTAGAATGTATCAGTCAGAAAATTTCTCACTTTTCCATCAGCAAATCTATCAGCCAATATGAGTCTGAATCCATACTTTTGGCCTTCCCTCCTATTAAAGTGGAAGAAGTGTTTGCTTTTCTAAAGGCCAGGCCCTTCTTTTTTCATTGCATTCAATATTCATTGCCATCTTAGCCACTCTGGTATTTCTGAAATTACTACACCTTCCTTAATTCTAAACTTTTTTTTTCTCTATTGATTTATGCATAGGTGCATAAAAACATGACGTAATATCTTATATCTTAAAAACAATTATACTCTGACTTCCAGCTATAATTGATTTATCTGAACCTTTTCATAGTAAAATACACTAAAGTATTGCCTAGAATCATGTTTCCACTTACTCATCGCTTTTCTTCAATCCAAATAAGCTCTCATACTCAACTACTTTGTCAAAATCATGACTGACCTTCTTGCCGAAAACAATGACCAATTTATCAGTCTCAGTAATATTCAGCACAGTTGAACATTCTGCCATCATGACACTATTTTTCCTTTTTTACATAATTAGGTAAGATATAATTCATACGCCATCTAATTCACTCTTTTAAAGTATACAGTTTAATGGTTTTTAGCATATCCCCAGACTTGTGCAAACATTACCACAGTCAATTTTTTTTAATTTTTTATTTATTTTTGAGAGAGAGAGAGAGAGAGAGAGAGAGAGAGAGAGAGAGAACGAGCAGGAAAGGGGCAGAGAGAGAGAGAGGGAGACACAGAATCCAAATCAGGCTCCAGGCGCTGGGCTTGAACTACTGAACCATAAGACCATGACCTGACCTGAAGTTGGACTCTTAACCGACTAAACCACCCAGGCATCCCACCATAATCAATTTTAGAACAGTTTCATAACCCCAAAAGAAATCCCATATCCAATCACTCTTCATTCTCCACATTCCGCTCCTCTCCTCTCCTTCCACTGCCTGCCACCATTTAGACAACTACTCACTAATCTATTTTCTATCTCCATAGATCTGACTATTCTGGGTATTTCATATAAATGGAATCATACAATATGTAATCTTTTGTGACTGGGTTTTTAGCATGGTGCTTTCAAAGTTCATCTATGTTATAAATGTACTAATATTTAATTCCTTTTTATTGAAGAATAATATTCCATTGTATAAATAGAACATACTTATTAATCAATTTTTCAGCTGGTGGACATTTGTTTCCAGTTTGGGACTATTATACATAATACTGTTATGAACATTCAAGTACAAGTTTTTGTATGGACTTATGTTTCCATTTCTCTTGGGTATGTAAGAGTGGAATTGCTTAGTCATGTGGGTAACTCTATGTTTAATATTTTGAGAATCTGCCAGACTCTTGCCCAAAGTGGCCACACCATTTTATATTCACACAAGCAATTTATGAGTGTTCCATTTCTCCACATCCTCATTAACACTTGTTATTATCCCTTTTTGGTTAAAGCCACCCTAGAGGGTATGAAGTGGTATCTCATTGTGGTTTTGATATGCATTTTCCTGATGGCTAATTTATTATTTTGTAAGAGAAAATACCCCCCAATTTTCCTCCTACCTTGTCTGCCGCTTTTTCTCAGACTCACTGCTGAAACTCTCACTGCTTTTTGGCCCAAACGCTAACTATTAAAATATCCTGGTTGTATCTATAGTCTCTCCCTAGCTGATTGCCTCTAGTCCCAGGTGTTTAAATATCCTTTATATGCTGATTACTCCCACATTCTTATTTTTAACGCTGACCTTTTCTACCTACTTGACTTCTTTTCATTCAATTTGTATCTTAAATTTATTATTTCCAAAATAGAATTCTTTATACTGGCATCCTCCAAAGCAATTATTTCCACCTCCTTAATCTTCTCCATTTCACTAAATTATACCATCACCCATTCATCCAACCAGGATCCAAACCTGGAAGACATCCACAATTTCTCTCTTCCTTACCGCTTATGATCAATCTGTCAACTTCACATTCAAAATATCGTGCAGATATGTCCACTTCTTTGCTATCAGCCTGTTCTACTTCATGAAAAACTAAGGCAGTGGATGCCAAACGTGCAACCTTATTTTTGCTCTTGCCACATCTACAATTTATCCTCTACACAGAAGCAACCACAAGGGTTTTAAAACTTAAATTAGATTCTATCACATTCAAACAGGAAGTGATCTTGTATGGTACTTAGTGTTTATTGGATTCTTTAACAAGGAAATGTGGAATGTGTAATGTATGTGGAAACTGACATTGATTTATTCAGAAGCATGAAGATACTAAAATCCAGAAGCTATTTTGGTAACCTTAGAGAAAGTGGAAATGTTAATTTATTTACAGAATTGGATTGTGTATATTTGGGGGGCAGATTGGGGAGAGTGTGATTATTTTCCAGTCTGTGTCCTCATATATCTCTCTATTCCCTAGGGTAGTCAAAGTTCAAATATCATATCTTAAAATAAGTTATTCACCATGCTCCTGTTTGTTATTAATTTAATAAATTAAGAGACTACATGCCACCCCAAGAAGGTATAAAATTACATAAAGAATAAAATAAATGACTCAGTTTGTCAGTATGAATAAGTCGCTACCCACGTGGACTGCAGTTGACTCACCTGGGAAACCAGATGGCTGGATCAGGTAATCTCTGGAGCCACTTTCAGCTCTAAAATTATGAGCTGTCTTCAGTGATGTCTAATTACTCTAAAAACTAAGTTATATAAGACCTTTACTGGAATTATTTGACTTCTACTGCCAGGAAATCTTTGGCACTTTAAATGCAACTATTTTTTGGTATTTAGGAAAGCTGCCAGAGAGTGAATAAACATTAAGCACGGAAACTCTCTGTTTATTACCAGAGTAAATACAATAAAAGCAGAAGTGACTTTTATCCTTCATACCAAGTAATTAACTAATTAACTCACTCTGCCTCATCTAAAGTGTTAATCTTATAAACCAATGATCTATTCGGTTTCTGTACAATTTTGACAGTGTTTCGAGATAAATGTTCCCCCCTCCCCTAATCTGTGCTAATTAAGTGAAGATTCAAAAACAAAGGAGCTGAATTGACACCAGATACTCAGTTCACGTAATAATCACTAGGTTTCAGCATCAATTTTTTAAGGTTAATCTAACTTTAGTGGAGGGAGTAAAACAGAAGGAGCATTATGCTAAAAAGACCTACAAAAAAGTGGGAAAAGCTAATTGAGGAAAACCTGTCGCCACAAAGACAATAGTCCTGAATCATTTACCTGTTGAATAAAATGGATATATATTGGTAATTTTGAGTAGAGTAAGTGAAAAAGAAAATTATTTGTAAAGCACAAATCCAAATAATTTTGATTGCAGTTATTGCCATATAAGTGTTAGATGCCATGTAAATGTTTGCAAGTCTTAGCGTGTTCATGTCTGTAGCATCAAATAAGAAAATAATGGATTTCTGGGCATGGAATTTTGTGGCGTGCTAATAGGCAAAGTGAGGCATAAAAGTATTTTGTATTCTTGGACTACCACTGCTTTTGAGAAAGGAAAGAGCTTCCTACCTCCTGCAGTTGTTCAGACTTGCAAATTGTTATGCCACACTGAAGTCTGCAGATTTCAGGAAGGCAATGGAATATTTTTGTGTCACAATTTCATGCTGGAAGGAATAATCTTCCTTTCTTCCTATACTTGCTTTTTATGACTTTATTGAGATATAAAGTATAATAAACTACCAATATTAAAAATACACAGTTTGATGTTTTGATATATGTATGAGCTATCATCATAATCAAGATAATGAGCATTATTACCTTCAAAAGTTTCCTTGGCTACCGTTGTAATCATTCTTTTCTCCATCTCCATCCGTGGGCAGCCACTAATCTGCTTTCTGTCACTGTGGATTAGTTTTCTTTTCTAGAATTTTACATAAATGGCATCATACGTTTTGTATGCATTTTGTCTGGCTTCTTTCACTTATTAAATGATTTTGAGATTTATTCATGTTGCTGTGTGTACTGAAGAGTTTCTTGTTTCTTTTTTATTGCTTAGTAGTATTCCATTTCATGAATGTATCACAACTTGTTTCTTCTGTTAATGGATATTTTGTTTGTCTCTAGTTTTTGGCTCTCATAAATAAACCTGCTGTGAACACTTACATATAAGTCTTTGTTGATTTTATGATCTCATGGTTCGTGGGTTCGAGCCCCATGTTGGGCTCTGCGCTGACAGTGCACGAAGCCTGCTTGGTGTTCTGTCTCCCTCTCTCTCTACCCCTCCCCTACTTGCTCTCTATATTTCTCTCAAAATAAATAAAAATAAATTTAAGAAACCTATTTAAAAAATAAAATGAGCTTGCCAAATTGGTACACAGATGGAATTGCATTTAAGCTGTAGGTCAGTTTAGAAAGAATTGTAAGCTTAACAACATTGAGTTTTCCGGTTCATTAATATGGTATCTTCATTCATTTACTTGCATCTTCTTTAGCTGCAATCAATAATGTTTGTAGTTTCAGAGTAGAAGTCTTGGATGATTTTGTTACATTTATTCATAGTTATTTTATTTTATTTAAAAATTTTTTAACATTTATTTTTGAGAGAGAGAGAGAGAGAGAGAGAGAGTGTGTGTGTGTGTGTGTCAGCAGGCCGAGAGAGAGGGAGACACAGAATCTGATGCAGGCTCCAGGCTCTGAGCTGCCCACACACAGACTGACTTGGTGCTCGAACCCATGAAATGCAAGATCATGACCTGAGCCAAAGTTGGAATCTTAACCAACTAAGCCACCCAGACACCTCTATAGTTATGTTAAAATCTTGATTCTATGATAAATGGGTATTTTGAAATTTTATTTTTCAATTTTTGCTGCTATTCTTTGAGGATCCAATTGACTTTTCATATTAGCATCATATCCTATAAACTTCCTAAAATAATTAATTAGGTTTGTAGATTCCATGGGTATTCTAACTAAACAATCCTATCATTGGTAAACAGGAGAGTTTTACTTTAATAAAAATTTTTTGTTTTATTTATTTATTTCAAGAGACAGAGAACAACTAGGGAGGGGGGCAGAGAGAGAGAGAGAGGGAGAGAATCCCAAGCAGGCTCTGCACTGTCAGCGCAGTGTCCTATGTGGGACTTAAACTCATGAACTGTGAGATCATGACCTGAGCTGAAATCAAGAGTCAGATGGTTAAACAAGTGAGCCCCCCAGGTCCCCCAGGACAGTTTTACTTTTATCTGATGTTTCTGCCTTTTATTTTTCTTTCTGGCATGAGTCCAATGGCTTGCACCTCCTCTAATACAATATTGAATAGAAGTGGTGAAGGTGGACATCTTTGATTTATTCATGATTTTAGGAAGAAACATAATGCAGTATTTCACTGTTATATGTGATATTAGAAGGTTGGAGAGAACAAATTTAAGTTTTTAATAGACATAGTGGTATTTAGATTTTCTATTTATTTATGCATGATATTTCAAGATATCTGTTCATTTCATTAAATTTTTTGTTATAAAGTATCCAGCAGATTTTTGATATGTATTATTTTTGATGTCATTAGCTGAAAATATTTTCATATTTCCTCTGTGATGTGATCTTTGCTTCATTAATTATTTAGAAGCGAGTTTTATGGGTGCCTGGGTGTCTCAGTAGGTTAAGCGTCTGACTCTTGATTTAGGGTCAGGTCATGATCTCACTGTTGTGAGATAAGGCCCCACATAGGGCTCAGTGTGGAGCACAGAGCCTGCTTGGGATTCTCTCTCTCTCCTTCCCACTCTGTCCCCCCACTTATTTTTCTATCTCTTTCTCTCTCTCTCTCTCTCCCTTCCTCTCAAAATAAATGGATGAACTTAAAAAAAAGTGTTTTAAAATTTCCAGATAATTTATATTTTCTTAAATAATTTTATTGTTATGGATTTCTATTTAATTTCACTGTAGTCAAATTATATTCTTTGTATGATTTTGATCCTTTTAAATTTAATAAGTACTTGTTTATTAGCCTAACATATAGTCTATCTTGGTGAGTGTCCCCTTGTATTTGAAAAGGATATGCATTCTACATTGTTACATTTATGGAAAGCCTATTTTGTGCTAATTGCTTTCCTGATTTATTGCCTCCATTATCTTATTTAAGACATACCCCGTACGATTTGATATTTAAAGAGGGCTGATATGTAAATCATCTTACACCATGTCTGACATACCATTATGTGCTAAATACATTTTAATTTTCTGCCTCTTTCCCCTATTACCCACCACATACTTGGACACTTTATGCCACTAATTAATCTACACATTTAATCAATTAATATACAATGAAAAGCTTTTAACTCTGCTTTATATTAATGTCTTAATTTCAGTTACCTCACTTGCAAACAGGGATTAATTATATTTACCATGAGACATTAAATGCTAAGTGCCTACCACCATACCTGGCATGTAATAAGCATTCCATCACCGTTTCTTTTCTCCTTTAAACACTTGCTCACAAAGTCAACATCAGGAATGAACCTATAAGCTAACTTTATTGTATAGTGAGGAAACATGTTATACAGAGACATTTATGAATAGTGATCAGTTACTACAGTCCTCAGAAAGACAGTGCAGAGTCTGCTATCTACCAATCTGTACTAGTAACATTTTTCAAAGAGCATATGTAAACTTTGATTCTATTCAGATGATCCTCCAAAAATCTTTTCAAAAAAATAATCACCAAACAAATGCTTATTAATCAGAGTCTTGAATTTTAATGTTTTGGGTTACTTTGTCTAAAAATTCTTCCTAGTTGGAAGATAAAAATATATCACATTTGATTTCCTTCCCAGTTTAGATTATAAAAGTACTGAATAAGCAATATATTTTTTATGTGCAGACTATTTGGAGGGACATATATATCTGATGGCCAATTAAGATTCTCTGGCTATATATTTGTGTGAAGAATAGGTGGGGTTTTTTTTGGTTCAGTTATTTCTAATATAAATGGGAAATATTAGCATGTGTGTTATCCTTTTCATGACGTAGATAGGTACTTATTTTTCTTCTAAGTTTTTATTTAAATTCCAGTTAGTTAACATACAGTGTAATATTGGTTTCACAAATGAAATTTAGTGATTCATCACTTACATACAACACCCAGTGCTCATCACAAGTGCCCTTCTTAATATCCATCACCCATTTAACCCATCCCCCTGCCAACCTCCCTCCATCAACCCTCTGTTTGTTCTGTATAGTTAAGAGACTCTTATGGTTTGCCTGTCTCTTTTCCCCCCTATGTTTATCTGCTTTGTTTCTTAAATTATAAGGTAGTTTATTTAGAAGAACATGTGGAATAGAACTGTGATTTCATTTAGTTATTCATTTAATCAATTTTTGAATGTTGAAGGTCTTCTAACTATAAGACAATGACTGAGATGAAGAAAAAGAGAGGCCAGCATATTAAGAGATAAACATTTTTGTCATAAAATCTACCATGGACAAAGTGTGCAAAATAAAATTTCCAAATGTGTGTTCAGTGTGTAAGATATACACATTTGTCTTCAAGTACCTTGGTACTCCTGGCGCAACTGATTCATTTCTTCATGTATGATAAAGGAAACGAGAAGAGGCAAGCTTTTACTAAGAAAATGAAAATGTGGCAAACCTTTATTGTGTTTGTTACTTGGCATTTGTGCATATAATTTCAGGATTTGATTTTGGTTTCAGGTAAGGACTCCTCCCCCATTATCAACATAAATGTTGCAGATGAATTTGACTCTTTGCTTCAGAAATTGGCATAGGTTCTGATTGGTCTTGTAAGGAAGAGTGGCAGAACACCCTAGTTACACAATTGGTTCACCAATGAACATGTGGCCCAATTAGATCCAAAGAGATAAAATGAGACTTTGCTGAAATTTTTCATAAACAGAATCTCATTCTTTTCTACTAGATGTAAAATCTAAGTGGATATAAGCACTAAAGCCTTCACTGACATTTGCATATGTGACATTTGACACGTAGTCTCATGTTGCTGATGGGCTCAAACATAGATAGCAACATTGTCTGGGTTCTGAATTCAGCTTCATGTCTCATTCTTCGACTTTTCTGATGCATGAGTGAATCTACATAAAACCTGGTTACTTAAGCTCACTTGGGTTGGGATCTCTGTTATTGATAGCCTTGTTTCAAAGAAGGAACAGTATAGGAAGCAAATTTATTCTATTCCAAAGAGAAACTTCCTGGGACCTACTTCTGATCACAACAAGACAATTCTTAGGCACAATAATTACACAAGAGTTATGGAGGCTCATTTCCATAGTGAGTATAGGATTAAAGTAATTGACTTAGAGCTTCAGCAGAATTTCTGTAGTGGGTCTTGGCATTTCAACTCCAGGAAGCTTTAGGATCCATTAATGGAAGAAAAACATGAGTCTCCTCATTCTTCCTCTAGTCCTTTTGTCTCTTTTCCTTTCCTCCCGAGTGACTTTACACACACACACACACACACACACACACACACATATACCACTTCCAAGAACAAATAATAAGTTTCTAAGATAGCAGAATCTTTGTCCACACTGAGGAAAAAAATATATTTCCTAAAAGCATCATCGTGCAGAAAGAGTTCCTTTGCCAAAATGAAAGGTCTTTTATATAGCTGGCAAAGCCATTTAGCTTTTCTTTGTCTCTAACTTTTCATCCTAGATGGATTATGTACTCATTAAATAAGCCCAAAGGACTCATTAAAATATTTTCCCAAACAAAATTTTCTTGAAAAATAAATTCTTATGTCCCACATGAATGAGAAAACAGTTGCAACTCTCTTGTTTTTTAATCAGCAACTCTTTTTTTGTTTAGAATATAAACTGATACAATCATTCTGGAAGGAAATTGGCCAGTGTTTTGTGAAATAATTCTGTGTTTGACCTGGGACCCAGCAGTCACGTTAAGAATCTCTGGCTCAGGACTCCCAGTGAACATGCACAAAGTTACTCATCTAAGTATTTCCCAGGAGAGGAACAAGAAGAAGGCAAATGTGGTGGAGTCAGGCATTAAGGGATATGATGCAGTAATGGTAGAATATAGATATGTCTCAGAAATATGGTAGTCATTAAAAAAAAGAGAAACAGAATAAGATCTATAGTGCACCATTTTTATAAATTAAACACAATCACACAAAATATATCACGTGTTTTAAAAAGGTAAACATATTTGGGGACACAGATGTAACACTGAAAGTGGTGATTAATAGAGGAGAGGAAAAACAGTAGTTGGATTTGGGAAAAAATTAAAAACAGGTAGATGATCATTCACTGTCAAGTGAGAAATATGACTAAATCAAATCGCTGCTACAGAAATTATAGCAACAACATAAAAATGATCTCCATTGACCTTTGACTATTCATTTCAAATACAGTTTGTCTTAGCTTTGTAAAAACTTACTGTGCCACAGGTAAAATACTCATGTAATAAGAATATGAGCCAACTATGTTTAAAAATTCCCTCAGTTAAGGCACTTGGGCGGCTCTGTTGGTTAAGCATCCGACTTCCGCTAAGTTCATAATTTCCTGGTTAGTGAGGGCAAGTCCTTCATCAGGCTCTGTGCTGATGGCTCAGAGACTGGAGCCTTCTTCAGATTCTGTGTCTCCCTCTCTCTCTCTGCCTCTCCCCTGCTCACTCTCTGTCTCTATCTCAAAAATAAATAAACATTAAAAAATTACGAATTCTCTCAGTTATAGCCAAGTGAGGAGATGTGAACAAAATGCAGAGCAGGAAGTCCTAAAACGCTTTCTGACATATACTTTTAGAAATCATTTACTGGATGGATTACTCTTGGGACATAAAAGCTGACTTACACCACTGCAATTTAGTATTTCATTGGGAACTACATATGTATATGTATATCTATAAATATAGATACATATAAATTGCTCTTTTTACTTTTAATCCATGTTTTTCTTATTTCAAAGATAATACATATGCATTATGAAAAATTTAAGAAACATTGAATGGTTCTGAGAAGAAAATTTAAGTGAGTCCTTGTGTCAATCAGAAGATAAACAATGTAAAACCTTTTAGTGTACATACATTAAAGGATTTTGTGTGTGTGTGTGTGTGTGTGTTGTGCAGTTATATACAGTCTAATACCCAACAAAAGAGGGAAATAGTATAATATTTTGTAATTTTTCATTTTGCAATATATTACATAAAATTTCACATTTAGTTAAATATAACTTTACAAGGTAGTTGTATTGGCTGCCTAGTATTTCATGCCATGACTACTACTGAAATTAGACAATTTCTTACTGTTCTATGAAATTACAGATTCTGGTAGTTATTTTCTAGTGTAAATAATGCTTTGAATAGTATCATAGAAAGATATAAAATATTTTTCTCAGGATATTCCTAGAAGTAAGTTTGCTGGGTCAAAGGGAACATACATGGTGTGGTTTTAGGAGTGGATCATGAGTTAACAATAGAACTGGAAGTTGCCATATGAAAGGCTCAAATGTTTCCAAGATTCAATAAGTTGAAATTACTTTGTATTTAATGCCAAATGTAGTGGCATCTTTGTCTTGAAAATATTTACTGGAGCATGTTTCTGAGGATAAAAGAAAAATTATTAAGGAAAAATTTTAAACTAAAGATGAATAGGAAGGACGCTACAGTCAGAGTAACTGATGTGAATCCTGGCTCTGCGCTCAGCTGTATAAACTCAGACAAGTCTCTTAATTCATTTGTGTCTTAGTTATCTCATCTATAAGATGAAGGAAACAACAGTTCCTTCCTCAAAGGAAACCTCATATGTATTTATTTTGAGGTTTACATGAGTGTGTGTGTATGGGTGTATGTATGCAATTTTGCATGTGTGTGCGTACACATGTTCTTAGGTTAATGCTTAGAATATTGTTTGAACTCCAAAAGTGGTAGCTGTTAGTGTCATATTGGTAGTTATTATAATTAAGATAATTATTAGACTGAATCTTAAAAATAAAATCATCTTGTTATAGTTTTGACACTTTCTGTTTCTCTGCTTCCTTGTCTGTTTATATAGTCACTCTGGAGGAGGAATAATTGAAACATGTCACTTCATTTTTAACACACAAACACAAAACATATACTCACAAACACACATAAACACATTTACATCATGGAAGATGCATTTACCTTGATCCATTATACATGCTTGTATTCTGTTCTAATAGCATGGAGTACATTTCTTAACACTTCCTTTTCTAACAGCTAATGCCAAAAAGCAACTATTGACCATAGGTTGTAAGCTCTACTGCTTTTCCATATCCTTTAAATCTGAACCCTCCTCTATCATTTAATGAAAACTAACAGTAATTTCAAAGATAAAATTTAGTGACTGGAACTATGTTTTGCACTGTGGTTATTTTAACAAGCTCTGCCTTTTAATTAAACATCACGCCTCAGAGAATTTAGTTTCCAATATTTGCTTCCAATTTTCTGCTGAAAGTTTCCAGCTCCAGAGATTATTTTTAAATAATTTCAGATGTTTATTATTCATTGTGTTCAGCTTTTTTGGTCTCAATTGTTTGATGTCTTCTTAAATGGGTACCAACTATTAAAGGTCATTTTATTAAAATGAAAAATTTAATTTTATGGGCAATGAGAAATAGTTTGACTTAGTTTAGTAGTTGCCCACCTACTATATATAACATATGGCACTAGACATTGAAAGGAATTCATGTCAGTCTAAATTAGGACCACTGACTTCAGATAGTTCCCAATATAAATTAGATTTGTAAGAGTTGTAGGTGGTATTTAAAAGTTAAGAGCAAGGAGAGAAATAGACTATCGTATTGGGGTTGGAGGAGACCAATAATGTGCCTTTCTTACTGATTTTTAGACAAGCTGAGTAAGAAACACAGAATATGAACAAAAGAAGATCAGAATGTCAGCTTTATTAATGATAAATCAACCTGGAGGCTGTAGCTTTAGAACAGGAGGCAAATGAAGTTCTAAATAGTGCAGGTCTATTGTATGCCCCTGGTCTCAAGCAATGGCATCCTTGGAAAGGCCCAAAACAATGCTGGAGTAGCCTACCTTTGATTGAAAACAGACTGAAGCAAAGCTTTTAAAAGTGAGATTTTACTGGTAGATTCTATACCAAGATAGCAAGATTGAGGGGAAAGAGGAAGGGATGGGGGGTGGAGGGAGAAGGAGTAAGAAGGAAAGCAAATAGAGATGGTGAGTTCATTACTAACCTGGCCCAAACTTTGCCAGGTTAGTAAAAATCCTGATTTTTACACAAAGGTCACCTTCCTGACAGACTTCCTTGAACCACTGATAATTGTCAAAAGTAAGCTGCGGGCAGAGGGAAGGTAATTTATTTGCTGGCTCCTTCCTCACTTGTGTTTTTTTGTTGGGCAACATTTCACATGGGACATTAATTCATACTTGTGAGTTGTGTTGTCTAGCTTTCTGGAGAGCTTCAGTACTTTCCTAGCTTTGTATCTGGGATATTCTCCAGCATATCTAAGTTCTGACATCCTCTTGCTTTGGCTTGGCAGTCTCTTAGGAAGTCACTTGTAAAACAACCTGAACCTAACAGTCCCACTGGGGTTCCTCACCATTGGCTGGCTGTAGGAGATATGAGAGATCATTGCCGAGATGTGATTTCAATCTTCACACCACAGTTTGCTTTGTTTTCTCTGTGTGTATCAAGGGCCAGTACCCTTGAATATATAGGATACACACCGATCTTTCACATGGTTCCACTGAAGCTTCACTCAATAGGTGTGGGGTCAAGAGACACTACCCTCCACGCATGCCTCAAGGGTTAATAATTAAACACTAGGCTTTCTCTAAGGAAATCTACCTTTAACAGTTGTGAGGTTAATATTTCATTGTAGTTTTGATATGTATTTCCATGATGATTAGTGAGGTCAGGCAAAATTTCATTTACCTATTGGCCATCTGTATGTCTTGCTTGGATGATGTTTATTCAGGTCCTTTGCCCATTTTTTAATGGAGTTCTTTGTTTTTTGTTTGCTATTGAGTTATATGAGTTCCTTATTTAATTTGGATATTAACTCCTTATTGGCTACATTTTTTGCAAATATTTTCTCTCAATCCATAGATTGCCTTTTCATTTTGTTGACTGTTTCCTTTGCTGTACAGAAGCTTTTTAGTTTGATGTAGTTCTGCTTGTTTATTTTTACTTTTCTTGCTTGAGGTTTTGGTTTCATAGTCAAAAAAATCATTGCCAAGACCATTGTCAGTGCCCTATGCTTTTTTGAGGAGTTTCATAGTTTTAGGTCTTATGTTTAATAGCTATTATCAGGAAAGATTACCAGTGCTGGCAAGGATATGGAGAGAAGGGAATGCTTGTACACTGTTGATAGGAAAGTAAATTGGTACAGTCATTGTGGAAAACAGTATGAAGATGCCTCAAAAAACTAAAAATAGAACTACCATATGATCCAGCAATCCTTCTTCTGAGTATATACCTAAAAGAAATGAAATCAGTACCTCCAAGAGAGTATTTGCACTCCCATATTCATTGAGGCATTATTCATAATAGACAAGATATAGAAACAACCTAAGTGCCCCTCTATGTATAAATGGATAAAGAAATTGTGATATGTATGTACAATGAGATATTATTCAGCTGTAAAAAGACGATCATGCCATTTGCAACAACATGGATGAAACTGAAAGACATTATGCTAAGTGAAATAAACTAGACACAGAAAGAAAGAAAGAAAGAAAGAAAGAAAGAAAGAAAGAAGAAAGGAAGGATGAAGGAAGGAAGGAAGGAAAGGAAGGAAGGAAGAAAGGAAGGAAGGAAGAAAGGAAGGAAGGAAGGAAGGAAGGAAGGAAGGAAGGAAGGAAGGAAAACCTGTATTATTTCACTTATATGTGGAATCTAAAAAAAAAGTTGAATACATAGAAACAGAGTAGAAGAGTGGTTACTAGGGGTGTCAAAGTTGGGGAAATGGGGAGATGCTGATCAAAGGGAACAAAGTTGAAGTTATGCAGGATGAATAAATCTAGAGATGTAATGTATAGCAAGATGACTATACTTAATGTACTGTGCTGAATATTGGAAATTTGCTAGAACAGTAGATTTCAAGTGTTCTCATCACAAACAATAAATGGCAACTATGTCAGGAGATGGTATGTTAACTATATTGATGGTAGTAATCATTTCACTATGTATTTGTATATCAAATCATTGTTTTGTACATCTTAAATATATACACCATTTTTAGTAAATGTTTAAATGAAAATTTAAAATAAAAAGAGAAATCCACCCTAGAAAACTCCTTTCTTTTTTGCAACTCTTTTGATCCTTTTATATACTTGTGATAAGTCATTTTAGGAGAGTAAAACCAGTTCCCTGTTATATCCTTTGAAAATCTGTAAGCTGGTGTGCCAGAATCTCACTTTGGAATTTCATATCTTTTGTCGTTTTGTGCCCAGTCAAATATTCAAATTTAACCTCTGTTAAGTTGGAGTGCAGTGCTTTAGAGCATAAATCCTGGAGCCAACTGGCTGCATCTTCTAGCTGTGTAACTTGAGGCAAATAACTTATCATATCTATGGCTCAGTTTTATTATTTGTAAGATACAAATAATATCATAGTACCTGCCACAATTGGGTGTGAATTGCCTAAAAGTTTGATTTTGAAAATATGCCTACTAGTTGACTGATGTTCCTTGAAATTTTCTCTCCCATAAGAAAGTTCCCAGAAAGAAATTAGAATCTAGAAATTAAATTCTGCCTCTTCTTAAAAAATAAATGCCAAATAAATATAAACTTTTCATTCTTTTCTTCCCTTATTTGATTCTTTAGCCATAGCCAGGTGAATTTCTCCTAAATGTCTGGATGGAGTTTAGAACAGCCTGCCAGGCAGCACTTGCTGAAAGGTGTGTGGCTCCTTTAGCATCTTGAAAGTTGACATAAAAGTCTGTCATGTGGGGTGCCTGGGTGGCTCAGTGGGTTGAGCATCTGACTCTTGATTTCAGCTCAGTCCATGATCTTAGGGTTGTGGGATTGATCTCCGTGTCAGGCTCCATGCTGAGCATAGAGACACTTAGCATTCTCTCTCTCCCTTTGCCCCCTCCCTCGCTTACATTCTCTCTCTCTCTCTCCTCAAAATAAAAACAAAGTCTATCATGTGTCAAAGTTTGAAATATTATAAAACTTGTTAAACTTCTCTATAGTGGTAGCAATTCCTGAAGAGAGTCAGAATTCCCACAGTCCTACTGTTTTAGTGAAGATCACAAATGACCCCTCAGTGTGACAACCAATGATCAATCCCCAGTGCTCTCCCTATTTCCATTAACAGGACCCCTTGACACAGCTCATCACTTTTTCCTGGAACACTTTGATTTTCCTAGGTTTTCCTCCTGGCCACTCCTCACAAGTTTTTATCCTGCTTCCTTCTCTTCTGCTCAGCCCCTTAATTTTGAGTATTCAGTACTCAGTCCTTAGTTATGGTCTCTTCTCTTTATACACATACTCCCTTGGAGATCTCATTCAGTATTTTGACTTTATTTATCATCTTTTTGCTAACAACTTACAAATTTATGTTTCTGGCTACGGCCTCTTTCCTGATACTCAGATTTGTATCTTCAACTGCCTACTCAACAGCACCACTGGGATGTCTAGTTCACACCTGAAATCGAGCTTGTCCAAATCCCTACACCATCCCTTCCCCCCTTCTCCCACCCTCCCGCCCCCGCCAAAAAATACCCCAGCTCTGTCTATCATCTTTTGATCTCAGTTAATAGGAATTATATTATTCTAATTGTTTAGGCAACATCTTTGGGGCCATCTATAAGTTCTCTTTCTCTTATAACCCATATTCAAACAATTTGGAAGGTCTACTGTATCTACCTTCAAAATACGTCCAGAATCTGATTCCTTCTCACTACTACCATCATCATCACCTCCTGATTTCCTGCAGCCAACTCCTAATCAGCCTTGTCTTCCCACTCTCACCTTCACAAATATTCTATTTTCAATTCAATAACCAGAGTAACCTTTTTAAAATGTCAGATTATAAAGTCACTTAAAGTTTCCAATAATAGGGGCACCTGGGGGGCTCAGTCGGTTGAACATCTGATTTCGGCTCAGGTCACGATCTCCACACTGGTGGGTTCGAGCCCCCCGTCGGGCTCTGTGCTGACAGCTCAGAGCCTGGAGCCTGCTTCAGATTCTGTGTCTCCCTCTCTCTCTGCTCCTCCCTCCCTCACAGTCTATCTCTCTCTCAAAAATGAATAAATGTTTAAAAAACTTTTTAAAAGTTTCCAATAATATTATACATATACCTTTCCTGTGCCCCAATACTTCTACTCCTAGGTCTACTCATGACAATAAAAAGACTTTTACAAAAATATTCACAGTATTCATTATGAGTTCATATTCTCATTATGTATTTATAGTATTCATATTCATAGTAGCTTTATTCATAATAACTGCAAACTGAAAACAAACTGGAAAATAGATTTTTTTATATTGTGATATATTCATGTAATGGAATCATACACAGTAAAATAATAATAACAATAATTAGCTACTGATAATACACAGTAACAGAAATGGAAGTCAAAAGTATAAGGCTGAGCAAAAAAAGTCGGGTGCCTGGGTGGCTCATTTGGTTAAGTGACCAGGTCTTGATTTCAGCTTGGATCATGATCTCATGGTTGTGAGATTGAGTCCTGTGTAGAGCTCCACAGTGGGCATGGAGACTGCTTGGGATTCTCTCTCTTCTTCTCTCTCATCCCTCCCCGGCTTGTGTATGCATATCATGCTCTCCCTCCTTCTCAAAATAAATAAATAGCACTTTTAAAAAATACCAAAAAAAAGCCAGACACAAAATACTACATTCTGTACAATCCTAAGTATGTGAGTTACAAGCACACACAGAACTAATTTATGGTGATAGAAATCAAAATAGTAATTCCCTCTTTGGAGGTGTTGTATAGACTGAGAGGAACAAAGGGAAACTTCTGTTTATGGTAGAAAACAATATGGAGGCTCCCCAAAACATTAAAAATAGACTTACCATATGATCTAGTAATTCCATTACTGTTATATATATACAAACAATAAACCGGAATCTTAAATACAGAGAAAAAAATTGTTGGTTGCCAGAGGAGAGGTGGGTAGGAGGATGCATGAAATAGGTGAAGGGAATTAAGTATACTTATGATGAGCACTAAGTAATGGAAAGAGTTGTTGAATCACTATATTATACACTTGAAACTAATATAACACTGTATTTTAATTATACTTGAACAAAAAACTCCACCCTCTTTATTTTCTCATAAAAATTTTAAAACATAAAATGAAACATAGTAATATTCTGTATCTTGATCTGGATGGTGTTTATACAAATATATATATGGGTAAAAATTCATTAAACTTAAGATTTTTACATTTCACTGTATATAATTTGTATCTCAATAATTTTTTAATGCTTATTTTTTATTTATTTTTGAAACAGAGAGATGGCAAGCAGGAGAAGGGAGGAGAGTGAGGGAGAGAATCCCAAGCAGGTTCTGTGCTGTCAGTGCAGAGCCCAACATGGGGCTTGACCCCACAAACCGGGAGACCACGACCTGAATGAAAACCAAGAGTCTGACACTTAACCGACTGAGCCACCCAGGTACCCCTCAATAATTTTTTAAAGGAATTTAACTTTGCTGTCAAGTGGCTCTCTGAAAACTTTACAGTAACTTGTTATATTAGGTACATCTTGATATATTGTGTATTACGTATTTCTTTAATGTATTATGATGCTGACATTCTCCAAGCCTGTGCTTTCAAAGACCCTCAGGGACACACTAGTCAGGTGCATTTTAAATGACCTGCATTTTGTCATTTTGCACTCTACCAACATTAGCAAAAGGCTGTTTTCTCTTTGCAGAAGACTTACCCTGGCTGTGAATTCCCTTAGCCTGTGCAGTAAAAGGGATAAAGGGAAATAAGAAGTAGAAATTCATTAGATTTTTTTTCTACCATCCCTCAGAACTCCAAAAATCTCTCACACTTGAGGTCTGCAACACCTCAGTTGCACTTGAGGAATAAACTGTACTTAGTGGAGTTTGCTTGACAAAGCTTTGTCCTCTATGAAAAGCTGCCTGTGTGAAGTGACAGTCTCTCTGCAGAGTAAGATTGACAAGAAAGCCTCTTTCTCAAGGGGAGAAATCTCTGTCCCCAGCTAACACCGGATTCCTTTTTTAGCTTCTGCCTAGGTATGCCATCAGTCTACATGGATTACTTCTTGCTAAACACAGCTGCAACAATGCATACTTTCTCATACCATCAGGCACAGATCTACCTGCTCAACAGTAGGAGCTTTTGCACGAGGTGCTGTAATACTTATTTGACCTTCCCTGGGCCCCCATGCGATGAAGGTTTAGGACAGAGGCAGTCGAAGTCCCCTTGTCTCTGGTGTTCCCCATGAAGTAGTTAGCTCTGTATACCAGGAAAAACCGACAGCCAAATGGGAAAGTGTCACATTATTAATAGCCTGATAGTGCATGATAGCACTCCACCTAAAAAGGTAATTCTTCTGATTATTATGAATTGTTGATACTATTTATATTATTGAGCACTAGCTAAGTACCATGCAAATTTGGGTATCCTTAACATAGATAACTGCCTCATTTCTGTAAGTCGGGTTCTGTCATTACCCTTATTTTGCAAAAGATAAAAGCGAAACTTAGAGCAATTAAGTAACTTGTTCCAACATCATTTGGCAAGTAAGTACTTTAATATGTGCTCTCAATTATAGCCATGGGTTGGAAACTGCTCCCACAGCAGATCCTAGCTTCCTGGGTGTCTGACACTTTTAAAATCTTTTAACTTTTAGTTTCCTGATATGTAAAATCTTCTACCCCAAAATTGCAAGGCTTACTTGAGACAATATAGGTCAAGTTCTTTCAATAGCCCAGGATGTAATTCCATTTGAACCCCTGATTATTCCAAAGAAAGTAGGTTTTCATTATTTTCTTGTATATTTTAAACTTTAATTTCCTTTCGGTTCTAATTTTTTATTCATTTCAGTTTGAAGACCATTTTCCTTGGTGGTGAAAATGAAAGTAGAAGAGGCATTGATTGTTTATTCTCCCCTGTTATATTTGGATTCAAGAAGACCTGATTCCAAAAACTCATTTACTGGTCATATAGTCTCTCAAAATTGCCTAACTTCTCTGATCTTCAGCTGAAAACTGGGACTGATAATAATGTCCTTGGCAGGGTTTAGTACTCTCACGATTACATACAGCTGAATATTGGGTATGTAAGAAATATTCCTTCAGCATTGCTGCCCTCTCCCATTTGCAGCTATCCAAACAGTGTTTTTTTTTATTCCTTACTTGTATGTTTTCTTGCTACAAAATAGCTAAAATAGCATTTTTCATTTTTCCTTATAGTTTTCCTTAAGCCTGAGCTTTAGCTTTCCTGACCTATTTTATAGGGTTTGTAATATACTTTTATTTTACTTTTCCCCTTGGTTATATGACCATTACCTCATAGTCGTAAATGAAAGATCATAAAACAACTATCTTCGTAGGTGTGTTGGCTTATTTATTTATCCCCTCTCGTATGTCCTTTGTAAGTTCATTTTAGGGCTCACTATTCTTTAAGAATAGGGTGCTTTTTTAACTTATTTGCCATAGCTTACAGCTCTCATTCCTCTTAACTTTTAAATTATATGCCCAGAACCAAAATATAAGACATGTGTCTAAATGTGCCTATTATTTTCATTCTCAGCTCTCTAGAAACTAACGCAACCTGCTACTTTTCCCCCAAGGTTTCTATCACACCCACACCATCCTTCAGTTCTTTCTTATAATTTAGAATTAAATTCAAAGAAGCAAATCTCCTTTTCTTTCCTCTGCTCTTTGGTGAATAAAAGCCTATCAGTAACAAAGAATAATAATTTATTAGGCATTCTTTCACCCAAACTAGATTTCCAAGAGGCGTTCATATGGTTAAAGTCCCACAGCACTACTAAGTCTTACTCCTGAAATACTTTAAAAATAGCTTCTGGGAAGGATCATATGAATCTTTCATATGGCAGGCCCTTTGCCAAATTAATTCTACTGGGAAATGGGCTTTCTAGGACACTGAAAGGCTGGGGGCACAGATACTCTGAAGATGACAACTGGGCAGTGATGAATTCTGCATTCTCCCCTGGAATAGGATATGATTTTGCTAAGGCTGAGTATGAATCAAGAACCAGGTAAATATTTTCTTCTATAAGAGCATAAACTATTTGTTTAAATCTTTCTGAATAAAGATAAAAGCTTTGAATATGAAAGGACAGGGGCACAATGAAACTAAGGCTTCTCTGAGTCAGTAGCTCTCTTTCTTGTGCAGATACCAATATCCAAGTAGCACCCTGACAGTAAGAACTCTATGTGACAAATGTAGGTCAGTCGATATATAATACAGTATCTGCTCCTATGATGTGTGACTATTTCCTTTCTGATAAGATATATTGGAAATTGTTACCTAAACAGAAACTCTCTTCCATTGCTATTGTGTGAATGTGTGTGTGTGTGTGTGTGTGTGTGCGTGCGCGCACATGTGTGTGGGTAGATACACATGAGTGCATGGGCACATGAGTCTTTGCTACCAGTAAGTAATCTGAAATGATGCTATTGGTAGTAAAAGTGAAAATGGCAAGAAGATCCTCTCCTCCTTCATCATACATGGTTTGCTATTGAAAGATAGTAAAGGAAACTGAAGGAAGAAATAGTAATCTTTGGATGGTAGTGTGGAGAGAAGATAGTCTATGGGATATCTTTAGGTTGTTGGGGAAAGTTTATGTGCAGAATATGTCTACTTGTTCTTATCTCTAACCAGTCATATCTAATGAATGGAGACTGAGTTGAGGGCATGATGGCTCAAAGCATAATCTCTTGTATATACTCTCTTGACTATGCCGATTGAGGGAGTTAAAAATCAAAGTGAAGAGTAGTCTAAGGTGGCCCAAGTCTCTAAAATGGATAACCTCCCCCTGACACCTGGGATGGTGATATAGGCTATGACAGATATCCTAAGGACCATGTGAGAAGTCCAATGCCTAGTTGGATTTTAGGGAAACTATTCCACACTGTTGATTAAAGCCTAGCCACCAAGTCATTAAAGCCAAGTAGGGATAGACAAATTATTATAACTTTGGTGATTATTATGGTTTTGTAGACTAAAATGTTCAGATTATGAATATGGTATGCTGTAATTTATATAAAGATTTGAAGTTTTGCACTAAAGTTTTCTATGGCTATAACTGTATGAAATGCCTATATTTGCTTTATAAGAAAACCCCTAAGTATACCATTAAATGAATTTGTATTGAATATGGTATTGAATATTGGAATTGAATATGACATTGCATCTAAGCCACGATATTAATTTAATTGTATGTTTGTCATTCACGAGTTTTTCTTATGAGTCAACAATTTGAACATTACCTAGACATATGGAAAAAAAATTAAGAAAATTGTCAATATTTAGGTTTTCAAAATGTAGTATTAGTTATACCTCTAAAATAATTCTTGATATTAATTTAGTTATAAATTTTGATATTCAGAATTGACCTTTGGAAATTTGAAAGGGAAATACCAATATGATAAATATTTATCTAACTTATCTAAAGCTTTTAAGAAATTAGAGTTCAATATTAAGGATCCTTATATTAAAATTAACAATGATACTATGCCTATGAAAATGAAGAGTTAAAGATAAATTATCTTGAGGCTTTCTTTGTTTCCTTTCTTGTGGTTGCATGGGATTCTATCTCAAACACAAGGTGTTCTAGTCCTCTATTATATATCACATGTTGGTTTCACATGTAGAGAATTTTCTTTATATATTTGGTACTTGAAAGAGTGGCCACATGTCCACATTTGCCTGAGATATCTGTTGTTTATGTTTGTAACCCCAGAGTCATTACTAACAAAGCCCTCTTTCACTTTCAGAATGTCTCAGCTCACTGTGGGAGTGCCTTGTGCCTAAGCCATTAAGAGTCATCTGAACTATTATCCTGGGCCAGCATGCTTGATCCATGAGTTTCAAGAAGAAAAGAGGGACTCATAAATTGGGAGAAAATACTTAAGTTTACCTCATAATATGGTATTAGAATATATAGCAAGTTATCTTTCAAATTAGTGGAAAATGACGAAATGTATTCACAAATATTAACTTAAAATATTTAACATATTATAATTAAATTATTATAAAATACAAGAATTGAGGTAAATGTCAAAATATTATTTATACAAATATTATAAAAATAGAGGCAAAGTTAAAAACCTCAACATAAATTCATGGCTACTTTAAAAAGGAAAATATTTTTCTGCTTTCTCACTAAAGTAACTAGAATCTTCTGTCACTCTGCCTTTTCCCAATGATTATGAGAAACCATATGTTTACCCTAGGCATTCATATTTTGGTGTATAAATGTATTCTTTGGAGGATAACACATTCTAAGTTTGTTAAATATAAAAACGAGGTGGACCTAGAATATTTCTTTGGAGAAAACAAAGCTTTCTGAGCATGGTGATAAAGGAGCCAGTTCTAAGAGTTAAATTGTCTACATTCTGAACAGCAAGAAATATGGTTATGATCAAGGGAAACAAGCTTGATGTATGAAAGTCCTTAAATATTTAATAATGCTTTACAGGGACCCATTATATGAAATGTGTGACAGAAAAGTCATACGTATTAACAAGGCCAAATTTTTTATAGATGACCAAAAAGAGAGCTGTATGTAATATATAGTGTCTAGATGTATGATCACCATCAAGGGTCAGCGAGGGGACTGTAGGGAGTCTTGATCATGGTCCTTAACACATTCAGTCTCAGAGCACCCAGATAAAGAGGTATTAAGTTAGATTATTGTGATTCACTGCAGAGAAGCAAGCTTCCTAGGAACTGGATGGCTGAAGTAGAGATTTTAAACCAAGCAGGGGTCTCTGCTGCTTGGTTTAGACAAGATACAGGCTTTATGCAATATCTGTCATATTTTCAATAATATCACATATTTCACATATATATGTTATTTAAGTTCTTCCTGAATAGTGAATATAAAGGGAGTGTGGTGCAGTAAAAAAAAAAAAGAAAGTTGATATATTCACATGTGGCAATATGTCACTTCCATTGACTGTTTTCTGTTTGCTGTGTGACCCCTGTCATGAACTCTGCAGCCAAAGGAAGTTGACCATAATGGGCCACTTCTCATTCCATTCTGAGAAATCCCATTCTGTCCAATAATTTCCCACATGTTTGAGCAAATAAAGAGAGCTCTTAATGTAATTTTGGAGTGGGTGTGCTAATGTGGTCTCTTCTGAGAAAGAGTAACCTGACTAAAAGAGTACATATTTTTGGTCTCTTTTTTTTTTCTTGTACAAATAACTTCCAATAAGACATCATGATTTATACAAATACAGAGAGATTAAACAACATGCTACTGAACAATGAGTGGATCAATGGAGAAACCAAAGGAGAAATTAAAAAATATATTGCGTTAAATGAAAATGGAAATACAACATGCCACAATCTATGGAATGCAGCAAAAGCAGTTCTAAGAGGGAAGATCATAGCAATACAAGGCCTATCTCAAGAAACAAGAAAAAGCTAAAAAAAAAAATCTAACTTTACACTCAAAAGAACTAGAAAAAGCAGAAGGAAAGAAATAACTAAGATCTGAGTAAAAATAAATAAAACAGAGGTTAAAGAGACAATAGAAAAAAATCATTAAAATTAAGAGCTGGTTCTTTGAGGGGCACCTTGGTGGCTGAATCAGTTAAGCATCTGACTCTTAATTTCAGCTCAGGTCCTGATCTCCCAGTCATAAGACTGAACCCTGTGTCAGGCTCTATGCTGACAGTGCAGAGCATGCTTGGGATTCTCTCTCACTCTCTCTCTCTCTCTGTCCCTCCCACCTTAATATATATATGTATATATATATACATATATATATATATATATATATATATATATAAACATTAAAAAAAGGGCTGGGTTCTTTGAAAAGATAAACAAAATTGACAAACCTTTAGCTAGACTCACCAAGAAAAAAAAGAGAGAGCTTAAATAAATGAAACCAGAATGAGAGAGAAGTTACAACCAATACCAAAGGATTACAAAGAATCATAATAGGCTACAACGAATAATTATATACCAACAAGTTGGACAACCTAGAATAAATGGATAAATTCTTAGAAACATGCAATTTTCCAAGATGGAATCAAGAAGAAATAGTAAATCTGAAAAAGCCAATTACTAGTATAAATTTTGAACAAAAAGTAATCAAAAATCTCCCAACAAAAGCTCAGGACCAGATGTCTTCACTGGTGAAATAGTCAAAAATTTAATACCTATCCTTCTCAAATTCTTCCAAAATATTGAAGAAGAGGGAATTCTTTTAAACTCATTTTATGAGTTCAGCATTACTCTGATACCAAAATAAGACAAGGACACCATAAAAAAAGAAAATTACAGGCTGATACTCCTGATTAACATTGATCTAAAAACTCAACAAACTATTAACAAACTGAATTCAACAAAACATTTTAAACATCATATATCATGATCAAGTGTGATTTATTCCAGGGATGCAAGCTATAGTTTGACACCCACAAACCAATCAACAAGATATACCACATTAACAAAATAAAGGATAAAAACCATATGATCATCTCAGTCAGTGGAGAAAAAGCATTTGATAAAATTCAACATTCATTTATGAGAAAAACTCTCAGCAAAGTGGGTATAGAGGGAATGTAGCTCAACATAATAAAGGCTATAGAAGACAAACCCCCAGCTAACATCACACTCAACAGGGTAAAGCTGAAAGATTGTCCAATAAGACCAGGAACAAGACAAGAATACTCACTCTCACTACTTTTATTCAATACAGTATTAGAAGTCTTAGCAAGAGCATTTAGGCAAGGAGAAGAAATAAAAGGCATCCATATTGGAAAAGAAGAAGCAAAACTATCACTATTTTCACATGACATTATTTTGTATTTGGATATCCTAAAGACTCTACCCCAAAAGTGTTAGAACTAATAAACAAATTCAGTAAAGTTTCAGGGTATGAAATCAATATACAACAATCAGTTGCATTTCTATACAATAACAACAAACTATCAGAAATAAATTAAGAAAAACCTCAATTACAACTGCGTCAAAAAGAGTAAAATACTGGGGTGCCTGGGTGGCTCAGTTGGTCAAGTGTCCCACTCTTGACCTTGGCTTAGGTCATGATCTCATAAGTCCTAGAATAGAGCCCTGCCTCTGGCTCTGCGCTGACAGCCCTCACAGTCTCTCTGCCCCTCCCCTGTTTGTATATGCACACTTTCTCTCTCTCATTCTCAAAATAAATAAATAAACTTACAAAAATAATAAAATACCTAGGAATAAATTTAACCAAGTAGGTGCAAAAACCTGCATATCAAGACCTAAAGGACACTACCAACAATCTACAGAATTAATGAACCCCCAACAAAATTCCAATGGAATTTTTCACAGAAATAGAACAAACAATCCTAAAATCTGTATGGAACCACAAAAGACCACAAATAGACAAATGAATCTTGAGAAAGAAAATGCTGGAGGCATCATGCTCCCTGATTTCAAATGGCATTACAAAGTTATAGTAATCAAAACAATATGGAATGGGATAAAAAACAGATACATTGATCAATGGAAATAGAGATTCCTCCCAAATCACATGTATATACTGGCAATTAATTTGTGACAAAGGAGGGAAGACTACACAGTGGGACGAGGGCAGTCTCTTCAATAAACGGTGTTGGGAAAATTGGACAGCCACACACAAAAGAAGGAACTAGATCACTATCTTATACCACACACAAAAATTAACTCAAAATGGATTAAGGACTTGAATATTAGACCTGAAACCATGAAACTTTTAGAAGAAAACATGGGCAGTAACCTTATTGACATAGGGCTTGGTGATGATTTCTTTTTTTTAATTTGACACCAAAAGCAAAAGGAACAAAAGCAAAAATAAATAATTGAGGCAACATCAAACTAAAAAAGTTTTGCATAGTGAAGAAAACCATCAACAAAACAAAAAGGTAAGCTACTGAATGAGAGAAGTTATTTGCAAATGATATGTCCAATAAGGGATTACTATTCCAAATACATAAAGAACTCCTATAATTCAACTTTTTCAACAAATCCAAATAATCTAATTAAAAATGGGAAGAGAACCTGAAGAGACATTTTTCCAAAGAAAACATACAGATGGCCACAGACACATGAAAAGGTGGTCAGTATCATTAATCATCAGGGAACAAGTCAAATGCAGATCTAACCCACATTTGGCCATCATCTGACACCTGCAGAATGGCTATTATCAAAGATATGAAATAACAAGTGTTGTTAAGAGTGTGGAAAAAAGAGCAACCTCATGCAATGTTGGTGGAAATATAAACTGCATTTACTATGGAAAGCAGCATGGAAGTTCCTACAAAAATTAAAAATAGAATACCATATGATCCAGCAATTCCACTACTAGGTATTTATCTAAAGAAAATGACAACACTGACTTGAAAAGATATGTGCATTCCTGTATTCATTGCAGCATTATTTACAATAGCCAAGATACAGAAACAAGCTAAATGGCCATCAGTGGACAAATGGGTAAACAACATGCAGTATATACACAAAATAAAATACTTCTAGCCATAAAAAGAATGAATTATTGCCATTTGTGACAACATGGATGACCTTAATGGTAATATGCTAAGTGAAATAAGTCAGACAAAGAAAGAAAAATACCATATGATTTCACTTATATGTGGAATCTTAAAAAAACAAAAAAAAAAACAAAAAAAAAACAAAAAAGCCAAAACAAAATTTATGACACAGAAAACAATGATGGTTACAAAATGAGTAAAAGGAGTCAAAAAGTATTTTCAGTTATAAAATAGTCATGGGAATGTAAAATACTGCACGGTGACTGTAGTCAATCAAATCTTGTGCATACTTGAAAATTACCAAGAAAGTAAATCCTAAAAGTTCTCATCACAAGAAAAAAATTGTAGGGGTGCCTGGGTGGCTCAGTGGGTTGAGCATCCAACTTCAGCTCAGGTCATGATCTCACAGTTCTTGGGTTCGAGCCCGGCGTCGGGCTCTGTGCTGATCGCTAGTCAGAGCCTGGAGCCTGCTTCAGATTCTGTGTCTCTTTCTCTCTCTGCCCCTCCCCAGTTCACGCTCTGTCTCTCTCTGTCTCTCAAATATAAATAAAATGTAAAAAAAAAAAAAAATTAAAAAAAATTGTAACCTCGGTCATGGCTGGTAGTTAGACATATTGTAGTGATTGTTTTGCCGTATACAAATCACAGTGTTATACATCCAAAACTCATATAATGTTCTGTATCAACTATATCTCAATAAGAAAAATCAGTATTTAATCTAAATTGTCATCGTTTTTTTCCCCATTTACTATACCTAAAAGTTTCTCATTACATAAGATCAGATAAAATTGCAGTTTTTCATTTCTTCATTACTGGAACATTTGTTCCAAAGCCATTTATATGCAGTTAAATGATCTGTCTGTCAAAATGGTAGTACCATTTCTAGAATAATAATTTTTACTGAATTCACTTTCTAAAAGCCTTTAATTTTCACTTTAATTAGGTCATTATAATTTTTCTTCATATTATTTCCCCCCTTAGTGAAATGTGGGCCCATTCTCCCATATTATGGGTCTTTCTTATAGTTTCTAGGATGGGATCCAGGTTTGAGGATCTGGCTATTTGACTTTGAAATAAAATAATTCATCCTTCTAAAGTTAAGAAAATTGGTTGCTGTAATTATCCAGCAAGACAAAGGAAAGATACTGTATTAATTTCTAGGTTCCACCATAAATCATTGCTTAAAGAAGTATTTAGAAGGTGAAACAAATTTATCTAATGCTCAATCATGTCATTTTCCAAGAGATAGATATTTTCATTTTAATTTCTAAGCAGAGTTTCTTTCTTTCAAATTAAACTCCACCTTTGGACAGATGGGCCTTTGTCCTGGACCACAATTGATCACAGCAAATGCTTAGTAGAATGAGTAATGTTGTAAATCAAAGTGTTTATTTCCTTGATCAGATAATCAGGCATGGTATGCTTAACTGTATTCAGTTTCAGACTTTTACCATCTGATAAGTAAAAATTATTTACTTTCTTAGCTATGAAATATATTCTAAACTTTGCAGATAGCTTCAAAAATATAAATATTTTTTGCTACTTTAACATGCATTATGATGGAACATTTCAAGCCAAGGAACCATCATAGATTATTATAGATGACCTAGTCACAACAATTATACCTGGTAATAATAATTTATTTCATTAAGAACTGTTGCTTTTTTACAGATGAAATTTTATCTTATATTCTTGCATGTAGTAAAAATTAACAATTCTATTCCTTTTCTTCATTCTGTTTACACTTCCATTTTCAAGCTCTAATTATATGTTTAGCAAAGGGTTTATCCCAATATAAATGAAGAGTCTAGGATTTTTTTAATCATTATATATAGGATTTAAAATTTTACAATAATATAAAAAATGAGACAAAATTGGGTCATTTGCTATTTTATTCTTCTGTGTTCGGATTAGCCAAGATACTTACTTTGACACATGCATAAATTCACCATTATATAAAATTAACTAATTATTAATGGTTTGTTTTGGCTGCATTAAAAAAATTTATGCTTTTTATTGTAAAGGATAAATATCACCTATTTTATTTTCCTTTTTAATCTCTTCATAGTACCAGGAATCTATTTCATAAGGCTTACCATTAAAAAATAAAGCATAGATGTGACAGCTGTTTAAATTATAGAAAATGGGTCCCTTCAAAAAGCATAGTTAAACCTAGCTACCCTGCAGATGTCTTACTCAATTCTTTATATTTCCCACAAATGCACTGAATAAAGACAAATACCCAGGGTACACCCACAGTAAGTCCACACCTGTATCAATAGTCAGTCTTTTATTCAGATACAGATGTTTTTCTTTTAGCTAAAAAGACAAAATAGTTTTATAGAGGCAAAACTAAATGATTTGCATCTAGTCCCAAAGACAACTATAATTTTTTTAGTCTACTTAAACTTTCATTTAAATGTAAGAAAGAAACTCATTAAATTCTGGGAAAATATACACACATATATATAACGTAAGTAAATATTATTCTTGATTTATAAATTGACTTCAAGTTAAAAATCAAAATGATAAACACACCAATTAAAATAGGCAAAATAAAAGTCTATAAAGAGACAATTCACAGAAGATATAAAATTGCCCACAAAACAGATGAGAAAATATTTAATCAAATATTCAATACAAATACACAGAAATCAAAGATGGTATGGATAACTATTTGAACTAACAGATGCATAAGGCTTTTTTAACTTTTTATCATTTAATTATTTTAACTCAGAATGTTATGTTCAGATAACCAGAACTTATACCATTGGTATGCATGCAAATTTGTAAAAACTTTTAGAAGGAAAACTGCAATTTTAGATTAAAAATTTAAAGCTTTATATCTGTTTTATAAGATAATTTTTACAGTTAATAATTTATCCTTAATATTTAATTAAGTTTTAACTGCAAGAATATCCTTAAAGTATAGGAATCATTTTAAAGAGCCTAAAAGTCAGGGACACCTGTGTGGCTCAGTCAGTTAAGCATCCAACTCTGTTTCAGGTCATGATCTCACGGTTTTGTGGGTTCAAGCCCTGTGTCTTGAGTGGAGTCTGCCTGGGATTCTCTCTGTCTGTGTGGAGTCTGCTTGGGATTCTCTCTGTCTCTCTCTCTCTCTCTCTCTCTCTCTCTGTCTCTCTCCCCTTTTCCTGCTCATGCTATCACTGTCTCTCTCAAAATAAATAAATAATCTTAAAAAATAAATAGCTTAAAAGTGTATTAAATATGTTATTATGTATTTAATCTATAGCTAATGAAATAGTGCAATAGAAGCATACATAATATTATGCAAAGATATTCATGATATAAAATAAAAATTCAAGGTACTAGTAATTATATTATATCATTCAATTTTTATGTAATGAAAACCTCAGTCTACTTTTCTCTTTAACTACACATACACAAACACACACGCACACACACACACACACACACACACACACACCAGGCAGGACTTAATCTAAATGTTAGCAGTGATTACATTATTAAAATGATTTTAGTGATTTTATCTTTCTTCTTTTTGCTCATTTATATTTTCTAAAATTTCTACATTATCCATATGTATAAAGGAATAATATTTGACATTAAAAAGATGCTTCCTGCAAAAGTTCCTTTGTTACCAATTACCCATCTCTATTATTTGTACCATATCAGTAACTTACACAGATTAACCTCAGAGGAGAGCAAATGCACCCCCAGAAAAAAGCAAGGAGTTAACATTCTTGAATGCATTTTTAAAAACTGATGGTAGAGCCAAATCATGGAAAGAGCCTAAATGCCCATCAACTGATGAATGGATCAGGAAGATGTGGTTTATCTATACAATGGAATACTACATGGCAATGAGAAAGAATGAAATCTGGCCATTCGTAGCAAAGTGGATGGACCTCGAGGGTGTCATGCTAAGTGAAATAAGTCAGGCGGAGAAGGACAGATACCATATGTTTTCACTCATAGGTCTAACAGGAGAAACCAAACAGAGGACCATGGGGAGGGGAAGAGGAAAAAGAGTTAGGAAGAGGGAGGGAGACAAAGCATGAGACACTCTTGAATACTGAAAACAAACTGAGGATGGAAGGGGGAGAGGGAAAGGGGAAGAGGGGTGATGGTCATGGTGGAGGATACTGGTGGGGAAGAGCACTGGGTGTTATATGGAAACCAACCTGACAATAAACTATAAAGTTAAAAAAAATAAAAAATAAAAACTGATGGTAGAAACAATAAAGGAAAGCTTTCAAGATCCAGGCTTTGCTCAGAAAACAAAAGAAAAAAAAAACCCAGAAAAATAGCTTATATATTCCCAAATACTAGAACCTAGAGGATTTTGTGGGTTAGATTAATTTTAAAATGGCCCCAATTATCGTTCCTGCTCTGAGTCTTTGCAGGTTCCCCATAAAAAGGCCAGCCTTATGACTTGCTTTGACTAAGAGAACGTAGCAAAAGTGGAAATGTATTAATTCTAAGCCTATGCTCAGGAGGCATAAACACTTGTCTCTCTCAGACTCCTGTTTCTTCCATGACAACAAGGCAGGTCAGTCTCCAAAAAGAGATTACACAGAACAGCGTAAAGTCGTCACAGACAGCTAGCCTGCCACTGACCCACCAGCTGGTCACATATACATGAAGAAGCTCAGTCAAAATCAGCTAAACCAAAGCTGCAAAAAAATTAGCTAAGCCAAGCCCTGACTGACAGAACCCTAATAGTTCCTTAATAAAAGAATAAATATGTTTTGCTTTGTTGTTACTGATGTTTTGTGTTTATCATGTAGTTAATCAATATGAATTTAGAGCATTAGATTTGTAATATAAATTATAAATATAAATTTATATAAATATAAATATAGATTTGTATATAAATATATAAGGCACATTACCATAGGAGTTTTCACAGAATTAGTATAATTTCATGGCACTAGAAAAATCACAGAAGATATAATTAGAGTTTAAATGCTGGTAGATATCAACAGTTGGCCAAGACTAAAGAAATTAGATGAAAAACTCCACGTAGGTTTATGACAGAAACCAACAACTGCAGATACTTGGATCTTGCTTTCTAAAGAGTGGTCCAGCCAGACTAAAACCCTCTTAAAGACTTGGTGCTTGAATGTTACAGTAGTGAAGTCTGCCACAAAGCAGCTTCACAATGTCCTACTCACCCAGATTAGTATAGAGTCCATCCAAAATTTTGTCATTGTGCACTAAGAATACTGATATGGCCACAATCATGAACTAGAACCCAAAGCAGCCTGTGGCTAGACCTCATAATCAAAACTGTGTCGGTTAGCTCTGGCTAGGTTATGCTGAGTAACAAACAATTCCAAAAAGGTCTGCAACTTAAAACACTAAGATTTAATTATTATGAATCATGTCCTCTGCAGTTTAGAGAAAGGGCAGGAACAGGGGGACTGTTTATTGTAGTTATTCAGAGAACTAGAATGATGTTGGCTTCAAGGTATTATGACCCTTTCTCAACACATGGATTTATGATTTCTGTGTCAAGGAAAGGAAAATGGATAAACAGAGTGCCAACCATCACAAGTTTATAGCCAGAAGGGACACACGTCATTTTTCCTTTTATTATCTGAATTTGAGGCAGCAGGAAATAAAAAACCCTCATGAAATACAATCAAGGAGAGAAAAGCTGAAATATCTAAAAATACATATATACTCTATCATGGCCAGAAGGGACAGACAAATCAAGGTTCTATTGGACCAGACGCTAATAATATAAGCTTATGGGCTCTCTTTAAAACAAAAAGCAGACAGAATATTTAATTAATTACTTACTTTATACACCCTTATAATGCTTTTCCTTTTTCATTTTTGGCTACATTTGCTTATTTGATAATAATTTAGTATTATCTACAGAGAAAATTGACAATTTAGTCTTCTCCTATGACTAATTCTCACATGACTGTATTTGTTATTGATCAGCTTAGAATAATTTCATTCAGGTTAACAACTTGTTTTTCATGTGAAAATATTATGTAGTTTTTGGACTGTTGTCAAATATAGGAAAACTTGTATCAAGTTTATTCAATATTGTAATGCTCTCTGGCATGAGAGGAATTATGACAAAGAGAGTGTCAAGTGGAATGAGATAGCAGTCCTAATAAATTCTGAATAAAGTATCTTAAGTTTTCAAATTTTATCTAAACATATGACCATGAGAAAACATTGCTAGGGTCTTTCTGTCTTGGAAGGGGGCTACACAGTGAAGGGCACTATAGCAGACAGAAGTCCGAGATTACTGCCCCCTTGTGCACACAACACACCCTGTATAGTGACTCCTCTCCTTTGTGAGGCAGGTAGAACTTGCAAATATGATGCAATGTCTCTCCCATGATTAGTTTACAATTCAGTTAACTTTAAGTTAATTGAAAGGAGGTTAGCTAGGTGGGCCTGATCTAATCACTTCATTAGGCAGAGTGGGCACCTCCAGAAGGCATAGAGATTCCTAAGCAAGAGAGGGCCTTTTGTGGAGGGGAGCCCTTGGCAAGAATCAGAGATTGGCCCCCTGGACATAACAGAGGCACTCGCAGACAATAGGGAGGGAACAAGGCTCTCAGCCATAGAACCACAAGGAACTAAGTTCTGCCAACAACCTGAGGAATCTTGGAGCAGACCTTTCCCTGGCAGGCTCTAGTGAGACTGAACCCAGCCAACACCTCGATTTTAGCCTCAAGAAACCCTGTGAGACAACCCAGCTAAAACATGTTGGATTCCTGACCCATGAAACTGGGAGATAATACATCTTTGCTTTAAGCTACTGAGTTTGTGGTTATTTGTTATGCATACGCAGCAATCAACTAATACAGGCCCCAAAGTGTAAGCTTCATCAGCTTCACAGTCAATACTTCTCTAAACGTGAGGAAATGTGGTTTATTCAGGAACTCAGAAGTCAAGGAGAACCAGGTATCGGTGACCAAATGTAATGGCTGTCACAGAGGTCATGACATCAACCATGATTGCCAGCAGTGGATGTCAGAGCATGACACTCAAAGGTCAGACAAACTGAAGGTCAGTGGAGGCATGTGTGCAACATTCAAGAGCAGAATGATCAGTCACAACCTCAGACTATAACATACACACTCCATGCCCGCACCCTTTATCTTGAGGACAGAGTGAAACAGAAGAAGGGTTGAAATGGTTTCATCATTCTATTAGAATACTTAATATGAAAAGTTCAGCCTGACTGAAAATGTATTCATATGCTAGCAAGAAATGCCATAATTACATTTACCCATTTTTTAAAGGTGAGAATATTAAATATCTTAAATATAATTTTAACCACAGTAAAGTTTAAAAGAGTTGTGGAAAATGATATAGAACTTTTATTTCCTATTTCTACAGAAAACACTGCCTATTTATACAAAAAAGATCTTCTGCTCTTCAGATCTTGAATTGTCCAAATTTAAATCCCCAATTGATCACGCTTAAATCAGAAGTGCCTAAGATTCTTCAAATCATTATGTTCAATGTCTCTACCATTAGGGAAGTGAAAGCTGTCAACCTAACTTAAATTCAGGTCTGGAGATTTAACTAAAGTAATATTTTTGTGCACGCAAGCCAGTGCCTCAATTTTTAATCCACAGTTTTATCAGGCAGTAATTTAGAAAAGAAAGATTAAAAGCATTGCTTTGCTTTATTACTTTGTTTATTGAAGAGATACCGATGCAGACAGAAAATATTATATCAAATTTTTAGATGATCAAAATAGGAAAAATAAAACTGTGGCACAGAAACAGAGACTGACACTTAGTCCAGAGCCCCCAGCACACCGAACTGTGAAGCACACAAAAGGGTAGAAGATATGAGGTGAGAATCATTCTCAGAATTCAGTCACGGGATGCCTCTGCGGGCCATTATCTCAGTGATGATAAGCTAACTAGCTACCTTCTTACATAGCTCATAGCCTCTGGCTCTTAGAATGCTTGCATTCCTAACTTTTAAAGAGGTACTTTCGGACATTTATCATAGGCTGGTACACACAAAAACAGTAACATTTGAATGCTTATTTATTTATTTTTGAGAAGGGGGGTGGGAATCCAAAGCAGGCTCCGCACCTGACACAGGGCTCAAACTCAGAAAGTGAGATTATGACCCGAGCCAAAATCGAGAGTCAAACACTCAACTGACTGAGCCACCCAGGTGCCCCCAAAACGATAACGTTTGTAAGGAACAGTGAGGGGATGTGGAGGAGTATGACACTTGACAAAACTTTTCTTACAAATTCTTTATGTTTTATAATTATAATGGAATCGCAGAATAAGGGAGCATATTAAATCTGTATGATTTCCAAAAAACTATTTTCATAAACTTTCATGAGAAACCTGAATTTCCATCCACAAATGGTTCCCAATGAACAACAAATACTGAAGATCTTATCAAATGCTTGATGGTCACCATCAATGCCAACCGTTTTCTGTATAAATAAGCAATAAAAATTCTACATCATTTTCCACAACTCTTTTAAACTTCACTTTGGTTAAAATTATATTTAAGAGATTTAATACTCTCACCTTTAAAAAATGGATAAATGTAATTATCCGCTTCCTGGCATTTTCTGTTAACACATGAATACATATTCAGTGAGGCTGAAATATCAAGTATCAATCAATTTCATATCAAGTTTCCCCAAACAATGATGAAACCATAAATTCCACAAAGCACATGCAGTTTTCAAGCAGTCATTGTTCAGCTCTCATGGACACCCATAAAAGGGCACAGAAGCCACAACAGAAGCATCAGATACTGAAAAGATGGAGAGTCTAGTGCCTTCCAGGAATCCCCATGCTTCCTTCTTACCCTGTCTTCCTACCCCACCCTCCCATAGCTCCACAGTGCCCTGTCCCCTCAGGCCTGACAGTCCCTGCACTGCCTACTGAGGCAGCTGACCAAGACTGTAAAGTTCCTCCTGGACAGGCACTGCCCATCAGTGTGGAAGAGCAAGGCTGGTGGTCTTGCACCAGTTACTCATGCAAGTTCCTTGGGAACCACCAACAGACCCTGCTCCAGTCAGGTAAGCCTGCTGGGCTACAGGCAGCCAGCCTTGGGGCTCTGGCAGCTAGGACTCCACTGTCCTGGAAATACTTGATTGAGAATCTCTAAAATGACTCATTGTTATAATATAAACAACATACATTTATAATATATAATATAAAAAACAGTTACTATAAAAATATTCATAATATCATGAAAAGCCAATTATGCATCTTGTTCCTAGAAGCATCTGACAAGGTAATTATTTAATTAGTATGTGCATGAGCCTCTCTCTACCTAAAATGTAAGCCAAACTCAAAGGAAGTGAGAAATGTGAAATACGAAAAGAAGTTCACTTGAAATACATATTTTAGATTGATGTTCCTTCTAAAATCTAAAGTCATACCTCCCACCACACTCCCAATTTGGCTTTACTTAATTAGTTGATATCTATAAAACTCTAAGCTAGGCACAGTAAAGTGGGATGAGAGGAAGAGAGAAATGTGTGTTTCTACCCTTCAACTCTCCATTAAGGAAAGAATATAAGTAGTGGCAAATAGAGCACAGGATGGAAACGTGGGCAGGCTTTAAGTGATGCTACCATAACTGACCCAACTTCCCTGCCTCCACCTTTCTTCTCCTTTCCATACCTATCCCCAGGGGCAGGAGTGAGTCGGTACCAGGATAGATCTGACCCATCTGGTAGGAACTGAGGACAATTTGAATGAGCTTTGCAAAACCATTGCTCTTGGTACACCTGAGCTCCACCTGAGCAGAAATTAAGGCATGGCATTAAGACAAAAAATTGGGGGAAGCACAGTAATTTTTTTCCCAACCCACACATGTTGAGAATGAAGCAGGTGTTTAGTGATATCTATAGAGATGAATCAATTTTTTAACAGAAAAAAAAAAAAACACCTCAAAATCAGACCATGAAAACATTAAATATACAATGTAAGTATCTTTACCATTGCTAATGCTTGCACTGGAGAGGGAAAGAAAACCCAATAAATATTGTTCAAGTGAAGGAAGATTATGTGTATATCGTAAAACTATATTCTATTTTCGGTATACAAATTGTCTATTTTTTTTTTCAAAGTAGAAACCAGGGTCAGATTATCTAATGAATACACACCTAACGTAGCTTGTGAAATGATTGCTTTAAGTTTATTGTTTTCTTCTGCCTCCATCTACCCAGATTTTGTTCAGTTCCATACATTTTTTTTCTGGCTCTGTCTCTATCTCTCGGTCTCTCTCCCTCTTGCTGAATGTGTATACACATACTTTATGCTAAAACACAACGTTAGAGCTGACATCATTTCCATCTTCTTAAATTAATACATTCTTTTCAAGCTTCCTAAAACAAGATGGCTGGCAAGCGGAGGGGGAGATTCCAAAGGAAATCTAACAGGAGTGGGACCTGATTGAGCCTTTAGGTGGATGATGTCTTCAGCATTACATTTCAGTTACCTTTTGATTTATTTTTCTACCAGGCAGTTTCACATAGATTTGTAAATCGGTATTCTACCTCCCTTAGGAATCTTTGGTGTCATTATGACCATTTGATAGGAAATGCGTGGTTTTAAAGACGGAAAACTTCCACTCACATTAAAGTAACCATTCGCAAGAATATATTTGATGCATTTTATATTAATATTTGCAGTTAAGAAGCGGCAACCAAATGAGTACTGAAGCTCATGTTAGAACGGTATTTCGCCCGTGTGACTGCTGCAGCTTTAGCATATTTTTCTCCACCAAAGCAAGGGTTAAGATACAAGTACCAGTTTTGTGTTTAAAATTCTTTTTTTCTTTCCACGCGTTTTCACCTGAAAATTATTTGATCATGAATTTTATTTTATTTTGGTTGACTTCATTAGAGTGGATCCTCTTCCGCGTGAAGCAAGTTTTGAGAATACGAATAAAACGCTTTTACTCTTGAAAAATGAGAGCTTTATATTTAAAATCAGTGTTTGTCTTCAAGTTTCCTCTGACAATATTAGAAAGAACTATTCAGTACAGTGGGCTAGGGAAAGGTTGTTTATCTGCAAACAGAATTCAAAGTAGAGCTCACTGGCCATGTGGTTTTGCCTTTAGATTTTTAAAAATATAACAGACTTATTTTTTTAGTAGTTCTAAATTTACAGAAAATTTGAGAAGAGAGTGAAGAGAGTAACGAAACTGCTCACTCTCCCCCCAGCCCCTAGTTTTCCTTATTAACATCTTGCATTGGTGTGGTACGTTTGTTACAACTTATAAGCCAATACTGATACACTGCTGTTAACTAAAGTTTATAGTTTACGGTTCAGTCTTTGTGTTTTACATTTTATAGGTTTTGACAAATTTGTAACTCCAGGCATCCACCATTGTAGTATCCTACAGAACAGTTTCGTTGCCCTGTGTTACAATTACTCATCCTCCCCTTACCCTATCCCCTGGCAACCCCTGGCAACCACTGATCTTTTTACTGTCTTCATACATTTACCATTTCCAGAATGTCATATGGTTGGTATCAAACCACAGGTAGCCTTTTCAGACTGGCTTCTTTCACTTAGTTAAATGCATTTAATATGCCTTCCAGGTCTTTTCATAGCCTGATAGCTCATTTCTTTTCAGTGCTGAATATTTCAGTTTCTAGATGTATCACAGTTTATTTATCCATTAATCTACTGAAGAAAACCTTGGTTGTTTGCAAATTTTGGCAATTATGAATAAAGTTGCTAAATAATCAATATGCAGGTTTTTGTGTGGACCTGCATATGTTTTTGTTTCATTTTCAAGTCCTCTGGGTAAATACCCAAAGAGCATGATTGCCAGATCACAGGGTAAGGATATGTTTAGTTTTGTAAGAAATAGCCAAACTATCTTCCAAAGTGGTTGTACTATATTGCATTCCCACTAGAAATGGATGAAAGTCCCTGTTGTTCCACATTTTCACCAGTATTTAGTGTTATAAGTGTTTTGAATTCTGTCCTTTCTAATAGGTGTGTAATGCTATCTCATTGTTGTTTTAATTTGCAATCTCCTCATGACATATGACGTTGAACATCTTTTCATATCCCTATTTGCTACCTTTATATCTTCTTTGGTGAAATACCTGTTCAGAACTTTTTTCTATTTTTTAATTGGGTTATTTTCTTATTGTTGAATCTTAAGAGTTCTTTGCGTATTTTAGATAACTGTCCCTTACTAGATATGTGTTTTGCAAATATTACTCCCAGTCTGTGACTTCTTTCTTCATTCTCTTTTGAGTTTTTAATTTTAATGAAGTCTAACTTCTTAATTTTTCTTTCATGGATCATGTTTTTAGGGTTGAATCTAAAAGATTTTCACTAAACCTAAGGTCATCTATTTTTTTCCTATGTTACCTTGAAGGAGTTTTATAATTTTTCACTTTATTTAGGTATATTATCCATTTTGAGTTACTTTTTATGAAAGTTGTGAGGTCTGTATCTACATTCTTCTCCTTCTCCTTCCTCTTTCTTCCTCTTCTTTTGCATGTGCATGTCCAGTTGTCTCAGAATCATTTATTTAAAAAGACTATCTTTTCTTTCTATGGAATTGCCTTTGCCTCTTTGTCAAAGATCATTTGACTATATTTGTGTCTATGTCTGAACTCTCTATTCTGTCCATTGATCTATTTGTCTATTCTTTGATCAATACCATACTGTCTTCATTAGGTAGCTTTATAGTAAGTCATGAATTCACATAGTATCAGTACCCAAACTTAGTCTTTCTCCTTCAGTATTACACTGGCTATTTTGATTCTTTTGCCTTTATGCATAAATGTTAGAATCAGTTTGTTGAGATCCCAAATATTGCATGGTGGATTTTGATTGGGATTACATTGAATCTATAGATCAATCGGAGAAGAACTGATATCTTCACAATGTTGAGTCTTTCTATGCATACACATGGAATATATCTCCATTTATTTATGTATTAATTTCTTTATCAGTTTTATAATTTTCCTCATATAGATCTTATACACATTTTGTTAAATTTATACCTAAATGGGGCACCTGGGTGGCTCAGTCGGTTAAGTGTCCGACTTCAGCTCAGGTTATGATCTTACGGCTCGTGAGTTCGAGCCCCACGTCAGGCTCTGTGCTGACAGCTCAGAGCCTGGAACCTGCTTTGGTTTCTGTGTGTGTGTGTCTCTCTCTCTGTGTCCTTCTCCTACTAGCTCTCGCTCTCTCTCTCTCTCTCTCTGTCAAAAAAAAACATTAAAAATAATTTATATCTAAGTATTTCATTTCTTTTCTAGTAATGTAAATGGAATTGTATTTTTAATTTCAAATTCCAATTTTTCATTACTGGTATATATGAAAACGATCGCATTAGCTAAGGCTTCATTACAATGTTGAATAGGTCAGCTGAGAGAAGACATCCTTGCCATGTTCTTAATCTCAGCAAGAATGCATCTAGTTTCTTACCCTTAGATTTTTTTAAAATCTTTTAATGCTTATTTATTTATTTTGAGGGAGAGAGTACAAGTGGGGGAGGGGCAGAGAGAGAAGAAGAGACAGAGAATCCCAAGCAGGTTTCGTGCTGTCAGCACAGAGCCCCCCACGGGGCTAGATCCCACGAACCATGAGATCATGACTTGACCTAAAATCAAGAGTCAGACGCTTAACGACTGAGCCACCCAGGCACCCCACTTCAGGGTTGTCCTGGGACTCAGCTCCAATAGAAAGGTTCTTGTACATAGTTCAACTTGTGACTTCTGTTTTCTGCTTGGAGTTCTGAGATCCAACTCCAATCTACAGTTCAGTCTTGGACCCACTGTAAATTCCCTTATAATACAATGTTTTATGATCTATTGTAATAGATCAATTTAACTCAGAAAGTTACATTAGGTTTTGTATGTATGACCTGCTAACTTATAAATCAGAAGTCTTTAAACCACCTGTGGGTTTTTTTTCCCAAACAGACTGTGAGCTAAGAACAGTTTATATTTTTATATGATCACATTTTAAATAGAGGGAAAAAAAGAGCCCACATAGTCTGTGCTGTACTTATCATCTTATGGGAAACTATCTTTCCCTATTTCAGATTCAATGTGTATTTCCTTGTTCTGCTTAAGCATGTGTGTCACATGCAACTAGCCAACCCTTCCAAAATACCTATCCCCTGCAGGGCGGTCTTCCTGTGGTAGTATGGGAGCCTGTGTACCAGACAGTTGTGTACAGATCACATGGGGCTGGTGGGACAGAACTGCTGGTCACAAGAGACCCATACCCACTACTGAAACTCATCTTGCTCTGTCTCTTCTATGAAGAGTAAAGCCTTATTCCATCCAGTGCTTGACAGTGTTGTATTTTCCTTAGCTACTCTAATACCAAGATGCATCAGAGAGAAGTGTTCAGACTTTTACTCCAATATTGGAGGTAGGCTCCTGATCCTATATGACTGGTGTCCTGTAAAAGGGAGACATTTGGGCACAGGTATGCCTGTGCACATCTAAGTACACACACACACTGAATTCCATGTGAACAAAAGACAGATCAGGGTGATATGTCTATAAGCCAAGGAATGTCAAAAGTTGCCAGCAAACCACCAGAACTACAAGAGAGACATGAAACAGATTCTCTGTCACAGCTGCCAAAGGAACCGACCCTGATGACACCTTGATCTGGGACTTCCTAACCTCCACAACTGTGGGACAATAAATGTCTGCTGTTTAAGCAGCTCAGTTTGTCATGTTTGTTACAGAAGCCCCAGAAAACTAATACACTGTGTTCAACTGAAATAGCCTTTTTTTCCCTAGACCAGAGAATACTTCTCTTTTAGAGAATATTTCTGCTTCTTTGAGTTTCCACATTCAAGCTTTATCTAAAAGTCTTTGTGGAGCTTGGAGCACATAAGGGAAGGTAGCATTAATCATGCATATTTATGCTTTATATAAAACCACTATGAGATCTGATGCAATGCAATTTCTTAGGAAAAGGATTTTGGTTCTGATTCTAATATTTCCTTAAGGTTGGCATTAGATTAGAATTTCAGTCTATATATTTTGTGTTAGTGTTACATGATATTGGATTATAGAATAATTACTATTTTAATAATTTCTTTTATTGGCTTTTTAAATCTTATCCCAGCAGTAAAATGATGCTGGGTGGGGTCAAGCTAAGCCTCTGTGTTATATTGACTCCTCCCTACATTATGGCTTTAGTATCATTGAGACCTGATGTTAATAGCCTTTCAGCTCTATCAAACTGGAAACTTCACCTTCTTAAAATGCAGTTGCCATGGAAACAGCAGAGTTCTGGGATTTTTGTTTTCTGAAGGTATCAAAAGACTCAATGCCAATATAAGAGCACACAGCATGACATATTAGCATGTGCAATTCTGTGCTCTTTTTGAATTGAAGAGGGGATGAAAAGAAAATTACACTTAAATGTTTTCATAAACCTGCCAAGGAGCTCTTGTTTAATCCTTGTGTCATATTTGATTCATTTATTTATATCTACCCTAGTGTTCTAAAAAAGTAATTTAGGCAGCTTGAGTCCTTGAAATTGATACTAGACAATTGGACAAATATATATACATATATATGTGTGCATATACATACATATATACATATTTTTTTCCTAATCACATCCTCTGAAAAGGTATCTTTGTGCTGAACCTGAGGTTAAATGGATTTTTTTTCTTTGTTAGGTCATAGCTATACTGCTTCTTTATTCTTATCCCAATGCCATATCCAATGATAAAACCCACTTTAAAATTATCTTTTTGTAATCTTTTAATTAAGTCTTTCATCTTGCTACTCCTCTTCCCTGATAAAAGAAGATTGGAACCTCCCTACTGTTCCACTTAGACCTCTCCCCACAGTTATATATTTAAGCATAAGGTCCTATACATGGAGCTGGTGTGTGTGTGGCTGGGGGGTGTGTGTCATGATTTGGAAGTGAAATCCCAGGGAATTGAATTGCTATCTCAGCCTCAAAATGACCTTGAATTAGTTAAAACAAAAGAGATAATATATTGTAATAGGAATGGCTTATTTGTAATATATACAATACACTGTAATAAGAATGGCTACTTTGAACCGATATTCATAATGAAAAAAGCTTGGCCCAGATCTTTAGTCAAAATAGTTTTTTTTCCAATAACTGACCAAAAGGTGTGCTTCAAAAAAATGTTAGCAGAAAGTTATCAGTCATGTACATGGTATGAATGACTTTTATTAGAGCCCTTCTGGAGGGCAGATGATAATAGAAGAACTCACAGTGTGGCTAAACCAAATAAATCAGGGTTAAAATCATAGCTCAGCCATTTGCTCTAATGTTGCCACAGCACCTGCCTTTTAGTGTTGGATAGAATGGTTAATTATTTCAATTCCAAATAATAACAAAAAGCATGGCATTAGGAAGGGTTATGTGAAAAAAAAAAAAAAACCTAAATATAACAACTGAAGTAAGGTATTTCATCTCTCTCTGTTTACCTCTGATCCCCACAGCTAAGAACCTCACCTACCACATAATAGGTACTCAGTAAATAGCTACTAATAATGGATTCACTCAAAACCACACTTTATTCTCTATTAAAAGGTGATAATAAAATTATTCCAAGAATTCTTTAAGGTTCGCAAGAATACATGAGATGCCCCCAGCATATTGTTGATACTCAATAAATGGCACAATTTCTTTCCAGTTAGACAGGGGTTACTTGAAGACAGCAATCCTAGTTATTTGTATCTATATATCCAGGCCCCAGCACAACATCCGGATATGATAGGCACTCAGCATTTGTTGAATGAGGACCTAAAGCAGTATAGGTCCAGGTATGAGCACATGACCCAAGTTTGGCCTGAGTGCCTTTTCACAACTTTTCATTATAATGAGAATAATGGGAAAGGACCCTGTTCTCACATCTTGATATAAAGTTCTAGTGATACAAACTGGGTGCTGCTTACAGCCATTGTTTAAGACTCAAGTAGGCATCTGGACCCTAGGAAGATGAAACTAAGAGACAGAAGTAATATGAGAAAATAATGCAGTCATGAGAAAAAAACAGTGGCTCTGCATCCAGCCATGCATGAGGCTGACTATAGACCTGCCCTTTCTGTGGGTGGGTTATTATAAATGTGGTAAGTTGGGTGAAGGATAATACTACATCTTCATGTGCTTTGGGAGGAGATGTTTAATTGGAAAAACTTGAAAGTGGTTTACAAGAGGAGCACGTGACCCTTATTCTCTTATCATTCAATGGAAATGTGCTTAGAGGCTATGGTGGTACTGGACATTGAAGATCTCTTCTCCAGGAGAAGAATGCTGACTTCTTGCAGGCACAGGCCTTGTATCGAGAATAAACATTAAAGGCTCAGGTGACTAGCAGCCCAAGGCCAGCTTTCTGTGGTCTGCTAACATGTAGCAACTTTATAGGAAGATTGGATTCAAGCTGTAGAAAAAGGAATCTGGTCCACCCACCACCCACTGGAAAGCTGAATTTGAGCGCAACCCCACCTGTTTATGGCCAGACAATGTGAGCTTCCAGGGTCATATATTGGACAATCTTGCTTATCTCTCCACAGTGATCTAATAATTCCCCCCAATTTTTGCATGAGTTAGTTAATGATGGTTGTATGTCACTTACAATTGAAGTGAAGTTTTGACTAATATGGGCTTAACTGATGGCCAAAACTGTGCTAGATAGTGAGAATGATGCAGGTACAATTGAGACTGTGTTGTTCATTGGTATACCCCAAGCACTAAGACAAATGCTTGGCACTTAATGGGTATTAACACATCAACATTGAATGCATGATCTACTGAAGTTTATATAAAATTTCATTTCATCTCCATAGTAACAGTTGTAATGTTCATTTCTACTCAGAAAATTGAGACTTAGAAAAGTTAAGACACATAGCACACAAAAGTGGTAGGGTTAAAGTAAGACCCAGGTCTGATACTCAGATTTATACTCTCTTAATTACTATTCATTTCCTCACTGCATGAAATGTGATTTGTAAATCACTAAGAGGTATCACAATTCAGTTTCCAAGAATTTAGGGTTGAATTATTTATATTATGGTAACCTCTAGCTCTATTGGATGCTATGAACAAAAAAGGGTACATCTTATACCTCCTGGCATTTGCCTTCTGCAGAGAGAAGTATGCAATTTCTGAAAAATCAAGAAACATTTTTCGTCCCAATGGACAAAAGCCTAAGAGGAAGGGAGAAGAGTACCGATTGGGAAATGTTTGTTATGACTTTCATATTTCCATGACTATTTTCCACAAGAGTAATCACGGAAAGCATAGCAGAGGATGTGTGGAGGATGTGTTTCTAATTCAGCCCAGTGGGTTCTTCCCTCCTGCCCATTCTTTCCTGGCACCAGACAGGCTAAAGCCCGCATATTCACACATATGTCCCTTAGGCAGATTAACACATAGGATGTGCTGGTGCCAATAGGCCCTATGTTTCTATCAGTGTAGCACACCCTTCTTGCTTCAAGTAGAAGTTTGGGGAACTGCTGCAGACCTCCCTCAATCATTAGAAGATTGACATTTCTAGGCTGTAGATGGTGAACATTTCCAAGACCACAAATACCACTCTGGGGAATAGGCACAGTGTCCAGTGGTCCAGTGGGTCTTTTTAGTTGTTATCCAAGCCACCTTAATAGATCAACTGAAATTAAAATGTACTGTGGCATTTCCAGATGAGAAGAGCTCAAAACACATGACCTCTTAGACAAGAGAAAAGATTTTGCTCATTAGCAATTAGAAAGATTAAAGATTTTCTCCTATGCTTTCCTCATTCCCCTCTGAAAAAGTATGAAGGAGGCCCTTCTCTGGACTGCAACATCACTTTTCAATTTTTTTATATTCCCTTCTAGCCAGAATATCTCTGGGAAAGAAACAAGGCTCAAGACCTCTATGATATTGCCAGGGCAAGCAGGGAATAATATAGTTGGGGGAGAGAGAAAGCCAGAAGTATTTCACACAATTAGATATACCCTTAATCTAACATAAAAAAATGAAGTTTTGATAGTTGCATTAGGTAATATCCTTAATGCATATGTTAAATAAGGTGAAATTATGCCAAATATATTCACTTTCACCATTTATTTTTATAATTATTTAAGATTTCACCATTCATTTGGCCCGCCCACAGCACAGGGAGATCGGACCCAAAAGAGTGGCTTACAACACTTGGTTCGAGAAGGGCTTGGGGCGCCACCATTCTTCTCCCCACAAAGGTGGGGCCTCAGAGAGCAGCCCTCAAGACCTACCTACACCAAAACACGCCCATCCGTGCTGGAGAGATGCCTTTGTTTTTCTTTTTCTCCTTTCCCCCCCTGGAGCCCAGGAAAGACCAACACTGATGCATTGCCATGATTAGATCAGTTCTTGTCATTCAGATATATTTTCCCTTATCTCATTCTTATCTCTCCCCTCCACTGGTTTTATGCTTTTAGACTGTCCTTTGTCTTTTGTTGTTTCTGTCTCCGCCCCCCCCCCCATTTTTCTTTTTCTTTTCTTTTCTGTTCTTTTTTTTTCTTTCCCCTTTTGATTTGCTTGTTTGTTTGACTTCTCTGTATGTTTGTGTGCTTTTGTTCCCTGTGTGTTTGTCTGTTTTCCTTTTCAGGGCTACCTCAAGAAACAAGCCAAAGTACAAAGTACACATGGTGGAGAGTCCCAAATATCACTGAGTAGGGAAATAAAATAACCAAAGGCACAACAAGAGAAACCAAGAGACACCATTAAAAGAACACTTCCTGAACAGACAGGCCCTGGACAATCAATGAGCCTTCTTTGATATAGCAATACTAACAGGTGCAGAGTGAATAATGAGCTTTTAAAACTGACAAGAGACAGAAAGCTAGCCAAAATGATGAAACAGAAGAACTCTCCTCTAAAGAAACTACAGGAAGAAGTCACAGCCACAGAACTGCTCAAAACAGATATAAGCAACATAACTGAGCAAGAGTTTAGAACAATTGTCACAAAATTAATCACTGGGCTTGAAAAAAGCATGGAGGTCATCAGAGAAGCTATTGATACAAAGATTAGGGACCTTCAAAATAGCTGCGACAGGTTAAAAAATGCTATAAATGAGGTGCATAATAAAATGGAGGTGGCCACTGTATGGATTGAAGAGGCAGAGAGGAGAATAGGTGATTTAGAAGAGACAGTTATACAAAAAGAGGAAGCTGAGAAAAAGAGAGAAATTGATCCAGGAGCACCAAAGGAGAATTCGAGACCTGAGTGATACAATCAAATGGAACAATATCCGTATCATAGAAATTCCTGAAGAAGAAGAAAGTGAAAAAATCCCAAAGGGGTGCTTGATCAAATTATAGCTGAGAACTTCCCCAATTTGGGGAGGAAATAGCCATTGAATTCCAAGAAGCACAGAGAACTCCTCTCAGACGTAACTTGAATTAACCTTTGGCATGACATATCATAGTGAAACTGGCAAAATATAAAGATAAAGAGAGACTTCTGAAAGCAGCTAGGGATTAAAGGACCCTGACATACAAAGGGAAACCTATCAGAGTGGTTACAGACCTATCTACTGAAACTTGGCAGGCCAGAAAGGAATGGCAGAAAATCTTCAATGTGATGAACAGAAAAAATATGCAGCCAAGAATCCTTTATCCAGCAAGCCTGTCATTCAAAATAGAAGGAGAAATAAAGGTTTTCCCAAATAAACAAAAATTGAGAGAATTCATCACCACCAAACCAGTCCTACAAGAAATCCTAAGAGGGACTCTGTGAGGGAACTGTTTCAAGGGTTACAAGGTACCAGAGACGCCACTACAAGCATGAACCCTACAGAGAACACAATGAATCTAAAAGCATATTTTTCAATAATAACACTGAATGTAAATGGACTGAATGCTCCAATCAAACGACACAGGGTAGCAGAATGGATAAAAAAGCAAAATCCATCTATTTGCTGTCTACAAGAGACTCATTTTAGACCTGAAGACACCTTGAGATTGAATGTAAGGGGATGGAGAAATATCTATCATGCGACTGGAAGTCAAAAGAAAGCCGGAGTAGCCATACTTATATCGGACAAACTGGACTTTAAAGTCAGTAACAAAAGATGAAGGACATTATATAGTAATTACAGGGTCTCTCCATCAGGAAGAGCTAACAATTATAAACATCTACGCACTGAATTCAGAAGCACCCAAATACATAAAACAATCACAAACAGAAACAATCTTACTGATAAGAATGTGCTAATTGCAGGGGATTTTAACACTCCACTTACAGCAATGGATAGATCAACCAGACAGAAAATCACTAAAGAAACAATGGACCTGAACGACACATGGGAACAGATGGAATTGATACATATATTTAGAACTCTGCATCCTGAGGCTAGGGAATTCACTTTCTTCTTGAGTGCGCATGGCACATTCTCCAAGATAGATCACGTACTGGGTCATAAAGCAGCCCTCCATAAATATAAATGAATTGAGATCATACCATGCACACTTTCAGATCATAATGCTATGAAACTAGAAATCAATTACAGGAAAAAGTCTGGAAAACCTCCAAAAACATGGAGATTAAAAACCACTCTACTAAAGAATGATTGGGCCAATCAGGCAATTAGAGAAGAAATTAAAAAATATATGGAAACAAATGAAAATGAAAATACAACAATACAAACTCTCTGGGATGCAGCAAAGGCAGTCCTAAGAACAAAGTATATTGCAACCCAGGCCTATTTCAAGAAACTAGAAAAAGCACAAATTCAAAATCTAACAGAGCACCTAAAGGAACAAGAAGGGGAGCAGGAAGAGCACCCCAAACCCAGCAGAAGAAGAGAAATAATAAATATCAGGGCAGAAATAAACAATATGGGATCCAAAAACACAGTTGAACAGATGAAACCAACAGTCGGTTTTTTGAAAAAATAAACAAAATTGATAAACCTCTAGCCAGGCTCCTCAGAAAGAAAAGGGAAAACACCCAAATAGACAAAATCATGAATGCAAATGGGTCTATTACAACCAATCCCTCACAAATACAAGCACTCATCAGAGAATACTATGAAAAATTATATGGCAACAAACTGGACAACTTAGAAGAAATGGACAACTTCCTAAACACACATGCACTACCAAAATTCAAATGCGAAGAGATAGAAAATCTGAACAGACCCATAACCAGTGAAGAAATTGAATCAGTTATCAAAAATATCCCAACAAATAAGAGCCTGGGGCCAGATGGCTTCCCAGGGGAATTCTACCAGACATTTAAAGTAGAGTTAATACCCATTCTTCTCAAGCTATTCCAAAAAATAAAAATAGAAGGAAAACTTCCGGACTCATTCTACGAAGCCAGCATCACTTTGATTCCCAAACCAGACAGAGACCCAACAAAAAAAGAGAACTACAGGCCAATATCCTTAATGAATACAGATACAAAAATACTCAACAAGATACTAGCAAATCGAATTCAACAGCATATAAAAAGAATTATCCATCATGATCAAGTGGAATTCATTCCTGGGTTACAGGGCTGGTTCAATATTCATAAATCCATCAATGTGATACATCACGTTAACAAAAGAAAAGATAAAAACCATATGATC